>OX638139.1:114581020-115181020 GCA_951805005.1 Othius punctulatus | reverse complement strand
TGGTATTATTAAATATTCAATCATGTCTGGTACAGTTTCATTTATTCCGGACAAAATTTTGAAGGTTACTATCAAATTTATATAATGATGTTTATCTTTATATAATTTTTCGACTATTCTGGCAAAATTTTAAAGATTATCTATTGTCAAAATTCTGTATGCATTTTCTAGATTCTTTTATTATTATCTGGAACAGAATTTCTTCTCTAACTTTGGTAGAATTTTGAAGATGCTACAAAACAATTCAATGGTATTATTAAATATTCAATCATGTCTGGTAGATTTTCATTTATTCCGGATAAAATTTTGAAGGTTACTATCAAATTTATATAATGATGTTTATCTTTATATAATTTTTCGATTATTCTGGCAAAATTTTAAAGATTATCTATTGTCAAAATTCTGTATGCATTTTCTAGATTTTTTTATTATTATCTGGAGCAGAATTTCTCTCCTCTAACTTTGGTAGAATTTTAAAGATTGCTACAAAACAATTCAATGGTATTATTAAATATGCAATCATGTCTGGTACAATTTCATTTATTCCGGACAAAATTTTGAAAGTTACTATCAAATTTATATAATGATGTTTATCTTTATATAATTTTTCGACTATTCTGGCAAAATTTTAAAGATTATCTATTGTCCAAATTCTGTATGCATTTTCTAGATTTTTTTATTATTATCTGGAGCAGAATTTCTCCTCTAACTTTGGTAGAATTTTAAAGATTGCTACAAAACAATTCAATGGTATTATTAAATATTCATTCATTTCTGGTACAATTTCATTTATTCCGGACAAAATTTTGAAGGTTACTATCAAAATTATATAAAGATCTTTATATAATTTTATTAGCTAAAATTTTATTAGCTGGAACAGAGTTTCTTCTCTAATTTTGTAAATCTGAAAACATCAAAATATCAATAAATATGTATATTTCAATTAACCTGAATACCTTTCATTTTCTTTGATTTCTCTCTTTTTGTTTAATATATCTAATTTTAAACTTTTATTAATTTTTTGTATTTCAACTATCCATCAAAATAACTTATAATTATTATATTATTAATGTAAAAGACCCATGGTGAAAGACCCCATAGCGTAATTAAAAAATATATATATTTTTTCATCCATTATACCAGTTGTATATATTATATTATGTTTCTTTTTTCGTACTTCCTGGTAAAGTAATAAGTTCTTATAGTTTTTTAAATGTTCATTTATTTTCCTCACTAGTTTCGGCCGATTATGTCAAACATTACAGTTCAAATAAACTTAAATTATAATAAAACGGAATATAAATATATTTGAAAAGCCTGAATATGGCCTCTGAAGATGGCTATAATCATCTGAATATCGTTTCCCTAATATCGTTTTTGAATACTGTCGTTTTTCCATATTCAAATTACAAACACGTGCACTCAAGATGCAAGAAACTAAAAAATCGTTTTGTTTTTTGATAATGTCATTTTTGAATATTAAAATTACAAACACGCACTAAAATTTGTAGAACAAAAAAGGTCAAACATATTTCTTCCTACTTTGCAAATTTTCTTAGACTTACTAGATGGATTTGCTTGAATGTAAACTTTTGGAATTCCCTTTTTCTGGCATCTAATTATTTAGAAATATATGTGGTTTTCGCCACATTTGAAACACATCACAAATTAAATGGGCGTTGCTCAACCCACACATCACACTCGTTTAAGAAACCTGATTTACAATAATATCGCCCGTTCGTGTAACCTGCCATAACGTACAATTAAAGTGGGACAAGCCGAAGGCACACCTTCGCAAATAAACGCATCGATTGTAGTTATATCATGCTTCTAGGCATGGAGCAATTAATGCATTGTCTATCAAATTATGTACGTCTGCGAATGAAAACTGTAGTGGTGCATTATTTGCTCTCTTGATTGTATGGAAACGAAATTTTAAAATACGAACTAGTAAACATCAAAAATAGATTACGTAATGACTTGAAAATTTGTACCTCGAAGTAGTAAGCAGTAATATGATAATTGTTGCCAATAACGTTTTTCAATCATTTACATAAAAAAAAAATTAATGTCGGTTTTTTTTATGTAGCTGCTTATTATCGTCTTGTTTAATCATCAGGTATTTGATCATAACACCTACAAAAAAAGGCATTTTCTTGGATAATATCTATCGAAAGTTTATAATTACTGACATTTATGTAAAATTTATAAACATTATATATCACTGTTTATCATACATATATCGATAATATTGTCGATGACATCATTTTCTTCTATAAAATCATCTTCAATTTTCGATGTGATTCTTTGCCAATTTTCAACAAGATTTATCTAAAATTTTGTACGAGATTTCTCGGTTTCCACGGGAGTCCCTGACAATTTTCTACGAGATTTTCCGAGAATTTCCAGCGAAGTTTCCTGACTATTTTCTATAATTACTTGCCAATTTTCCATGAATTTAATGATTTTTTATCAAATTCCTTTACAATTTTCTATGAGATTCCCAGGCTATAGGAATGTATAGCCTAATTTTTTCTATGGGAATTCCCCACAATTTTTCTAGAGATTTCTCGACAATTAATACAAAAATGTTTGATGAAACTCCTCGACAATTTTTCAAGGCACATCCCTATAATTTTCCAAAATCATCTACACCTTTTGTTTTTTTTTTTTTTTTAAATTTTCAGTAAGATTATCTAAAATTTTGTGTAAGATTTCTCGAGTTACCTGAGAGTCCCTGGCCATTTTTGACGAGACGTTTCCTGCTATTTTGTATAATTTCTTGTCAATTATCCATGAATTTAACGAGAATTTTTAATCAAATTCCTCTACAATTTTCTATCAGATTCCCAGACGATATGAATTTATACCCTATATATTTCTATGGTATTTCCCGACATTTTTTCTGGAGTTTTCTCGACACCTTTTTATGCAAACATGATTTATGTCTGCAAACCTCTGCAATTTTCCAACATATATCTCTATTATTTTCCAAAATCATTTTTTTGCAAATTTTCCATAAGATTATCTGAAATTTCGTATGGGATTTCTCCCCTAATTTGCTGAGAGTCCCAGACAATTAAGGACGAGAATTTTCTATGAGATTTTCTATTTCGCAAACATTTCCAGGCAATTAATATTTCTCAATAATAATATTTATTAGCAGGAGACGTTAAGTACGTAACATGTACAAAAGTTTTAAAAAAATATGCAAACGAAACGAAATTTCTATGAAAGTTTCTAATTTTTATAAAAAAATCGAGGCGATTTTAGTGGTATTTTCCATGAGATTTCCCGAGAATATCGTTTAAGATTTCCCGATTAGTTTCCTTCAGATTCCTCCACAATTTTTCGTGAAATTTCAAGCCAATTCATCACATTCAGCGACAATTTTCACAGATTTTCGTTTTTGCAAACATTTCCAGGCAGTTTCTATTTCCCAATAATAATATTTATTAGCAGGATACGTTAAGTACATAACATACATCAAAATAAATAAATATGAAAACAAAACGAAATTTCTATGAGAGTTAATAATTTTTATAAAAAATTCTAGACAATTTCAATGATAGTTCGTAATAATTTTCCATGAGATTTCCCGAGAATATCGTTTAAGATTTCCCGACAAGTATCCTTGAGATTCCTTCACAATTTTTCGTGAAATTCCAAGCCAATTTTCTATCACATTCAGCGACAATTTTCTATGAGATTTTCTTATTTACAAACATTTCCAGGCAGTTTCCCGAGAATATTCTATGAGAATTCCCGGCAATTTTTCTTTACATTTCTCAACAATTTTTGATAAAATACCTCTACAATTTCTCAAGATAGATATAAATAATATAGTATATATAAGATATAAAAGATATAAGATATCAGATATATAAGATATAAGATATCAGATATATAAGATATAAGATATATTAGATATGAGATATGTAAGATAAAGAATCTTTATAGATAATTTCTAGAAAGCAAACATAATTATAGATTTTGGTTGATAAGGGCATTTTTGTTCTATGATCTGTATCAGAGAAGATCTCTTGTACCAAGACCTCTAAATCAATATTGGAAAATTCCTAAATTTTTCTCGATTTTTCGCCATAACATTGTCTATAGTAGGTACTTTTAGAAGTATTTTCAAAATTATTAATAAAATACTGGGACAATGTAAAAAGGGAAAAAATGTACTTGTAAAAGTGTACGGGTAAAGATTGACGTTTTACCTGTAATATTCTAAAAGAAAGTTTTCCACCAATTTCCAGTAAAATTTATATAAAATTTAAAAAAAAAACATGTGATTTCTCTACTTGATTTCCGACAATTTTACAAGACATTTTCCTATAATTTCCTAAAACCAAATTCATCATCTACTTTCTTCTTCAATAAGACTTAACTAAAATTTTAAAATTTTCTAAGAGTTTTCTCGTCTTTTTTTAAATATAACACCCCGATAGTTTTACAAGACATTTCCCTCTAATTTTCTAATACAAAACCATATATAGTTTATCATGAGATATTTCGCCCAAGATTTAATTAAATATATTTTCACGTGAATCCCTGAAAATTTTCTCATGAAACTTAATAATCTAAACATACTTTTACATTTGATCTTTTTGTCAATGGGATGTAATATATTGTAGTGATCTATATCTATTGATTTGGGATGTTTCGGTGTTCCTATTCTTTATATTATCTATTATTTGTATTGTCCTTTCTTATATTTTCGAAAATTTACCTACGTTCTACGGGATATTTTGACTAATTTCCACGTCATTCCTTTAATATTTTATTATGGTGCGTATTAATCTGGAGTGGGCACAATATTTTTGCATTTGGCTTTTTGACAAGGAATGCAGTATAGTATTGTAATCTACTAATATCAATTGATTGGGAAGTTATGAATTCCCATTCTTTATATCCTGTATTCTTTGTATTCTCATTTCGAATATTTTTGAAAAAAAAAACCTAAAACTTTCTACGATATTTTCTACTAATTTCCACGTGATTCTCTGAAAATTTTCTCACCATGCTTATTAATCTGAAGTCGGCACATATTTTTGCATATGGCCTTTTTGTTCATGGGAGTGTATATTGTAGTGATCTTCAATTGATTTGGGAAGTTTCGGTATTCCTATTCTATATATATTCTCTATACTCTGCATTCTGTTTTCACATATTTTCGATAAGATTTATTTAAAACTTTCTTGAGATTTCTTGACTAATTTCCACGTGATCCACTAAATATTTTCTCATGATACGTATTAATCTGAAGTCGGCACAATATTTTTGCATTTGGCCTTTTTGGCAAGGAGATGCATTATAGTATTGTGATCTACTTATATCAATTTTTGGGAAGTTATATATTCTTATTCTTTATATCCTCTATTATTTGTATTCTCTTATCGCTTATTTTGAAAAAAAAAATATCAAAAACTTTCTGCGAGATTTTGATAACTTCAATTATTCACTTATTGGGGAATTCTATCTTGGAAATTTTTTAATGGGTTGTTTATGTTAAATTTTCTTAGTTCATTTTTTTGGTGTGAGTTACTTGAATCTTAAATTACTCTTTCATTACCTAATTCCTTCAATTGTTGGGTTATTTATGTTGTTTTCTTAGCTGATTTTATGGTGTGAGTTTCTTCGAACGTAAATGTATCTTACATTACCTGACTTCAATTATTCAATTATTGGGGAATTCTATTTCAGTTTTTTTTTAATGGGTTGTTTATGTTAATTTTTCTTAGTTCATTTTTTGGTTTGAATTACTTCAATCTTAAATCACTCTTTCATTACCTCATTCCTTCAATTGTTAGGCTGTTTATGTTTATGTTAAGTTTTCTTATTTGATTTTTTCTTCAAATTTTTCAATCTGCAGGTATTTCATTTTAGCTATAATGGGAACAAGATCTGAATTTGTGTCTGCTCATAGATATGTTTTTACATTTATAATCGAGAGCTAATCAAGTACATAATCAAGATGATAATGAATTCAGTAACCTTGAGCGCATATATTTGTACTAATTGGCGCGGAGCCTCGATTCGGTTATTTTTATTTCAACCACATCTCGTACGAAAAATGCTGCACATTTTTAAACTTGACCCTTCAATTAACAAACGTCCCCATTTTCATGCATTCAAGTGCTTATATAACAAACGCAACCTTCGCGAGGCATGTAAATATTTTGGTCGGCAGTTTATGCCAGGAATGCCAATTTTTCGACGATTGTGCAATTTCATCAGGCAGTTTTGCTTGTGCAATTTCATTAGGCAGTTTTGCGTTTAACGTCTGCGCTAATTAACATATGTCCTTGCCGGGAAACCGACGGCAGGACGCATCATCCCTTCCGGAAAATTCTCGTTGCTCGCAGGACGAATTTCCCGGCCAATCCGGACACTTGCTACAGTATCGCAATGCGCGCGAGTTTGTTACAGTTTCTGGCGTCGCGACGTCTATTGGCTGGCGTCGCCGCGAATGGCATCTCCATGGAGGAATTAACTAACGACGAATCGCGAGTAAAAGAGTTTATGTACAAAAATATTAACAAACATGTTATCGCAAGTACTTCTAAAAGCACTCTTAGAACCAAATATTAGCTATATTTTAGTTAGAAATAACTAATGTAGGGCAAATGATTGGGCAGTGTACCTTCTAGTAACAGTCTTTAAAAGAGAAGCTAATAATAATTTAGTTAGGCATAACTAATACAGCAGAAATGATTGGGCTGTTGTACTTATTGGTTACTGTGTTAAAACACTTTTACAAATGTTTTAAACATTATAACCAGTAGGTACATAAACCCAATACTTTCTCCCATATTAGTTATGTCTAACTAAACTAGTGTTATCAGTATTTTAAACACTGTTACCAGTAGGTATACCAGCCCAATCATTTCCCCCATATAACTTATGTCTAACTAAATCAGTATTTCCAGTATTTTAAATATTATTTAAAACACTGTTGTTACAAGTAGGTACAACGTACAACAGTACAACAGTAACAACAGTTGTACAACAGTACAACAGTACAATAATTTCTCCCATACTAGTTATGTCTAACTAAACCAATGTCACCAGTGTTTTAAACACTGTTACCAGTTGTTACCAGTAGGTACAACGTGCAACACTACAACAGTAACAACAGTTGTGCAACAGTGCAACAGTACAATCATTTCTCCCATATTAGTTATGTCTAACTAAACCAGTGTTACCAGCGTTTTAAACACTGTTAGCAGTTGTTAGCAGTAGGTACAACGTACAACAGTACAACAGTGACAACAGTTGTACAATAGTACAACAGTACAATAATTTCTCCCATATTAGTTATGTCTAACTAAACCAGTGTTACCAGTGTTCTAAACACTGTTATCAGTTGTTACCGGTAGGTATAACGTGCAAAAGTACAACAGTAACAACAGTTGTACAACAGTGCAACAGTACAGTCATTTCTTCCATATTAGTTATGCCTAACTAAACCAGTGTTATCAGTATTTTAAACACTGTTACCAGTAGGTATACCAGCCCTATCATTTCCCCCATATAACTTATGTCTAACTAAATCAGTATTTCCAGTATTTTAAATATTATTTTAAACACTGTTGTTACAAGTAGGTACAACGTACAACAGTACAACAGTAACAACAGTTGTACAACAGTACAACAGTACAATAATTTCTCCCATATTAGTTATGTCTAACTAAACCAATGTCACCAGTGTTTTAAACACTGTTACCAGTTGTTACCAGTAGGTACAACGTGCAACAGTACAACAGTAACAACAGTTGTGCAACAGTGCAACAGTACAATCATTTCTCCCATATTAGTTATGTCTAACTAAACCAGTGTTACCAGTGTTTTAAACACTGTTACCAGTTGTTAGCAGTAGGTACAACGTACAACAGTACAACAGTGACAACAGTTGTACAATAGTACAACAGTACAATCATTTCTCCCATATTAGTTATGTCTAACTAAACCAGTGTCACCAGTGTTTTAAACACTGTTACCAGTTGTTACCAGTAGGTACAACGTGCAACACTACAACAGTAACAACAGTTGAGCAACAGTGCAACAGTACAATCATTTCTCCCATATTAGTTATGTCTAACTAAACCAGTGTTACCAGCGTTTTAAACACTGTTACCAGTTGTTAGCAGTAGGTACAACGTATAACAGTACAACAGTGACAATAGTTGTACAACAGTACAACAGTACAATCATTTCTCCCATATTAGTTATGTCTAACTAAACCAGTGTTACCAGTGTTCTAAACACTGTTATCAGTTGTTACCGGTAGGTACAACGTGCAAAAGTACAACAGTAACAACAGTTGTACAACGGTGCAACAGTACAATCATTTCTCCCATATTAGTTATGCCTAACTAAACCAGTGTTATCAGTGTTTTAAACACTGTTATCATTAGGTATAACAGCCCAATCATTACTCCCATATTACTTATGTCTAACTAAATCAGTGTTAAGAGCACTCTTAAAACCAAATATTAGCTATATTTTAAATAGAAATTACTAATATAGGGCAAATGATTGGGCATTGTACCGTCTGGTAACAGACTCTAAAAGAGAAGCTTAATATTTTAGTTAAACATTGTTAATACGGCAGACATGATTAAGCTGTTGTACCTATTGGTAACTGTGTTTAAAACACGTTTACCAATGTTTTAAACACTGTAACCAGTAGTACAACAACCCAATAATTTCTTCCATATTAGTTATATCTAACTAAACCAGTGTTATCAGTGTTTTAAACACTGTTACCAGTAGGTATAACAGCTCAAACATTTCTCCCATATTACTTATGTCTAACTAAATCAGTGTTATCAGTGTTTTAAACATTGTTTTAAACACTATTGTTACAAGCAAGTACAACGTACAACAGTACAACAGTAACAACAGTTGTACAACAGTGCAACCATTTCTCCCATATTAGTTATGTCTAACTAGACCAGTGTTATAAATGTTTTAAACACTGTTACCAGTTGTTACCAACAGTAGTTGTATAACAGTACAACAGTAACAACAGTTGTACAACAGTGCAATCATTTCTCCCATATTAGTTATGTCTAACTAGACCAGTGTTATAAATGTTTTAAACACTGTTACCAGTTGTTACCAACAGTAGTTATATAACAGTACAACAGTAACAACAGTTGTACAACAGTGCAACCATTTCTCCCATATTAGTTATGTCTAACTAGACCAGTGTTGCAAATGTTTTAAACACTGTTTCCAGTTGTTACCAACAGTAGTTGTATAACAGTACAACAGTAACAACAGTTGTACATCAGTGCAACCATTTCTCTCATATTAGTTATGTCTAACTAGACCGGTGTTACAAATGTTTTAAACATTGTTACCAGTTGTTACCAACAGTAGTTGTATAACAGTACAACAGTAACAACAGTTGTACATCAGTGCAATCATTTCTCCCATATTAGTTATGTCTAACTAAACCAGTGTTAACAGTGTTTTAAACACCGTTACCAGTTGTTACCAGTAGGTACAACGTACAACAGTAACAACAGTTGTAAACACTGTTTTAAACACTGTTACCAGTAGGTACAACAGTCCAATCATTTCTCCCATATTTGGTGTGTCAAACAATGTCTAACAATTTCTTCATTCTTATTTATTGTTTTTATTCAAAGAAGTTCGAAAACAGTTTAATTTCTGTGGGGTTTGACCTTTAGCTTTGTTTTATTGACAATAAATTTTCAATAATCGATATCCATTGAAATATCGTTACAACTTACTGAATTTTCAATAAAAAAATACTTTATAATTTTTTTTTACTTAAGCTACTTTATTTTAGAGGTACGGCAAGTGGACCATTATGAGAATTAAAATCATATTGCGTGACTTCTATGGAATTAAAAACTTTCTCTTTTGCGCGGAAGAGTTAAATAATGACACATAAGTCGCAGTTTAATCACGTAAATCTAATTATAATGTGTAACAAACTGCTAAGATCTACACTCACGGCATATCATTCATCAATGGAGATTGGTACAACAATTACGTTTTTTCCTAACTAAGATAAATAACATCGATCAAACTCCGTTCATTAATGTTCAACAATTATATGTTTATCGTTTTTTAAACAAACTTCTTTCATTGACTAATTATTATTTATTATACTACTCGGCAATTCTACAAAATTACTAAAGAAACTAAAAAAAAAACAAAAACAAAAAAACAAAACAAAAACACTATAAAATACAAAATCTGTGGAAAAATGTGTAGATATGAATTATAGTTTTGAGTAACATTTTATGTAAATGTAAATTTTGGAGTTAATTATATTTAATTATATTCTATCTTTATATATTTTTTCCTATTTAAGATGAATAGCATTGATCAAACTCCATTCAATAACTAATTTGTATTTATTATACAACTTAGTAATAGCAAAATGCAAAATTTGAATGTAAACATAAATTAATTATAATTTTGAGTAAAATTGAAATGAAAATGTAAATATTTAACTGTACTATTCTAGCCTTAATTATTTTTTTCCTAGTTAATTAGTAATACCACTACAAAATACAAAATCTTAGAAAATCTGAGGATATATGTAGATGAATTATAATTTTGAGTAATACTTTATGCAAATGTAAATTTTTGACTTTAGTAACTTTAAGTAATAAAAAATAATAATTAAATAAATAGCACTGATCAAACTCCAATCATTAACTAATTTGTATTTATTGCACGACTAAGTAATGGAATAGCTATACAAAATGGAAAATCTAATGATAAATGTGGATAAATTATAGTTTTGAGTAGTATTTTACGTACATTTTCGAGTTATGTAAATTTTCCTAGATAAGATGAATAGCATTGATCAAAATCCATTCAATAACTAATTTGTATTTATTACACAACTTAGTAATAGCAGTGCAAAATGTAATATTTGAGGATAAACGTAAATGAATTATAATTTTGTGTAAAATTTTATGCAAATGTAACTATTTAACTGTAATATTCTAGCTATAATTTTTTTTCCTAGTTATTAGTTATACCACTACAAAATGCAAAATCTGAGGATATATGTCGATGAATTATAATTTTGAGTAATACTTTATGCAAATGTAATTTTTCTGCTTTAGTAACTTTATGTAATAAAAAATAATAATTAAATGAATAGCACTGATCAAACTACTATCATTAACTAATTTGTATTTATTGCACGACTTAGTAATGGAATAGCGATACAAAATGGAAAATCTACGCATAAATGTGGATGAATTATAGTTTTGAGTAATATTTTATGTAAATTTTCGATTTTAGTATTCTACCTTTAATTATCTGCAATTAATAGTGATTGCGTGATCGCTTTTCGAATCGTCGATCCATATAAAGCAGAGGTAATAAATACGCTACTTGATATGCGTTCTTATGTCACTAATGAATTCACTGACCTAGATAAAAAGTTTAAGGTCATTGCCATTTATTTTTATTGCAAGCTTGGATAAGAACATATTGATTGACAACATTAAACAGCTTCTGATGATTCTTAAAAAAGAACCAACTTTACCTGATGACACGTAATGCAGTTCTAATGCTTTATACAGCAATCATATTTTATTCTTAAGCTAGATTTAGAGAGAAATTTGAAAATTCAAAGAGATTAAATACAAAATGACAAAGAGATTTAATACATAAATGAGAAAAATTGGCAAATTTCACTAAATAACCGTTTAACTCATCAAAGTTTCAAGGGAAGATCGATCATGATTAAACTAAGTCAATATTTCCTCAAATTTGTATAGAACTTAGATGAAAATAATGATTCGATATAATTCCTAACAGAGTTAATACAGAAATTAAAAATTTTGGAAAATTTTATCAAACCGCCAAACTCATTAAAAATTACAAGAAAAAATCGATAATGACGACAATGGGTCAATATTTCGTCATATTTCTATAGAACTTTAGATAAAAATAACGATTCTATACCATTTCGAAGAGATTTCATACAGAATCGAGGAAATTCGGGATTTTTCATAAAATAATTACTAATATATTACAAAAATTCAAGAAATAACGAATCATGATGGAAATAGGATGAGATTTCCTCGAATTTGAATAGAACTTCAGATAAAAATGACAATTTGATACTAATTCAAAAACATTTAATACAGAATCGAGAAAATTGGGCAAATTCAATAAAATACTCACTAAACTCATTAAAAATTTCAAGAAAAAATTGACCATAGCAAAAATTGGTCAACGTTTCCTCAAATTTCTACAGAACTTTAGATAAAAATAATGATTCGATACAATTTCAAAGAGATTTAATTCAAAATCTTAGAACTTTAGATAAAAATAACGATTAGATATAATATCAACGAGATTGAATACAGAATCGATAAAATTCGCGATATTTCATAAGTTAATCAATAGTCACTAGAAATTTCATTAAAAAAAAACGATCATGGCGAAAATAGGATATAAATTCTTCGAATTTCAATAGAGCTTTGGATAAAAATAACGATTCGATACATTTTCAAAAATATTTTATGCAGAATCGAGAAAATTGGGCAAATACAATAAAATACTCACTAAACTCATTAAATATCAAGAAAAAAAATATCAGGGCAAAAATTGGTCAATATTTTCTCAAATTTCTACAGAACTTTGGATAAAAATGACGATTAGGTATAATATCAACGAGATTGAATACATAATCGAGAAAATTTGCGAAATTTAATAAATTAATCAATACTTTCTAGGAATTTAAAACAAAATCGATCATTGCGAAAATAGATCATTGCGATATCCTCAAATTTCAATAGAACTTTGGATAAAAATAACGATTCGATACATTTTCAACAATATTTTATACGGAAACGAGAAAATTGGGCAAATACAATAAAATACTCACAAAACTCATTAAAAATTTCAAGAAAAAATTGACCATAGCAAAAATTGGTCAACGTTTCCTCAAATTTCTACAGAACTTTAGATAAAAATAATGATTCGATACAATTTCAAAGAGATTTAATTCAAAATCTTGGAACTTTAGATATAAATAACGATTAGATATAATATCAACGAGATTGAATACAGAATCGATTCGCGATATTTGATAAGTTAATCAATACTCACTAGAAATTTCGTTTAAAAAAAACGATCATGGCAAAAATAGGATATAAATTCTTCGAATTTCAATAGAACTTTGGATAAAAATAATGATTCGATACATTTTCAAAAATATTTTATGCAGAATCGAGAAAATTGGGCAAATACAATAAAATACTCACTAAACTCATTAAAAATATCAAGATAAAAATTATTAGGGCAAAAATTGTTCAATATTTCCTCAAATTTCTACAGAACTTTAGATAAAAATGACGATTAGATATAATATCAAAGAGATCGAATACAGAATCGAGAATATTTGCGAAATTTCATAATTTAATCGATACTCTCTAGGAATTTAAAAAAAATCGATCATGGCGAAAATAGCATGCAATTTCCTCAAATTTCAATAGAACTTTAGATAAAAATAACGATTCGATACATTTTCAACAATATTTTATACGGAATCGAGAAAATTGGGCAAATACAATAAAATACTCACTAAACTCATTAAAAATTTCAAGAAAAAATTGAGCATAGCAAAAATTGGTCAACGTTTCCTCAAATTTCTACAGAACTTTAGATAAAAATAATGATTCGATACAATTTCAAAGAGATTTAATTCAAAATCTTAGAACTTTAGATAAAAATAACGATTAGATATAACATCAACGAGATTGAATACAGAAGCGATAAAATTCGCGATATTTCATAAGTTAATCAATAATCAGTAGAAATTTCATTAAAAAAAAACGATCATGGCGAAAATAGGATATAAATTCTTCGAATTTCAATAGAACTTTGGATAAAAATAACGATTCGATACATTTTCAAAAATATTTTATACAGTATCGAGAAAATTGGGCAAATACAATAAGATACTCATTAAACATTTCAAGAAAAAATTGAAAAATTGGTCTACGTTTCCTCAAATTTCTACAGAACTTAGATAAAAATAACGATTCGATACAATTTCTAAGAAAATAGAGGAGGAAATTTGGGATTTCCATAAAATAATCACTAAACTGTTTAAAAATGTCAAGAAATGATCGATCATGACGAAAATAGGATTAAATGAAAAATTTCAATAAATCGATCGTGGTGAAAATATGGTAAAATTTTAATAATTTCGAAACGTTTTATAAGTATGTATTAACACTAGTAATCGAACTAACAAAGAATTTATGTTGCTTACGTGTGTATTACCATTCTGATTTATTTAAGTTTCATCATGTACCAATCAATCAATCAATTGTAGTTATGTAACTGTAGTGCAGGTCAATGTGTACGTGGTAATGAGCCCGGAGAAAAGAAAATGTTAGAGGCTGCATATGTACCACACCATCTAAATGCCGAGTGTTTGATACTTTATTGTTATGAAATAAAAATTAATAGATGTAATAAATGAATCTAAAAAAACTGTTAGTTTATGATAATTCATCATGATGAATTTTGTACATCTGTATTTATTGGTATCATTACCAATCTAGTAATAATAATAATAATAATAATAATAATAATAACAATAATAATAATAATAACAACAATAATGTTTATTGTCAGGCTAAGAAATGATTTATCATACATAAACTGGGAATAATAATACATGGAAATACAGAAAATATACATAAATATACATATACAAACAAATACAATACAAAATACATATACAATCTATGTATGTATATTTTAGAGCATTCTTAATTATCATGTTTTGAAGCTCTAATGCCCATAGATGGCTATGCGCTCACCCTAACCCAAAAAAATCTTGTTTTGCAATATTTCGACAGTCCTAAATATAATATTTTAGGACTATCTAGGATCTAATATTCTAGGATTAGTCTAACATTTTAGGATTTATTTTTTGTCTTTCAAAATTTGATATTTTAACATTTATATTACGTATAAATTCATTAAAAGTCGAGGCCTTAAGTGATTGGCTAATTTGCCTACGCTAGAACGCGCCATTGCACGATCACGTAATATGACTGTAATACTATTTTACAGTAATTTAATGGCATCATTTATGATAGTACATAAATCTGCATAACATAATTCGATAACAAGAAACTAGAAGATCAACACGACGAGCCTCTTTACTACTTCTGTTGTGAAGATTTATGGCTAACAGATTAATTATCGTCCTACAAATTTGCCACGAGAAACTTAAAAATGAGAAAATTATTTATATCCTACGAGATATTGTTCTACTTGTTGCACTCTCGTAATATGGGATATTAAAGCAGTCATATAACCCATTCGTAAAATATGCAACGAAATTGTGTTATATATAACTTTCTCTATAATAAAGATGGAATCTTATATCTAAATGGGTACTTATACTAAATTCATCACGAGAAAATGGATAAAATTAAGTTATTTGCTACTTAAATGGACGTAAATATCGAAATAACTAGGTCTTAACCTTATAATAGTAATAATAAAGAATACTTATTAGCAGAAAAGCTACATAATATGTAGCTTTGTGTAGCTTATGCAGCTAATATGCATTTCTTCAAAATATTCAAAGCAGATAAGCCATCATTGTGCAAAGTAACATTTTTAAGTAATGTATCGAAATAATTAGGTTAATCTTAATACCATATCTTATTTCATATTTCATTATTCATTGTTATATATTATTACTATTATTATATTTCATTATTATTGCATTTAAAAATGATAGTATTTGTAAGTTTTCAAGTTAATATACACAAAATATCTTCTGCTTCATATAATCGAAAAATATTTTGCATCCATGAGCTATAGTTGGTGTCAGTCAGTTAGAGCATTATTGATTCTTTAAAATGCTATAATTTTAATGCATTTAGATAATCATTCATATGATTGAAGCATTGTACATAAATAATTCACAAACTAAATGAGACCAGATGTACGGAATGTATTAGACATGTACCTCCTTAATATGTACCTTGTGCTTCATTTGTATTGGTAATGACAAGTGCAATATCCCGATGCATCTGCGAAGTTGTAATGCGAAATAAATCAATAACTGCATTAAGCTGCGATGCATTTTATTATTTAGGTCATTCAAATGATTCAATATTATTAAATTGTGGCAAATATATGATATGCAGATAAATAATAATTGTGAAATAGTATTAGTTACACCATTAAAAGTAATACAGACGTAAATAATAAGTAAAATATAATAAGTTTATTTATTAATTCTGCGTAACTTCTGGCGCCGTCTAACAGAAAACAACTGAAAGCTTCCGTGTTGTTATTGCAGAACACTGAAATCTAAAGCCGCTGTCGTTAGATGGAGGTACGTGAATTAAATGAGGTTTTCAGCCATAAAGTGTTGCCTACGCTTCAAGTCTATACCTTAAAATTCAAGAATAATAGTTATTTATATTACGAGTGAGGTAGAAGCAACATTACAGCAATACGAGTGCGATATTTACAGATGACTAGGTCGAGGACCGTGTCATCTGAGTCTCTAATAAATTATATTACATAAAGTAGGTACTAAAGAAAGTTAAATATAGAGTTAAATATGACTCGGTCTTGGACTCGTCATCAGTAGTCACCAGAGTCACTGTTATATACTCTGGCCCACGTATAATATACAGAATATTGTCTATAACTGCTCAAAATTAATTAAAAGGCAAAATCAAAACCAATTTTACATTTATTTAATTCAAAGTCAAAGATCTAATTCAGTTCAGTGTTGTGTCAACAGTCAACTGTCACCTTCGTTATAAACAACGCTGTAATTTTTACATTACACCACTAGTGATGTAATAAGCTTCATTATTCAACTCAAACAATGTCAAAAAATTGTGTAATTAAACCTTAATAAATCAGTTGTAGATTTATATATTTGGTCTGGGGTTTTAAGCTTTCCGAATTATAATAATAATCATTTATTTATGTAATCGCCACTACAATTAAAACATGTTCAGTCAGTGAATTACAGTTAATTCAACGTCTGTATTGCGCAGCTTCTGGGCACCTCTTTGCTTCTTTGGCCGAAATATGGAAGTTTAGGATATTGTTTTAGATGTAAATGTGAAATGCATGTTATGACATGGTACTATATTTATCAATAGAAAGAGTCTGAAACACTTATGTATTGTCGATTGGAATTTTCGAATTTCTTATGACTATTCTTTGACTAATGTGCGTACAACTCTACGCAAAAGATATAATTTATCGAGTACATAATGTAAGCTATAATTATGAACTGCAATCATTATGTCCGAGTCAAATGCGACGTTTTTTTAAAACGATTTAAAAAAAAAACATGAAACTGTAACACAATTATTAACCATCGCAGATACAAAATTTGTAATTTTAGAAATGGCTTTCAAAAACAGTGGAACAGTCAACAATCGTTAGCAACCGCATAGAATAGTGACGACATTTTATTGTAAGACATTGTTTTCATGTCCGTCATGTCATGTTTCAGTTCCGTGTTTTATAATTCATAAAACACCGGTGAATCACGAAGGGCATTAGGTTACCATAGTTAAGTACACAATGAATGTATTATTTATGAGTCATAGATAATGTCCATTTTATTCGTTAGCAACATTTTACTCGTTAGCAAGAAAGAAACACCAACTGCAGATGTACTAAATGCTGATTATCGGGAATGTTATTTATTTGTTACTACTTATGACGTATGTATTGCAGTTATTAGAAAACGTTTCGTACAAGTACTGCCTTGATAAATGATCCAAATTTGTCTGGAAAATTAGGACTTTTCTGTTGAGTACACAAAAATAGCATCTTAGCAACAAAATAGCAAAATAGCATCTCGTAATATACCAAAAGTTGACGTTTTCCGAGGACCGTCACTTTGTCGCGCGTTGCTATTGACAACAAGCGAAAAGTTCACGTAAACACTTTATCGCTTGCGAATAATGCAAATAGATATATTTTCGCAAATGTCACGCCTTTAATCTGATCGCTCGATCAATTACATGCCATTTAAAAAGTCAATCATGATTGTATCCTGCCATACGCATAATTAACGATTGAATTATGAAACAATAAATTGTAGGAAAATGTTTGTATGCATTATGAGCAAAACGTGACACTATTGCTTTCAGGTGAATGCAACTATCATTCTCAAGCAAATGTATCACTTTTCGCTCTTAATATATAAATAACTAATATCATTTATCAAAAATAAATTTAATTAATTACTAATTAACTTCCGTGACACTCTAACATTCTGACATTTGCTATTTGTTGCTATTACATCACTTTTCGCTCTTAGTACATAAATAACTATTTAAATTTATCAAAAATAAATTTAATTAATTACTAATTTATTTTCCTGACCCTCTAACATTCTAACATTTGCTATTTGTTGTTATTGATTTATATTATTCTATTTTTTTAACATTATAATAATTAAACTACAGGAATAACAGGAAAAACATTGGAAAACAACAATCGATCAAATACGAAAAAAGTGAATATCTCGGTTATTATTATCATGGGGAAATTGGAAACAAGCAGGAGAGTGTAAAATGATTCGCTAGTTAATTTGGTGAAGTCATATTTTTGCCATCTGGCGTAGGAAACTGGAAAATCAAATTTAAAAAAACGTGAATATCTCGGTAATTATGAGCGTGAGAAAATTTAAAATCAACAGTATGGTGTAGAGTGACCCGTACGTTATTTGGTGGTGTCCGATTTTTGCCATCTGGCATAGGAAACTGGATAATCGTATTTTTTCTATCTGGCATAGGAAACTTAAAAGTCAAATCCAAAAAAACGTGAATATATCGCTAATTATGACCGTGAAAATTAGCAGGTTGGTTTAGAATGACTCGCTCATTAATTTTGTGAAGTCAGATTTTTGCTATCTAGCATTTTGGATTATTTGATTCAAATTATCTGCAATAACTGGTTTCCATTTCAAGGAAAATTGGAAAATGGGAAAATGGACTGTTATAAATTGTTTAATATAATTTGCAAGAGTCATAAAAACCTTTAGTATGACTCTTGAAGATAATCTTAAAAACTTGAATTGAAGATCTTGAATCTTGAAGCCATTAGAAGCTGAAAAATGGACTTATTTAAATTGGTTATCTATGGCCAACAAATAATACGTTCACTATGCACGTAAGACGTAACTATGGTAACATAATGCCCTTTAGAATTCACCGGTGTTTTATAAATTATAAAACAAGCACTGTCATCGCAACAATGTTTTACTATAAAATCAAGAACTAAAAATAAAATATAGCCATTGATAAGTTTTGATAAGATCCATCCTGATAATTTAATTTCCTTAAAATATCCTTTAATTTTATACTATTTTGATACCTTTAACATTATTTATCTAATATTTCTCGTAAATAAGCAGATTTGGATGCTGAAGATGGTCCACAGACTGAAACTAGTTCATGTAAACAGATGTTCTAGAAATTATTACCCTGAGCGTGCAACCATGTATACCTCAATTCTAAAATGTAACTAACGCAGAAATTATAAGACATATAATGTCTTACATAAGAATCCAGAACTTGAATTTTTGTTTCCTTATTTTCAGATATTTTTCTTAAATTTATGTATACATTTTGCCCTGCCAAATATTCATGTGGTTGCTAAGGCTATTGTTATTAACATTTGTTTCATTGTTTTTGAACACCATTTGTAAAACCGCCTCGTCTTCGGCTCGTGTATAAACTTCACCCTCTTTAGCTATAGCTTACTATAAGTGTTCGTAAAATCATTTCTTATGTACTATTAAATAGCGTACATTAAACGCCATCCAGTTTCTGAATGTAAAGGAAGTTGCCTAGGTTATTATTCAATTTATACTTATTATTTGGTATCTAAGTATCGTATTATTTATACATGGGTATATTTATAACGACAATGATATTGACATCTAAAAAAATATATACATCATGTAACTCGGTGCCAAACTTTAATAGATGTTAGATGGCGTGATTATAAGATATAAATATTTTATGAATATATGACCACTTGACTAATTGTGAGAAATAAATATTTTATGACTATATAATCGCTTTATTTTGGTGTGATTACAAGAAATAAATATTTTATAATTATGACCGCTTCACTGTTGTATTGGCGTGATTATAAGAAATAAATATTTTATGAATATATGACCGCTTCACTTTTATTTTGAAGTCGTAAACGCCATTTAAACAAAACAATAAACAAAACAAAACAAAAGGAGTCATTTTGAAGTAATATTAAAGTTTTAGCTAAAACAGGTATCGCATTGAAAAGATAACAAAAAGGGTTACAAAGTATTCGTACATCTTTTTGTGACCAATAATATATAAATGCTGATAATAACAAAAACAAGAGGTTGTACTTCTTGGGCCAGTATTTATAATAAATGATCAGTATTTATGGTATAAATGGTTAGTATTTATCATGTAAATCGTCAGTATTTATCATATAAATGGCCTGTATTTATAATACAAATAGGTCAGTATTTACAATAAATGGTCAGTATTTATAGGTTTCTTCGGTTGGTCAGTTTGAAATTATCAGCTAGTTGGCGATGAGTTATAATAATAATAATAATAATAATAATGAAGAATATTTATTAGCATAAAAACGCTACATAATATACAAAATTTCAACAAATAGTTGAATAGTTGTTGAATAACTATGAAACATTCTATGTGAACTCGTTATTATTCTAAATGCTTCGCTAAATATACATGACCTAACGAAAACTAACCTAGCCTAACCTAACCTAAGCCAACCAAGCCCAGTTCTTCCAAGCCTGAATTCTATAACACTGCAAAAAAAAATGATCGCCAGAAAATATGTAAAAATGAGAAACATTGAAGAGCATTTCTAGGAGAATCGAAAAACACATTGCCTCGTTTATAAGCAGGATATCTCCATATCTTTATTGAACTTTACGAACTGACTGAGTGACTGACTGACTGACAGACTGACTGACTGACTGACTGACTGACTGACTGACTGACTGACTGACTGACTGACTTACTTAGTGACTGACTGACTGACTGACTGACTGAGTGACTGACTGACTGACTTACTTAGTGACTGACTGACTGACTGACTGACTACTTACTGACTAACTGTTCGAATTTACGAACTAACGATATTTTAAATTTTACTGACCAAATAAAGCAGTAATTAATTAATAGATTATTTTTAATTAATTGATTGATTCATTTTTAATTAATTGATTAATGGTTTTTTTTTGTATCAAGAACAGAGTTTTACACAAGTCAGTAAACACAAATACACAAGCAAACAGTTACACAAGTAAACTGCACTGCCCAAATAAACAGGATTACCAAATTAATTGAGTGAACTGAATGTCCTTATTCACTAATGATTCTTAATTATTTATACTCACCACAATGCTATTATACACTGACCATTTTAATAATATTCTTGACGAAATAAATAGTTGTGATGAAAAAACGATTAAGATAATGATTATTATAAGTGGTACCATTCCACTTATAATAATCATTATGAGATTAATGAAATGCAAATGTATTCATATCCATAATATCCGTTTTCTTCTGATAAGTGGAAAATCGTTTAAAAATAATCCCGGACAAACCTATTTCGTGTATGGTGAATGTCGATATATTTTTCCGCATAGAAAATTTTATATTAAATGCAGATTTTATTGTGCATTCACACTCACTCGAAGTCGAAAATATTGTTGTGTTTCCGGTTCGAAGGACCAAAATGTTGTGTATCCTATTTGTAGGACCAACATATTGTGTATCCCATCCGTAGCACCAAAATGTTGTATGTTATATTGTATATATGAGCAATTTTGGAGAACACTTCAAAGAGTATCTAAAAACACATGGTCGCAGTAAAAACAGAATATCTCTATAATTACGCATTGGATATTAACTACATTAAACATGTTTAATACTAATATACTTGTGAGTAGTAAAACTAAATTGCAGTTATGTTGATTTAGTAGTTTTTGAGGTATCAATATTTAAATATTAGGAACTTTGGAGAACACTTATAGGAGAACCTAAAAACACATTATCACATTAAAAGCAAGATATCTCAATTATTACATATTGGATATTAATGGTTTAATACCAACATAATACTAAGTATTAACTATAAATTGTATTGATTTTAATACGCTACTTTTTGAGATGTCAATATTTAAATAAGAGCAACTTTTGGAGCAAATTTTGGAGAACACTTCAAGGAGTGTTCAAAAACACACGATCATAGTAAACACAGAATATCTCAATATTATAATTGGATATTAACTGCATTAAACATGTTTAGTACTAATATACTTGTCAGTAGTAAAAATAAATTGCAGTGATATTCATTCAGTAGTTTTTGAGGTATCAATAGTTAGATATCAGGAACTTTGGAGAACACTTCTAGGAGAACCTAAAAACTCATTGTCACATTATAAGAAAGATATCTCAATAATTACACATTGGATATTAATGATTATAAACACGTTTAATACCAATATAATACTAAGTATTAACTAGAAGTTGTATTGATTTTGATACGCTACTTTTTGAGATATCTATATTTAAATAAGAGCAACTTGTGGAGCAAATTTTGGAAAACACTTCAAGGAGTGTTTAATAACACACGAACACAGTAAAAACAGAATATCTCAAAAATTACTCATTGGATATTAACTACATTAAACGTGTTTAATACTAATATACTTGTGAGTAGTAAAAATAAATTGCAGTGATACTCATTCAGTAGTTTTTGAGGTATCAATAGTTAGATATCAGGAACTTTGGAGAACACTTCTAGGAGAACCTAAAAACTCATTGTCACATTAAAAGAAAGATATCTCAATAATTACACATTGGATATTAATGATTTTTAACACATTTAATACGAACATAATACTAAGAATTATCTATAAATTGCAATAATTTTGATACGCTACTTTTTGAGATATCTATATTTAAATAAGAGCAACTTTCAGAGCAAATTTTGGAGATCACTTCAAGGAGTGTTTAAAAACACATGATCACAGTAAACACAGATTATCTCAATAATTACGCAGTACATATTAACTACATTAAACATGTTTAATACTAATATACTTGTGAGTAGTAAATATAAATTGCATTGATATTAATTCGGTAGTTTTTGAGGTATCAATATTTAAATATGAGAAACTTTGGAGATCACTTCTAGGAGAACCTAAAAACACATTCACATGTAAGCAAGATATCTCAATAACTACACATTGGATGTTATCGATTTTAAACACGTTTAATACTAATATAATAATAAGTTTGAACTATTAATTGGATTGATTTTGACACGCTACTCTTCGAGATATCAATATTTAAATATGAGCAACTTGTAGGCCTAATTTTGGATAGAACACTTCAAGGAGTGTTTGAAATCACACGATCACAGTAAAAACAGAATATCTCGATAATTACAGATTGAATGTTATTAATATCAAACATTTAATACTAATATATTTGCGAGTACTAAATATAAATTGCATTGATATTGCTTGGGTAGTTTTTGAGGCATCAATATTTAAATATCAGGAACTTTGGAGAACATTTCTAGGAGAATCTAAAAACACATTGTCACATTATAAGCGAGTTATCTCAATTATTACACATTGGATATTAATGATTATAAACACGTTTAATACCAATATAATAGTAAGTATTAACTAGAAGTTGTATTGATTTTGATACGCTACTTTTTGAGATATCAATATTTAAATAAGAGCGACTTGTGGAGCAAATTTTGGAAAACACTTCAAGGAGTGTTTAATACACATGATCACAGTAAAAACATAATATCTCAATAATTACGCATTGGATATTAACTACATTAAACATGTTTAATACTAATATATTTGTGAGTAGTAAATATAAATTGCTTTGATATTAATTCGGTAGTTTTTGAGGTATTAATATTTAAATTTGAGAAACTTTGGAGAACACTTCTAGGAGAATCTAAAAACACATTATCACATTATAAGCAAGATATCTCAATTATTACATATTGGATATTATCGATTTTAAACTGGTTTAGTACTAACACAATAATAAGTATTAACTATTAATTGTATTGATTTTGAAATGCTACTTTTGGAGATATCAATATTTAAATAAGAGCAACTTTTGAAGCAAATTTTGGAGAACACTTCAATGAGTGTTTAAAATTACACGATCACAGTAAAACAGGATATCTCAATAATCACGCATTGGATATTAACTACATTAAACATGTTTAATACTAATATACTTGTGAGTAATAAAAATAAATTGCATTGATATTAATTCGGCAGTTTTTGAGGTATCAATACTTAAATATGAAGCACTTTGGAGATCACTTCTAGGAGAACCTAAAAACACAATGTTACATTATAAGCAAAATATCTCAATTATTACACATTGGATATTAATGTTTCTAAACATGTTTAATACCAAGGTAATACTTATATTACATATTGGATATTAATGATTTTAAACACGTTAAATACCAACATAATACAAAGCATTAACTATAAATTGTATTGATTTTGATACGCTACTTTTTGAGATATAAATATTTAAATAAGAGCGACTTGTGGAGCAAATTTTGGAAAACACTTCAAGGAATGTTTAATACACACGATTACAGTAAAAACATAATATCTCAATAATTACGCATTGGATATTAACTACATTAAACATGTTTAATACTAATATACTTGTGAGTAGGAAATATAAATTGCATTCATATTAATTCGGTAGTTTTTGAGGTATCAATACTCAAATATGAGGACCTTTGAAGAACACTTCTAGAGGAATTTAAAAACACATTATCACATTATAAGCAAGATATCTCAATTATTACATATTGGATATTATCGATTTTAAACTGGTTTAGTACTAACACAATAATAAGTATTAACTATTAATTGTATTGATTTTGAAATGCTACTTTTTGAGATATCAATATTTAAATAAGAGCAACTTTTGAAGCAAATTTTGGAGAGAACACATGGAGTATGTAAAAAGACGATCACAGTAAAAACAAGATATCTCAATAATTACGCATTGGATATTAACTACATTAAACATATTTAATAAAAATATACTTGTGAGTAGTAAATATAAATTGCGTTGATATTAATTCGGTAGTTTTTGAGGTTTCAATATTTAAATATGAGAAACTTTGAAGAACACTTCTAGGAGAATCTAAAAACACATTGTCACATTATAAACAAGATATCTCAATTATTTCACATTAGATATTAATGATTTTAAACACGTTTAATACCAACATAATACTAAGAATTAACTATAAATTGTATTGATTTTGATACGCTACTTTTGAGATATCAATATTTAAATAAAAGAAACTTTTGGAGAATATTTTAGAGAACACATCAAGGAGTGTTTTATAACACTTGATCACAGTCAAAATATGATATCTCAATAACTACGCAGTGGATATTAGCTACATTACACAAATTTTATACTAATATACTTGTGAATAGTAAATTTAAATTGCATTAATATTAATTCAGTTGTTTTTGAGGTATCAATATTTAAATATGAGAAACTTTGAAGAACACTTCTAGGAGAATCTAAAAACACATTGTCACATTATAAGCAACATATCACAATAATTACACATTGGATATTAATGATTTTAAAAACTTTTAATACCAACATAATACTTAGTACCAACTATAAATTGTATCGATTTTGATGCGCTACTTTTTGAGATATCAATATTTAAATAAGAGCAACTTATAAACTAAAATTTGATAAAGAACACTTCAATGAGTGTTTAAAATAACACGATCACAGTTAAAACAGAATATCTCAATAATTACGCATTGGATATTAACTACATTCAACATGTTTAATACTAATATACTTGTGAATAGTAAATATAAATGGCATTGATATTCATTCGGTAGTTTTTGAGGTATCAATAGTTAAATATGAGGAACTTTGGAGAACACTTCTAGGAGAATCCAAAAACACATTGTCACATTATAAGCAACATATCACAATAATTACACATTGGATATTAATGATTTTAAAAACTTTTAATACCAACATAATACTTAGTACCAACTATAAATTGTATCGATTTTGATGCGCTACTTTTTGAGATATCAATATTTAAATAAGAGCAACTTATAAACTAAAATTTGATAAAGAACACTTCAATGAGTGTTTAAAATAACACGATCACAGTAAAAACAGAATATCGCAATAATTACGCATTGGATATTAACTACATTAAACATGTTTAATACTAATATACTTGTGAATAGTAAATATAAATGGCATTGATATTAATTCGGTAGTTTTTGAGGTATCAATAGTTAAATATGAGGAACTTTGGAGAACACTTCTAGGAGAATCTAAAAACTCATTGTCACATTAAAAGAAAGATATCTCAATAATTACACATTGGATATTAATGATTTTTAACACATTTAATACAAACATAATACTAAGAATTATCTATAAATTGCAATAATTTTGATACGCTACTTTTTGAGATATCTATATTTAAATAAGAGCAACTTTCAGAGCAAATTTTGGAGATCACTTCAAGGAGTGTTTAAAAACACATGATCACAGTAAACACAGATTATCTCAATAATTACGCAGTACATATTAACTACATTAAACATGTTTAATACTAATATACTTGTGAGTAGTAAATATAAATTGCATTGATATTAATTCGGTATCAATATTTAAATATGAGAAACTTTGGAGATCACTTCTAGGAGAACCTAAAAACACATTCACATGTAAGCAAGATATCGCAATAACTACACATTGGATGTTATCGATTTTAAACAAGTTTAATACTAATATAATAATATGTTTTAACTATTAATTGGATTGATTTTGATACGCTACTTTTCGAGATATCAATATTTAAATATGAGCAACTTGTAGGCCTAATTTTGGATAGAACACTTCAAGGAGTGTTTGAAATCACACGATCACAGTAAAAACAGAATATCTCGATAATTACAGATTGAATGTTATTAATATCAAACATTTAATACGAATATATTTGCGAGTACTAAATATAAATTGCATTGATATTACTTGGGTAGTTTTTGAGGCATCAATATTTAAATATCAGGAACTCTGGAGAACATTTCTAGGAGAATCTAAAAACACATTGTCACATTATAAGCGAGTTATCTCAATTATTACACATTGGATATTAATGATTATAAACACGTTTAATACCAATATAATACTAAGTATTAACTAGAAGTTGTATTGATTTTGATACGCTACTTTTTGAGATATCAATATTTAAATAAGAGCGACTTGTGGAGCAAATTTTGGAAAACACTTCAAGGAGTGTTTAATACACATGATCACAGTAAAAACATAATATCTCAATAATTACGCATTGGATATTAACTACATTTAACATGTTCAATACTAATATACTTGTGAGTAGTAAAAATAAATTGCAGTGATATTGATTCAGTAGTTTTTGAGGTATCAATAGTTAGATATCAGGAACTTTGGAGAACACTTCTAGGAGAACCTAAAAACTCATTGTCACATTAAAAGCAAGATATCTCAATAATTACACATTGGATATTAATGATTTTTAACACATTTAATACTAACATAATACTAAGAATTATCTATAAATTGCAATAATTTTGATACGCTACTTTTTGAGATATCTATATTTAAATGAGAGCAACTTTTGGAGCAAATTTTGGAGAACACTTCAAGGAGTGTTTAATAACACACGATCACAGTAAAAACAGCATATCTCAATAATTACGCATTGGATATTAACAACATTAAACGTATTTAATACTAATATACTTATGAGTAGTAAATATAAATTGCATTGATATTAATTCGGTAGTTTTTGAGGTATCAATACTCAAATATGAGGACCTTTGAAGAACACTTCTAGAGGAATTTAAAAAGACATTGTCACATTATAAGCAAGATATCTCAATAATTACACATTAGATATGAATGATTTTAAACACATTTAATACTAACATAATACTAAGAATTAACTATAAATTGTATTGATTTTGATACGCTACTTTTTGAGATACTAATAATTAAATAAGAGCAACTTTTGAAGCAAGTTTTGGAGACAACACTTCAAGTAGTATTTAAAAAACACATGATCACAGTAAAAACAGGATATCTCAATAATTACGCATTGAATATTAACTACATTTAATATGTTTAATACTAATATACTTGTGACTAGTAAACATAAATTGCATTAATATTTATTCGGTAGTTTTTGAGGTATTAATAGTTAAATATGCGAAACTTTGGAGAACACTTCTAAGAGTATCTCAAAACACATTGTCACATTATAAGCAAGATATCTCAATGATTACACATTGGATATTAATGATTTCAAACACGTTTAATACCTACATAATAATAAGTGTCAGCTAATAATTGTATTGATTTTGCTACGCTACTTTTCGAGATATCAATATTTAAATAAGAGCAACTTTTGGAGAAAATTTTGGAGAACATTTCAAGGAGTATTTAAAAACACACCATCACAGAAAAACAGAATATCTCAATAATTACGCATTGGATATTAACAACATTAAACATTTTTGATACTAATATACTTGTGAGTAGTAAATATAAATTGCATTGATATTAATTTGGTAGTTTTTGAGGTATCAATATTCAAATATGAGGACCTTTGAAGAACACTTCTAGAGGAATTTAAAATACATTGTCACATTATAAGCAAGATATCTCAATAATTACACATTGGATATTAATGATTTTAAACATGTTTAATACCAACATAATGCTTAATATTAACTATAAATTGGATTGATTTTGATACGCTACTTTTCAAAATATCAATATTGAAATAAGAGCAACTTTTGGAGCAAATGTTGAAGAACACTTCACGGAGTGTTTAAAAACACACGATCACAGTAAAAACAGAATATCTCAATAATTACGCATTGGATATTAACTGCATTAAACATATTTAATACTAATATACTTGTGAGTAATAAAACTAAATTGCATTGATATTAATTCGGTAGTTTTGAAGGTATCAATATGTGAGGAACTTTGGAGAACACTTCTATGAGAATCTAAAAGCACAATGTTACATTATAAGCAAGATATCTCAATAATTACACATTGCATATTAATGATTTTAAACAGATATAATACCAACATAACACTAAGTATTAACTATAAATTGTATTGATTTTGATACGCTATTTTTTGAGATATCAATATTAAAATAAGAGTAACTTTACTAGCAAATTTTGGAGAACAATTCCACGTTCACAGTAAAAACAGAATATCTCGATAATTACACATTGGATGTTATTTATATTAAACATATTTACTACTAATATATTTGTGAGTACTAATTATATATTGCATTGGTATTACTTGGCTAGTTTTTGAGGTATCAATATTGAAATATGAGGAACTTTGGAGATCACTTCTAGGAGAACCTAAAAACACATTATCACATTAAAAGCAAGATATCTCAATTATTACACATTGGATATTAATGATTTTTAAGACGTTTAATACCAACATAATAGTTAGTATTGGCTATAAATTGTATTGATTTTGATACGCTACTTTTCAAAATATCAATATTGAAATAAGAGCAACTTTTGGAGCAAATTTTGAAGAACACCTCAAGGAGTGTTACAAAACTCATGATCACAGTAAAAACAGAATAGCTCAGTAATTACGCATTAGATATTAACTACATTAAACATATTTAATACTAATACACTTGTGAGTAGTAAATATAAATTGCAGTGATATTGATTCAGTAGTTTTCGAGGTATCAATAGTTAAATATAAGAAACTTTGGAGAACACTTCTAGGATAATCTGAAAACACATTGTCACATTATAAGCAAGATATCACAGTAATTACACATTGGATATTAATGATTTTAAAAACTTTTAATACCAACATAATACTTAGTACTAACTATAAATTGTATCGATTTTGATGCGCTACTTTTTGAGATATCAATATTTAAATAAGAGCAACTTATAAACTAAAATTTGATAAAGAACACTTCAATGAGTGTTTAAAATAACACGATCACAGTTAAAACAGAATATCTCAATAATTACGCATTGGATATGAACTACATTCAACATGTTTAATACGAATATACTTGTGAATAGTAAATATAAATGGCATTGATATTCATTCGGTAGTTTTTGAGGTATCAATAGTTAAATATGAGGAACTTTGGAGAACACTTCTAGGAGAATCCAAAAACACATTGTCACATTATAAGCAAGATATCTCAATAACTACACATTGGATAATAATGATTTTAAACACGTTTAATACTAATATAATAGTAAGTGTTAACTATTAATTGTATTGATTTTCATACGCTATTTTTTGAGATATCAATATTTAAATAAGAGCAACTTTGGAGCATGTAAATTCGTCATGTCGCATTAAAAACAGAATATCTCAATAATTGCACATTGAATATTAATTAAATAAAATACGTGTAATACCAATATATTACTAAGTGTTGGGTATAAATTGTATTGATTTTGATACGCTAGTTTTTTAGGTATCAATATGAGCACAATTTGTCCAAGCATGTGTAAAAACGTTGCTTTAAAAACAGAATATCTCAATAACTTTACATTGGATCTTAATTATATTGTACGTATTTAATTGAAACATATTACTGAGTTTTAAAAATTAATTAGTTTAATATTTACACCCTACTTTTCGATTCAAAATATCTAAAATACCCTGAATAGTTAAAATGTCCAAATCTCGGTATACGAAATATTATCGTTTTAGTGCAGAATTGTGGCACTAAAACACTAATATCTCGTATATCAAGATTTGATCTAAGGTTAGCTATTTAGCCACGGCATATTTTAAATTCCACAAGAAATATCCTCAATTACATTACTGAAACTTCTAATGCAATTTAGCTGTTGAATGTTTGATTAATGATCCGATGGCAATTTGGAATTGCAAAATATCGCAGGAATTGTGCGCACGAAATTTCTGCAAGTGCAGAGAAAATTGCTTATATAATCAGTGTTAATCATGATGATTAAATAAAAATCAGTAATGACTAATGGTGTTGATTTGCGCGAGCAACCTACTTACCAGCGTCCACCAGAATCGCACAACAAAGCGAACCATGTACCAATGATAATTACATCAGCGCCAATTATCTGCAGATTATTTAATTAAGCCCACAAGTGGAATCGATTTCAGTTCAATTGCCTTACCACCTGGACGAAAAATGTTGAAATCATTAAGCCTCGCCGTTGAATAATTTATATGTTTACATACGTGTACTGATGATAGTTTTCGTATAACTGTGTCGATAAATGCACTGCAATTAGCCGACCTTATCGCTGATAGATGGAATTTGAGTTAGAATTGGCTTAGTCAATGTAGTGCATTGTGAAGGATTCAGATGGAGATTTAATAAGATTGCAAGCGTTAAACTGGCCACGAAGTTATTAATCGCTATCGGTATTTACCGAAATAACGATCCTCATTATATAATGAACCCAGAACTGTTAGTTTTTTCAATTAGTTACACTCGAAAGAGCCGAATAGTTAATATAGATACGCACACAGATTGCGATTAATTTAGATAATTGCTAACTTTCTGCAACACCGGTATTCGTGTCTAAATACTAGCGACGTGTTCGCGGTCAGTTAGTAGCTTACGTTTCCCCTGATAATATTGCCTATAATTTAAGATAACATGCCTGAAATCGTAGCTTATCAAGTGAAACTGCCGCGAATTAGATAAGTGCGATTGTATTAAATTTAATTGGACACGTTTAGCTCTGCGTGTAAACTTGAATTTTCGTGGTTTTGATTTCACACGGAACAATTACCACGATACGTTAACAATTATATCTGCCAGCGTATCATTACAGAGATACTGACAGCCGTTTCTGTTACTCAATGGAAATCGAATGTATATCGAACTCGACGGTGTAAAGTAATGAATACCACAAAAAACGCTGCATTCCGCTTCCTTTGCGAGGTGTATGACTTGCATGTCAAGATCGTTAGAAGAAGTAGTGCGTGAGAATTAATAAATAATATTTTGAAATGCGTTTAGTATTCCGTAATAATTCCGGACGTAAATGAACCCTATAAAGCATCATTAATGTATTATGGTTTGTTAAAAAAATTTCTCTTGGCAAGCTATAATTAAAGATTGATGTTTTACAAATGCGGCGCAATTCATCTTTAAACATGAGATTTCTTCGAATTTCCAACTGATAAAGTATAATTTCATTTCCAACGTACAGAACGTGTAATTACAGGCATTTAAAGAACAATGAGACTAATACATGGTGTATCTCACACGATTTTGCCGGAGATAGTTATTCTGGATCCATTTCGTACATTCAATTAAGTGCACAGAAGGTCGTACATAACTTTAATCATATTAATCTAAGTACAAACCAACAAGATAGTCTAAGTACGAATTCCACATTCGAATGAAATAACGACACTGTCACAGTTACTTATAATGACCCTGATACAGACAGACAAGCAGACAGATAGACATTTTTTAATTTCATAAGCAGCTGATTTGCATAACAAGCAGCAATTTAAAAAAAAAGTGATTTCATAAACATCTAATTGGTGAGATCGTCTTATTGGTATCCCTGATTTTGATTTCATAGCATTCTTAAAAAAAAAGCTCTAATATTTTCGCTGTGAAATATCGATTTTGGAAATTTCTAATTTTGAACTTTATTTTGATCGTGAAGTTAGAAAGCGATCGTCTGTTCTTAAAACATTTCAATAAAGTAACGACACTATAATTGATGCATACCTATTTGTGCCGAAAGTTGAAAGAATTTGCTTCATTTAAAGGAATTACGTAAGAGTCAAACTAAATGATTCAAAATAAATCGTGGATTATCGATTATAGAACAGGTTCCTCTAAAAAGACTAAAATACCGCCAAATTTTGTAAAGTTGTAAAGCCAAAATGCAAGTAAAGTCTGCAAAATATAAAAATCCTGACTCAATTAGTAACTGAGTTATAGAAGAAGGTGGAATGAAGGACCCTGTATAATATCATTATAATAAATAATAGTATTATTATATAGTGGTACTGACATTATATACTGATACTGACACAAATAGACAAGCTGACAAACACACATTTTGACATTTGCTATGGAACTAATTTGCATAATGATCTGTAATGTTTTTAAGTTTTAAGATTGTATATACATATAATCAAGAGGATATTAGATGTTTCGTGATTTTTTAATAGTATCTTTACAGATAATGAAAAATAAATTAAAACCTTTGGCCATTATGTTGATTTTTTACTAATTTTCATATATTTTTGAATGGTATCTTGACAGATAATTAAAAATAAATTAAAAATCATTTAGAATATTTTGCATTTTTTGTAATTTTAATTAGTTTGTAACAGCATCTTGACAAACTGTCAAGTATAATTAATAAGTTCATGCTTATGTCAAGGGTTATACAAGTCAGTAAAGTTAATAATTAAATTTTATTAATTAATAAAATAGTTATATAGCTAAAATACGTAATAACTGATAATAGTTATTACAAGCACATTCCAATTGCTTCAGTTTTGCATTTAAAGCAATTTTGACAGTTTTCTCTGGATGTTGAATAAATTTTCATGAAAACATTAAAAATAAAATAAAAATCTGACGCAATATTTTTGTGTATGTGTCATTTTTAGTAACTTTCATGACTTATTCAATAGTATCTTTACGGAAAAATAAATTAAAACCTTTGGCCATTGTGTCGAATTTTTACTAATTTTCATATATTTTTGAATGGTATCTTGACAGATAATTAAAAATATATTAAAAATCATTTGGATTTTTTTCTAATTTTAATTAGTTTCTAATAGCATCTTGAGAAATTCTCAAGTATAACTAATAAGTTTGGTCGTGCTTATGTCAAGGCTTATACAGGTCAGTAAAATTAATAATTAAAATTTATTAATTAATAAAATAGTTATGTAGCTATTATACGTAATAACTGATAATAGTTATTACAAGCAAATTAAAATCTCATGCGTCAGTTTTGCATTTATAGCAATTTTGACAGTTTTCGGTGGATGTTGAATAAATTTTCATGAAAACATTAAAAATAAAATAAAAATCTTAGGCAATATTTTTGTGTATGTGTCATTTTTAGTAACTTTCGTGATTTTTTCAATAGTATCTTTACAGATAATGAAAAATAAAATTAAACCTTTGGCCATCATGATGAATTTTTGCTAGTTTTCATATATTTTTGAATGGTATCTTGTGAGATAATTTTAAAAAAATCATTTAGAATTTTTGGCATTTTTTGTAATTTTAATTAGTTTGTTATAGAATCTCGAGAAACTCTCAACTTCGTGCTTTACTTTTCATTTTTTTCTCAATTTGGCAGTTTTCAGTGAGTTTTGCATGGAATTTTTTGGGTGTATTAATAATAAATCAAAATCTTAGGGATATTTTTTAATGTTCAACTTTTTTAGCAATTTTTATATAATCAATTTTATGTATGTCAATGACTAATGTATCTGTATAAGTACTGTAATACCTGAATTTTTGTATTTTATCCTACAATGACCACCCTGTATTCTATATATTTGAGAACATTATAAACTTTAGCTCATAAATTCCTACACAATTTGATTTTTCTTAATTTTCAAAACAACGAATAAATTTTGAATGTTTGCTTTCATATTTTCCTGTATATTTGGTATTTATGAGAAAATTATTACCTTCAGCTTACAAATTTCTAGAACATTTCACTTTCTTTAATTAGCAAAACAACCCAATCAATTGTTATTATTAGCTTACACATTTTTCAGTACATTTAGTATTATTGCTTGCATTTTGAATATTAGCTTACACGTTGCTCTGTAAATTTGGTATTTTTGAGAAAATAATAAATGGATTTCTAGAATACTTACCTATTTTTTAAATTTCCAAAAAATACTAATCATTTTTTAAATATTAGCTCTCAAATTTTCCTGTATATTTAGTATTTTCGAGAAAATTATGACTTTCATCGTAAAAATTTCTAGAACTTATCATGTTTTTCAAAATTTGGAAAACAACCCAATTATTTTAGATTATTACCTTACACATTTTCCAATACATTTAGTATTAATGAAATAATTATGAATTTTGGCTTCTATTTTGAATATTGATCTCTCTTTTTTCAATTTTCAATATCTAGATCATTTAACATTTTGAATATTAGCTTAGACATTGTCCAGTATATTTAGTATTATTGAAATAATTATGAGTTTTTACTTCTATTTTGAATATTGATCTCTGTGTGTTCAATTTTCAATATCTAGATTATTTGGCATTTTGAATATTAGCTTACATATTGCCAAGTATATTTGGAACTTTTGAAAAAATTATGAATACATTTCACGTTCATTAATTTGCAAAACAACCCAATAAATTATTAATGTTAGCTCACACTTTTCCCAGTACATTTAGTATTATAGTTTCTATTTTGAATATTTTGCCGATTTTGCCGGAGATAGTTATTCTGGATCCATTTCGTACATTAAATTAAGTGCACAGAAGGTCGTACATAACTTTAATTATATTAATCTAATTACAAACATTTTAATTGATTATTAATTATTTTATTATGATTTCATGAATTCTACATTCGAATGAAATAACGACACTGTCACTTACTTATAATGACCCTGATACAGGCAGACAAGCGGACAGATAGACATTTCTAAATTTCCTATGCAGCTGATTTGCATAATAAGCAGCAATTTAAAAAAGTTTTAATTTTGCGATTTTATAAACTTCTAATTGGTGAGATCATCTTATTAGTATCCCTGTAATAGATTTTGATTTCATAACATTCTTAGAAAAAAAATTGCTCTAATATTTTCGCTGTGAAACATCGATTTAGGAAATTTCTAATTTTCAGATTTATTTTGATCTCGAAGTTAGAAAGCGATTTTCTGTTTTTAAAATATTTTATACAAGTAGCGACACTATCATTGATGCATACCTGTTTGTATTGAAAATTGAATGAATTTGCTTCATTTAAAGGAAATAAAGAGTCAAATTCAATGTTTTAAAATAAATCGTGCATTATCGATTATAGAACAGGTTCCTCTAAAAAGACTAAAATACCGCCAAATTTTGTAAAGTTGTAAAGCCAAAATGCAAGTAAAGTCTGCAAAATATAAAAATCCTGACTCAATTAGTAACTGAGTTATAGAAGAAGGTGGAATGAAGGACCCTGTATAGTATCATTATAATAAATAATAGTATTATTATATAGTGGTACTGACATTATATACTGATACTGACACAAATAGACAAGCTGACAAACACACATTTTGACATTTGCTATGGAACTAATTTGCATAATGATCTGTAATGTTTTTAAGTTTTAAGATTGTATATACATATAATCAACGAGAGGATATTAGATGTTTCGTGATTTTTTAATAGTATCTTTAGAGATAATGAAAAATAAATTAAAACCTTTGGCCATTATGTTGATTTTTTACTAATTTTCATATATTTTGAATGGTATCTTGACAGATAATTAAAAATATATCTTAAATCATTTAGAATATTTTGCATTTTTTGTAATTTTAGTTAGTTTGTAATAGCATCTTGACAAACTGTCAAGTATAATTAATAAGTTCATGCTTATGTCCAGGGTTATACAAGTCAGTAAAGTTAATAATTAAATTTTATTAATTAATAAAATATTTATATAGCTAATATACGTAATAACTGATAATAGTTATTACAAGCACATTCCAATTGCTTCAGTTTTGCATTTAAAGCAATTTTGACAGTTTTCTCTGGATGTTGAATAAATTTTCATGAAAACATTAAAAATAAAATAAAAATCTGAGGCAATATTTTTGTGTATGTGTCATTTTTAGTAACTTTCATGACTTATTCAATAGTATCTTTACGGAAAAATAAATTAAAACCTTTGGCCATTGTGTCGAATTTTTACTAATTTTCATATATTTTTGAATGGTATCTTGCAGATAATTAAAAATATATTAAAAATCATTTGGATTTTTTTCTAATTTTAATTAGTTTCTAATAGCATCTTGAGAAATTTTCAAGTATAACTAATAAGTTTGGTCGTGCTTATGTCAAGGCTTATACAGGTCAGTAAAATTAATAATTAAAATTTATTAATTAATAAAATAGTTATGTAGCTATTATACGTAATAACTGATAATAGTTATTACAAGCAAATTAAAATCTCATGCGTCAGTTTTGCATTTATAGCAATTTTGACAGTTTTCGGTGGATGTTGAATAAATTTTCATGAAAACATTAAAAATAAAATAAAAATCTTAGGCAATATTTTTGTGTATGTGTCATTTTTAGTAACTTTCATGAATTTTTCAATAGTATCTTTACAGATAATGAAAAATAAAATTATACCTTTGGCCATTATGTTGAATTTTTGCTAGTTTTCATATATTATTGAATGGTATCTTGTGAGATAATAAAAAAAAAATCATTTAGAATTTTTGGCATTTTTTGTAATTTTAATTAGTTTGTTATAGAATCTCGAGAAACTCTCAAGTTCGTGCTTTACTTTTCATTTTTTTCTCAATTTGGCAGTTTTCAGTGAGTTTTGCATGGAATTTTATGGGTGTATTAAAAATAAATCAAAATCTTAGGGATATTTTTTAATGTTCAACTTTTTTAGCAATTTTTATGTAATCAATTTTATGTATGTCAATGACTAATGTATCTGTATAAGTACTGTAATACCTGAATTTTTGTATTTTATCCTACAATGACCTACAGGGTGGTCATCCTACAATGACCACCCTGTATTCTATATATTTGAGAACATTATAAACTTTAGCTCATAAATTCCTACACAATTTGATTTTTCTTAATTTTCAAAACAACGAATAAATTTTGAATGTTTGCTTTCATATTGTCCTGTATATTTGGTATTTATGAGAAAATTATTACCTTCAGCTTACAAATTTCTAGAACATTTCACTTTCTTTAATTAGCAAAACAACCCAATCAATTTTTATTATTAGCTTACACATTTTTCAGTACATTTAGTATTATTGCTTGCATTTTGAATATTAGCTTACACGTTGCTCTGTAAATTTGGTATTTTTGAGAAAATAATAAATGGATTTCTAGAATACTTACCTATTTTTTAAATTTCCAAAAAATACTAATCATTTTTTAAATATTAGCTCTCAAATTTTCCTGTATATTTAGTATTTTCGAGAAAATTATGACTTTCATCGTACAAATTTCTAGAACTTATCATATTTTTCTAAATGTGGAAAACAACCCAATTATTTTAGATTATTACCTTACACATTTTCCAATACATTTAGTATTAATGAAATAATTATGAATTTTGGCTTCTATTTTGAATATTGATCTCTCTTTTTTCAATTTTCAATTTCTAGAATATTTCTCATTTCGAATATTAACTTATACGTTTCCCTGTAAATTTGGTATTTTTAAGAAAATAATGAATGAATTTCTAGAATATTTACCTATTTTTTAAATTTCAAAAAAATATTAATCAATTTTGAATATTAGCTCACAAATTTTCCTGTATATTTAGTATTTTCGAGAAAATTATGACTTTCGTCGTATATGTTTCTAGAACATTTCATATTTTTCTAAATTTGGAAAACAACCCAATCGTTTTAGATTATTACCTTACACATTTTCCAATACATTTACTATTATTGAAATAATTATGAATTTTGGCTTCTATTTTGAATATTGATCTCTCTGTTTTCAATTTTCAATATCTAGATTATTTGGCATTTTGAATATTAGCTTACACATTGTCCAATATATTTGGTACTTTAAAAAAAATTATAAATACACTTCACTTTCTTTAATTAGCAAAACAACCCAATCAATTTTTATTATCAGCTTACACATTTTCCAGTACATGTAGTATTATTGCTTCTATTTTGAATACTGACCTATCTCTTTTCAATTTTCAATTTCTAGAATATTTGGCATTATGAATATTAGCTTACACGTTGCCCTGTAAATTTGGTATTTTCTAGAAAATAATGAATACATTTCTAGAATATTTACCTATTTTTTAGATTTGCAACAAAATAGTAATCAAATTTGAATATTAGCTCACAAATTTTCCTGTATATTTAGTATTTTCGAGAAAATTATGACTTTCGTCGTAGAAATTTCTAGAACTCGTCATATTTTTCTAAATTTGGAAAACAACCCAATCATTTTAGATTATTACCTTACACATTTTCCAATACATTTAGTATTATTAAAATAATTATGAATTTTGGCTGCTATTTTGAATATTGATCTCTCTGTTTTCAATTTTCAATATCTAGATTATTTGGCATTTTGAATATTAGCTTAGACATTGTCCAGTATATTTAGTATTATTGAAATAATTATGAGTTTTGGTTCTATTTTGAATATTGATCTCTGTGTTTTCAATTTTCAATATCTAGATTATTTGGCATTTTGAATATTAGCTTACATATTGCCAAGTATATTTGGTACTTTTGAAAAAATTATGAATACATTTCACGTTCATTAATTTGCAAAACAACCCAATAAATTTTTAATGTTAGCTTACACTTTTCCCAGTACATTTAGTATTATAGTTTCTATTTTGAATATTGATCTCTCTGTTTTCAATTTTCAATTTCTAGAATATTTCTCATTTCGAATATTAACTTATACGTTGCCCTGTAAATTTGGTATTTTTAAGAAAATAATGTATGAATTTCTAGAATATTTACCTATTTTTTAAATTTCAAAAAAATATTAATCAATTTTGAATATTAGCTCACAAATTTTCCTGTATATTTAGTATTTTCGAGTAAATGATGACTTTCGTCGTATATGTTTCTAGAACATTTCATATTTTTCTAAATTTGGAAAACAACCCAATCGTTTTAGATTATTACCTTACACATTTTCCAATACATTTACTATTATTGAAATAATTATGAATTTTGGCTTCTATTTTGAATATTGATCTCTCTGTTTTCAATTTTCAATATCTAGATTATTTGGCATTTTGAATATTAGCTTACACATTGTCCAATATATTTGGTACTTTAAAAAAAATTATAAATACACTTCACTTTCTTTAATTAGCAAAACAACCCAATCAATTTTTATTATCAGCTTACACATTTTCCAGTACATGTAGTATTATTGCTTCTATTTTGAATACTGACCTATCTCTTTTCAATTTTCAATTTCTAGAATATTTGGCATTATGAATATTAGCTTACACGTTGCCCTGTAAATTTGGTATTTTCTAGAAAATAATGAATACATTTCTAGAATATTTACCTATTTTTTAGATTTGCAACAAAATAGTAATCAATTTTGAATATTAGCTCACAAATTTTCCTGTATATTTAGTATTTTCGAGAAAATTATGACTTTCGTCGTAGAAATTTCTAGAACTCGTCATATTTTTCTAAATTTGGAAAACAACCCAATCATTTTAGATTATTACCTTACACATTTTCCAATACATTTAGTATTATTAAAATAATTATGAATTTTGGCTTCTATTTTGAATATTGATCTCTCTGTATTCAATTTTCAATATCTAGATTATTTGGCATTTTGAATATTAGCTTAGACATTGTCCAGTATATTTAGTATTATTGAAATAATTATGAATTTTGGCTTCTATTTTGAATATTGATCTCTCTGTTTTCAATTTTCAATTTCTAGAATATTTCTCATTTAGAATATTAACTTATACGTTGCCCTCTAAATTTGATATTTTTGAGAAAATAATAAATGGATTTCTAGAATACTTTCCTATTTTTTAAATTTCCAAAAAATACTAATCATTTTTTAAATATTAGCTCACAAATTTTCCTGTATATTTAATATTTTCGAGAAAATTATGACTTTCATCGTACACATTTTTAGAACTTTTCATATTTTTCTAACTTTGGAAAACAACCCAATTATTTTAGATTATTACTTTACAAATTTTGCAGTACATTTCGTATTATTGAAATAATTATGAATATTGGCTTCTATTTTGAATATTGATCTCTCTGTTTTCAATTTTCAATATCTAGATTATTAGGCGTTTTGAATATTAGCTTACACATTGCCCAGTATATTTGGTATTTAAAAAAAAATTATGAATACATTTCACTTTCTTTAATTAGCAAAACAACCCAATCAATTTTACTATTAGCTTACACATTTTCCAGTACATTTAATATTATTGCTTCTATTTTTAATATTGATCCCTTATCAATATTCAATTTCTAGAATATTTGGCATTTATTTTGAATATTAGCTTACACGTTGCCCTGTAAATTTGGTATTTTTGAGAAAATAATGAATGAATTTCAAGAATAATTACCTATTTTTTAAATTTCCAAAAAATACTAATCATTTTTTAATATTAGTTCACAATTTTTTCTGTATATTTAGCATTTTCGAGAAAATTATTACTTTCATCGTACAAATTTCTAGAACATTTCATATTTTTCTAAATTTTGAGAACAACCCAATCATTTTAAATTATTACCATACATAGTTTCCAGTATATTAGGTATTATTGAAATAATTATGTATTTTGGCTTCTATTTTGAATATTGATCTCTCTGTTTTCAATTTTCAATATCTAGATTATTTGGCATTTTGAGTATTAGCTTACATATTGCCCAGTATATTTGGTACTTTTAAACAAATTTAAATTGACTACATAATATCATCTTAATGATGACAACATTGGTAATTTATCATTACATTTTATTAAGTTTATCAATTTTGGACAGTGTTTGATCGAGTTTCTGACATTTAGCTCAAATTTATGACAGATTTTATGGATATTAGACAAAATTTTATCGAGTTATGACATTCTAGCGATATGATATTGTTTATCTTGTTAATTTTTGACATTTTATTGTCTTAATGATGACAAATTTGATAATATATTACTGCATTTCATTGATAATACCAAAAATTACCACAAATACTGTTATCTCTCTAAAACGCAAAGATGCCAAGAATTATACATCGGATATTCATTCAATTAAACAAAATATATGATAAGGTGTAATTACTTAATATTTTACTTTATATATTTTATATTACTAAGTTACAACAATATACCTTGATATTTATACGCTGACTTTTTAGATATAATTTGATAATATTTTAAATATTACCAAAAATCACTTAAAAACTTAAAAACGAATATCTCATGAATTATGTATCGAATTTTGAATTAAATTGAATTTGTATACTAACATTTTAACACTAACACCAACAACTATCGGTTGTCAAATGTTTGTTTGTCAAACGATTTTCAAATTAAATTCGTAAACTAACATTTTAACACTAACACTAATAACTAACGGTTGTCAAACGTTTGTTTGTTAAACAAACGATTGTCAAACAATTTTTTAATTGAATTCGTAAACTAATTAACACAAACAATTAAAAACTAGCGGTTGTGTTAACTAATAGTTATATTTTCTAGAATAAAATTTTATTGAATAGGTATGCTTTTAACGCCTATGAAACTTCATTTAAAAAAATTACCGCAAAATTTAAAAGAATGAATATTATTATTTATTGAAATTGCGAATATTATTATTAGAATGGCTCAGTTACATATGTCTCTCGTAAACTAATTGGTGCCTCGGAAAGCCGCTAGTAATTGGTGCTGACATTTTTTGCCAAATAGTTATTAACATTTTTGATTGCGGATTACGCTGGTGTTTCTCTGAAAACTAATTAATAACTTAATTATAATGCGGCATCCGTAAATGTGGTTTAAATGTCATAATTAATACAGTGATTATGCCAATCCTCAATAATCGTTAAAAAAAACTATAGACCTTGAGGAATCAATTTGTGTGCTTCATTATGCTAGAGTAACCAGCAAAAATTTAATCACCAATCATGATAATACTTTTATGATATTTACATTAATATTACATGTATATTTATATTCATTAATATCATGATTATTATTATTATTATTATTATTATTATTATTATTATTATTATTATTATTATTATTATTATTATTATTATTATTATTATTATTATTATTATTATTATTATTATTATTATTATTATTATTATTAATACAAACATATATTTTTCGTATTAATTAAATGCAAATTGTATTTTGAAATACGAGTAGTTCAGTTACTTCAAATAATGTCTTGTTCACTATTACTCTCTCCATTATTCTGACCACAATACTCTTTCACAAACTTCATTAGCTTCATTACAGATATGAATGGAAACTTTTAACGCTCATTCTGTATTCGATACTTTCTTTGTGTGCGTCAAAAATTGCTTATAAAATCTATTATACACAGTTATAAATCAGGAACGGCTTTTATTATCATTAGTTAATATGTTTGTTCTATCCTTTCTACATCAACCTATATAAACGGTTTATCAATAAAATTAATTGCCGCAAAAATTGTGCACCCGGTGAATGTGTTTTCAGCACAATGGAGATTTCTTTGGAAACAACCAACCTTTCTATTTAATTAATGAATTTAATAAGTTTCTATTATTATTGCTAAAGCGAAAATAAAACGATAGGTACTTATATGTTTAGAGAATAGGTTGTTTTATAGCACACTTCTGTAGCAATATTATTTAATAAAAATAATCTCTATGCGATCTATTCATGTTTAACAAACTGGTATGTACTTTGAGTCATCTAATGGATTTTTTTTTTTATAGAAATTTTAAATTTTAAATTATAAAAAAAGGAAATTTGAATAAAAAATTAAGAAAAATATTTTTTTCTACGACAGTGCGTAAACTAAGATTTTTCGCCAAATTTTGAAAATATTAAATACATTTTTAAATTTTAAATTATAAAAAAGGAAATTTGAATAAAAAATTAAGAAAAATATATTTTGTCTACGACAGTGCGTAAACTAAGATTTTACGCACTAAAGTACGTAAAGTGATACTTTTTAGAACAAGTGTGTAAGAAAATCACCTGTGCGTAAAAACATCATAAAATAACTTTTATGCGCAATTCATTCACTCACCAATTAAAAAAAAGTATTTTAATGATAATGATAATAATAATAATGACAGTAAAGTATCAAGAGCTAAAATAACCGTTTGAACGTATAAGTTTAAATTCAGTAAAATCCGAATCCAGCATTTTCTCATACGTAGTAATTGCAAAGAGTATGTCATTCTAATTTATCTGGTGCTTTCGAATGATTACTATGATAATTAAGTTCATAGAGAAAGCGACTAATTCGTAGCCTTGGTAATGGAAGACATGTAAGTACACCAATATTGTCTCTTAATTTGCAATTTAAACGTGCAGACATGGATTCAGCACAGCTGAGACGGCAATAAATCATTACATTTTTACCTTGCACTCGATCAATTTCTAAATTGCGCAATTACAAAATGTAACGTCGATAATTTTATGCAGAACCGAAACGAGATTTATGCGTCGATGGCAAATATTCGTAATTAAGTAGATTAAAACGAGAATAATGTTATTCCGTACGTAAGTGAAATATGTGCGCAAGAGTATTGATTTATATAACTAGGTTGTGATCCGTAATTTATTTACGCCCTGTGGCTGGGATGAATATTTATCTCGTAATTGTGTCTTAATTTGTGTTTTTATCTTTACGTGTACATAACACTGTATGTTGGAACAACATTAACCATTATTAATACAGGGTGGTTCATTGGGAAATTCGCATACAGTAATGGTAGATGCGGCACATCGAGGTGAAAACGCTAATAAAAATTAATAAAAAATGTTAGGAAATTTCAAAATCTAGAGCTTACCATTTTTTTATATTTTTTAAAACAAAAAATATAATTTTTTTATATTTTTTAAAACAAAAAATGATTAACCTCTACACCGTAAGGTAGAAGAGGAACGATTATGTATGTATTTAAAAAAATTGCACAAAGATTGAAATAATCTGGATTATCTATTTTTCTCTATATTTTTCTAGAATCAGTCAGAAATAGTGACAAAATAAATAAAATTCAAACTATTCTCAATAAAATATTCAATTGGTTAAATATGCTAAAACTCCACCTCTCGGGTAAAATATTTATTTAAGTATAATATTTAATACTATAATTTTAACATTATTGTCAAAATAGTTATTTATGATACAAGTTCGTAAAGCACTACTTTATGAAAATGTATAATACAAAGTGTTTTCTATGACAGCTGTTATGAAACATAAAGCTAAAATTTGATGCAAAATACTATATAGTTTTTAAATGGTGAGAATTGTGTGTAAAACTTATTTTAGGCACACTTGATGTATTTACGCACATGTGCTAAAAATGATCACTTTACGTCCTGTGAACAGTGCGTAAAAACTTAGTTTACACACTGCCGTACAAAAAAATTGCACAACTTTTTTTTTAATAAATTTTGTAGCAGTAATAAAAAAAAATTATATTTAACCTCGGACGCACCAAATTTGTCAGAATACTTTAAATCTCTGTATAATTGCGCATTCTCCTCTCTAATTATTACTAATTTAACGTAATTTTATAAATTATTATGGGCGTCGTGGAAGATTGGCGTCCTTCACGTTCCATCGGTTTAAATTCAATTATATGGGATAACAAAGGCACATATGGGTACCATCAGAGGTCAACGAAAAATAATAACAATAACCCAAGAAATAACAACTTTAGAGAATATTCGACTAGTTGATTGCAGCACGACTGGAGAAAATAAATTAAATAGATTGAATGTGGCATTTGAATTTGGTAGCTTGCATGAAACTTTGCATGATATATTTCCTTCCGCCAGCATTATCCACGGAATAGATAACTTCTTGCAGGGTAATATTGGGTTATTAACATATGCCAAGAGAAGGTTGCCACAATATACGGGTATTTTAAAGAGAACTGAACTAAGAATTGAATGGTATTATTAAATTGTGAGAATCTATGGTGAACATCAGAGTTTTTAATCAGACAATTTAAAAAATTCAGAAAAATTCCGTTAGATATACTGAAAAATTTAACAAAATTGCAAACATATATTTTGTAGTGTTTTGAATAAATAATCTAACTCTAAGATCTAAATCTAAGATAAGTTTTTAATCAATAATAAAGAGTTTCAGAGTTTTAATAAGAAAAAAATTAAAATTCCAATACAATTCCGTGAGATAAACTAAAAAACTTAACAAAATTGCGAACATATAATATTTAGAGACCAATAATCTAAGTCTACGATCTAAATCTAAATCTAAGACAAGTTTTTAATCAATAATAGATTTTCAGAGTTTTTATTGAGAAAATTTAAAAATTCCAGAAAATGTTTATAACAAACTTGAAAAATTTAACAAAACTGCGAACATATATTTTGTAGTGTTTTGAATAAATGATCTAAGTCAAAGATCTAAATCTAAATCTAAGATTTGTATTTAAACAATAAAACAAGTTTTAGAGTTTTAATTAGAAAAAAATCTAATATTCCAGTAGGTACAATTCCGTGAGATAAACAATAACACTTAACAAAATTGCGAACATATAATATTTAGAGACCAAAGGTCTCTAAATAGGTTTAGAGATCAAAGGTCTAAATGTACAATCTAAATCCAAATTTAAGATAAGTTTTTAATCAATAATAGAGTTTCAGAGTTTTTAATCAGATAATTTAAAAATTCAAGATAAATTCCGCAAGATATACTAAAAAATTTAACAGAACTGCGTACATATATTTTGTAGTGTTTTGAATAAATAATCTAAGTCTAAGATCTAAATCTGAATCTAAGATAAGTTTTTAATCAATAATAAAGAGTTTTGGAGTTTTAATTAGACAAAATTAAATATTCCAGTACGATTCCGTGAGATTAACTAAAAAATTGCGAACATTTCATTTTTAATCAATCTAAAGACATGTTTTTAATCAATAATAGAGTCTTTAGTCAGGAAATTAAAAATTCCAGAAAATTTCTGTAACATATACAAGAAAAATTTAACAAATCTGCGAACATATATTTTATAGTGTTTAGAATAAATAATCTAAGTTAAAGATCTAAATCTAAATCTAAGATTAGTTTTTAAACAATAAAATGAGTTTCAGAGTTTTAATTAGAAGAAAATTAAAACTTCTAGTAGGTACAATTCCGTGAGATAAACTAAAAAACTTAACAAAATTGCGAACATATAATATTTAGAAACCAATAATCTAAGTCTACGATCTAAATCCAAAACTACGACAAGTTTTTAATCAATTATAGAGTTTCAGAGTTTTTAATCAGAAAATTTAAACATTCCAGAAACAATCCGTAAGATATACTGAAAAATTTAATAAAACTGCGAACATATATTTTATAGTGTTTTGAATAAATAATCTAAGTCTAAGATCTAAATCTAAATCTAAGTAAAGTTTTTGATCAATAAAAAGAGTTTCAGAGTTTTAATTAGAAAAAAAATTAAAATTCCAGTAGGTACAATTCCGTGACATAAACTAAAAAACTTAACAAAATTGCGAACATATAATATTTAGAAACCAATAATCTAAGTCTACGATCTAAAACCAAATCTAAGACAAGTTTTTAATCAATAATAGAGTTCCTGAGTTTTTAATCAGAAAATTTAAAAATTCCAGAATAAATCCATAATATGTATTGAAAATATTAATAAAACTGTATAAAAAAATAAAAATTCCGGTACAGTTCCGTGAGATAAACAAAAAAAAAATAACAAAATTGTAAACATATAGTTTTTAGAGTTTTTAATTAATAATCCAAGTCCAAGATCTTATTCCAAATCTAAGATTAGTTTTTAATCAATAATTAAGTTTCTGATTTTTTAATCAGATAATTTAAAAATTCTAGTAAAATTCAGTGAGATATACTGAAGAATTTAACAAAATTTCGAACATATATTTTACACTTTTTAATCAATAATCTAAGTCTAAGAACTAAATCTAAGATGAGTTTTTAATCAATAATAAAGTTTCAGAGTTTTGAATCAGAAAATTTAAAAATTCCAGCAATATTCCGTGAGATATACTGAAAAATTTAATAAAATTGCGAAAATATAGTTTAGAGTTTTTAGTCAATAATCTCAGTCTAAGATCTAAATCAAATTTTATGATAAGTTTTCAATCTATAATAGAGTTTCAGAGTTATTATTCAGAAAATTCCAGAAAAATTCGATGAGATATACTTAAAAATTTAACAAAAATGCGAACATATAGTTTTCAGAGTTTTTATTCATTAATCTAAGTCTAAGATCTAAATCTAAGATGAGTTTTTAATCAATAATAAAGTTTCAGAGTTTTGAATCAGAAAATTTAAAAATTCCAGTAATATTCCGTAAGATATACTGAAAATTTATTAAAATTGCAAATATATAGTTTAGAGTTTTTAGTCAATAATCTAAGTCTAAAATCGAAATCTAACTTCAAGATAAGTTTTTAATCAATAATAGAGTTTCAGAGTTATCAATCAGAAAATTCCAGTAAAATTCGGTGAGATATACTAAATATTTAACAAAAATGCGAATATATAGTTTTCAGAGTTTTTATTCAATAATCTAACTCTAAGATCTAAATCTAAGATAAGTTTTCAATCAATAAAAGAGTTTCAGAGTTTTTAAACAGAAAATTTAAAAATTCCAATAAATTTTGTGAGGTATGCTGAAAAATGTAACAAAATTGCGAACATTTACGTAACAAATTTACTAAATTCTATACCCTCATATTAAGCTTTTAATCATAAATTCAAAAATTGTCGATAATCAGTCAAAAATTGAAACAAGTGAAACAAATGAACAAGTTGAAGTTGAAACATTAAGACTGATATGTCAAAATTACATTTCTGTATACTAATTTTTTTTTTCTGTACTTCCAAATAAATTCCAGTAAAATTCCGTGGCATATACTGAATTAAAAAAAAAGCAAAAATATAGTTTAGTTCAATCAATAATCTTAGTCTAAGATCTAAATCGAACTTTGTGATAAGTTTTTAATGAATAATACAGTTTCAGAGCTTTTAATCAGATAATTTAAAAATTCCACTAAAATTCCGTGAGATATACTGAAAATTTATTAAAATTGCAAAAATATAGTTTAGAGTTTTTAGTCAATAATCTAAGTCTAAAATCGAAATCTAACTTCAAGATAAGTTTTTAATCAATAATAGAGTTTCAGAGTTATCAATCAGAAAATTCCAGTAAAATTCTTGGTGAGATATACTAAATATTTAACAAAAATGCGAACATATAGTTTTCTGAGTTTTTATTCAATAATCTAAGTCTAGGATCTAAATCTAAGATAAGTTTTTAATCAATAATAGAGTTTTGAATCAGAAAATTAAAAAAATCCAATAACATTTTGTGTGGTATCCTGAAAAATTTAACAAAAATGCGAACATATAGTTTTCAGAGTTTTTATTCAATAATCTAAGTCTAGGATCTAAATCTAATGCGAACATATACAAATTTACTAAATTCTATACCCTCATATTGAGCTTTTAATCATAAATTACAAAATTGAAACAAGTGAAACAAATGAACAAGTTGAAAGTGAAACATTAAGACTGATATGTTAAAATTACATTTCTGCATACTAAATATTTTACTATGCAGATAGTACTTTGATGAAACGTTTATCAAATATTAAATAATATGATAGGATGAAATTACATATCTGTGGACTGTAACTTCATTTTTGTTAGTACCTACTCTGATATTAAATTTGATAAATAAATTGTATAAAACAAACACTTTTTTTTGTTTATATCACACTGTTTATTAAAATTAGTGACTATAGTTTCGATCACGTTCTGATCATTATCAATCTTTGAGTCTAAGTTTGTCTCTAAGTTTGATAATGATCAGAAAGTGATCGAACGTATAGTCACTAATTTTAATAAACAGTGTATATAAACAAATAAAAGTGGTTGTTTTATTTAATTTCATTATGTATCACGAAGTAGATGCCTCCAATATTGACCAATTGATAAATAAATGTTAAAAGAACCATTTCTTCATACTAATTTTGTTATTGTTTAAAAGTATTGTGAAAAATGGTTTAAATCATTTTGATAATTATTTTAATAAATAATTATTAAAAAAGAAACGAGAATTGAGTGGCACTTTTAAATTGTAAGCATCGATGGTAAACACTTGATGAACATATCGGTTTAATGAAAGCAATTAGGAGGAATCTCAAGTAGTGCCCATATGTAAAGTAAAAGCAATAAAATGTTTTATATTTTTTTCTGAATTGCCTATAATAAATAAGTTACCAAAAATGCATGTAGCTAATGCAATAACTTCCTTAATTACACAATGAGAACAAAATTAGCTGTATAATTACATGCGAACACGATGGTATGTTTTTAACGCCATATATTAACTTCTCTTCCTCTTAAAATAGTGTTATTGGTACGCTTTTTATGTTTTTATTGGCAAAGTTTACTGCATTAGGAGGCACACCAATGCGAGTTTTAATTAAGAAAAGTAATGGAAAGAAAACAATGTTCTCAATATATCAATTTGCTACAGTCGCAAGTTTTATTGTGCCTATAATATTACCTACATTAATTTATTTATTAAAATTGCATATGAGTGTACACTTCCACTCCTATTATTATTCATTTCTCCGTGCACTTAAGCCTAATCGCACTTCTTATGCACCCACACTGTTTATTTACTTCTGCTCCTATCTCTCGTACTTGTGGGACATTACAATAGTTTGCTTACTAGAGGTTTATCTTGTGACATGCCAAGAGATAAGTTAATCCGCAAGATGTTGAAGAAGATAGGTGCAATTACAGGACTTTTTACATCCGTATGTACATTTCAATCGAGGACAAAGTTATTTGCGATTTATGCTATGTTTTCATCTAATCATTATTGTGTAGAGTATAGAAATATGTAAAGAAATAAGAAACAATGTACCTTAAAAATTGAAATATTCAAATATTGAGAAGAGAAGTATTGTGAATAAATAACAAATAATGTAAAAAAAGTTTGTAAAGTAAAACTAAATTAAGTATTGAAAAATCCAAATATTTTCCAAAATGACTCACAATGTAAAAATGTAAAAAAACTGAAACATTCAAATATTGAGAATATAAATATTTGAATAAATGACAAACAATGTAAAAATAGAAATATTTAAATATTGAGACTATAAATATATGAAAAAATGACAAACAATGTAAAAATAGAAATAATTATATATTGAGACTAGAAATATATGAAAAAATGACAAACTTCGTAAGAAAAGTAAAAACAGGAATATCCAAATATTCTCGTCCCTAAATATTTAGTATTGTTTTACTCAGTAATTTGCACGTTGTGTTAATTCATTTTAATATTTCAATTAGCCATTTATATACCTGTACAAAAAATTTAGGGTTTTGAAGTTAGCAAGCAATTGTGCGACAAACGAGATTTAATATGCAGTCCTCAATTTGAATACACATTTTTTTAATGCAAGGCAGATATGAAACTACAAAACGCAAGCCGCAAACTCAGTGAACCGGTAAAATAGTTCATCAATATAGTAATTATAGATGTACTGTTAAGATTACTCCAGATACTAATAGAAATTGGTAAAAGTAGAAAGAAATGTTATCTCGTCATAAATATATAATTTAATACGAGACCTGGTGATTAGATCTAAATAGCCCCAAAAGGTATAATGCCAATGCCCAATTATTATGATCACTAGAGCCGTTGCAATAATGGATTATTTTCAATTCGTACCCACTTTTGACTACAAATTTTATGGTTATAACATAGAAAGGTATTTTTAATTCTAATTTTATTGTAATAATTCTTAGGCGCATACTTTGATTGGTTATTTTTTGAAACTTATGGCATTATGTGATTGCGTAAGATTTGTTTTTAATTAATTTGTTCCACTGAAGCAGTAAATTCCTTCAGATAATATAAAATATCTGGCGAATTAATTGAATTAGACGCATAAGTGTTTGGATGCTTATAAATATGCATTAGCGAATAGAAAGAGTTGAGGACAGACGAAGAGAAATTAAATCTGGAACCTAATACAGAATAAAATAATTAAGTAAGTTTCATCATTGATTAATAAAGCAGATATGTGTAGTATATCAAAGAGAAAGTAACTATTTGGAGTTTGAAGATATTTTAATAGCTTCAGTTTTTATATTGAAATGTATTACACGTATAAGGTTCTAATGCCGAAAATATGCATAACCTTCAATCTAAATATAATTAGAAACTAGTTTAATAGATATGTATTAAATTTAGTCTGTTCATATAATTATATCGATAAATATACATACATTATCTATAAATATTAAAGTATTAAGTATTTAACACTGTTGATTTCTGTAGCCATTGCTAATTTTCAATTTAACTTCAAGTTAAAAAAGTTAAGTGAAAGTATATGTAATTGTAAAAATAGCACGAAGTAATATACAGGGTAGGCCATTTTAATTCAATCCACGCAAATTACTTCGAAGATATGTACGTTAGCGAAAATTGACCCCAACAAAATTTGTACGGCTACAATAAGAGTACAGAAAAAAAAAATAGTATGCTGAAATGTAATTTCAACACACCAGTTAAAATTCTTCACCAGCTTTGACTGTTATCGTGAATTTTTAAATTTCTGTTCAGAATTCAGTATTTTTTTATATTTTGCAATTTTGTTAAATTTTTCTAGTACTTAGGGATTTGTTCTGGACCTTTTAAATTTTTAAAAAGTAAAATCGTATATGTTCTCGATTTTGTTTAAAAAAAAATAGTATCTCATGGAATTCTGCTGAAATTTATAAATTTTCAAACATATGGAAAATTTTATATAGAAAGTTAGACTTCTTGGAATTGTATTTTGTTTTTCACTATTTTTCATTGATTCTAGAAACATATAAATACAAACAGATACAACAAACTTTGTTCACAATTTTTTTAACGAGCATAAAAATCTTGCAAAACTTAGTTTAAAAAAAAACTTTAATAATTTAATACGAGAATATTTAAATCTTTGTTTTTGTTGTATGGTTAAATTGAATTTCTTAACATTTTTTATCAAATTCAATAACAAAGTACAGAAAAAAGATATAATTTAGAATAGTGTAATAGACTTATAGGATTTTTTTTAGTTTTTGACATTTTCGGATTGATTCTAGAAAAATATAGATAAAAATAGTTCATTTTTAATAATAATATAAATAATAATAATAATAAATTTATTCATGTCGATATCCAGGAGGATTTACATCTTTCTTTCTTAATCATTCCTTCTTTTACCCTTTTTGGTGTTGAGGTGTAATTCTAATGGTTAAATTGAATTTCTTAACATTTTTTATCAAATTCAATAACAAAGTACAGAAAAAAGATATAATTTAGAATAGTATTTTTCATAGAATATTATCCATTCTTTTCTGTTGCTTGTTAGTATTCAGTATTCAGTATTCGGTTTATTAGTAGTATGACTCTTTACAGAGTATTATACCGTCATTTAACATAATATCATCATGTCAATTAAATACAATAACAATATATGTTACAATAATAATAGTAATATGAATAGTATATAGGTAAAATAATAATAACAATAAATAACCTAGACATTTAGTGCATCGGTTCCTTTGATTGCTTGTAACTCTTCCCTTTTTTCTGCATTTTTTTAAGAGAATATTCAAGAATATTATTTATAAGAATAATATGTAGAATTTTATTTTGTACCTAGAAACATATTTCGTTATTTTGACAACTCTCCCTAAAAGCGAAATTTTGCTTTAATGCATTTTGGTTTTATTCAGAACTTAAACATTTATCAAGTAGTGGGAGAAAAATTCATCAGCTAAAATGGTGCTGTTTCAAATATTTAATATCAGTATTATCTTTTATTATTTAATATTTTTTTTTACAAATAATTTTGAAATATTTTTTAAATTAATTTTCATATCAAATATTCGATTTTGTTACAATGTACAGTAAAACCTCAAACGATTTTTTTAAAATTTTAACATTATTGTCTTCATCAATTTTTGAATTATCAGGAGATTTTTTTCAGAATTTAAATAGTGTTTTTTTTAAATTTAATTAATCAATTTTTGAATCATCGGCAGTATTTGTTCAGTATTTAAATAGACCTTCCGCTTTTTAGCCAAAATATTTTATTTCGTTTTGATGCCTAACGAAATTGTAGGAATTAAAAGAAATTAATAAACTGAAGATTTATTAGAATAAAAAAATCAACACCAGTCTCTCAATCTTCAATCTAAAGATTTTTATTTGCAAATAAATGAGTCGCTGTTTTACTGAATAGTTTCGTACCAGTACTAGAGTTAAAAATTTTGAATAGCTTTAGATTTAAGAAAATTTTGCTGATTATATTTTTAAAGTACAGTTCTTCAGTTGCTCTTTTTATAAAACAGATTGTATATGTTTGTGAATAAAGTAAGAACGTAGAGTTATTTTTTCATAACAGCCACACCTGCAAGTTGGCACGTCTAGAGTTATTTGTGCGCCTATGTAACACTATAAGGGATAAACGATTTAATTTATTCTCAGAGGAATGCCGTTTTGAACACTTGTACTGGATTACTTGTACGAGAGAGGTGTTAATATTTATGTGCCAGCGAATGATTTTTCATTTATTGTATGGAACTGAACCTCCACTCATATTTAAACCATCTCTACTTTCCGCTTTGCCAGCATCGAATGTAACTACATAATTCTTAAATAATCAATAGTAAAGAGGAAAGCTCCCTTAAGAATATTTTTAAGTGGGCAAGTTAATAATCAATAGTAAAGAGGAAAGCTCCCTTAAGAATATTTTTAAATGGGGAAGTTATTATCATTCTTAAATCATCTATAGTGCATAGAAGCGTCACTTAATGATGGAATATATTTAAATGTGGAAGTTTATCATGTTCTAAACTTTACTAAATAAAACTTTGTAACAAAATTTCAATTATGTATACAATTGAATTATTTGTTCGTAACACTTGTTTCTGTGGCTTCTTCGGGCGAAGGCTGATACTAATTTGTTGTTCTTGTCGTTGTCTGTATATAAATGTGATATTAAATCTGGTGGGTTACTTAGGATTCTATCACCCCCTTTTTCGTTCTAGCATACTGGTTTTATAAATTGAAATATTATGTTTAATAATATTGGAATTTTTCAAGTACTTTTACACAAGTACATTAACAAATGGCAATAGATATGTATCATTTAACAGCTGAATTTTCGTTCAATTGACGAAAGCATGATTCTCAACATAATATTAACAAATGATAATAATTTTCAAACGTACCGAATTAAACCCATTGATCTTAATCGCGAGAGTTTATTTATAAATTAGAAGATTATAAGTGCCGATAGCTTTTAATTATATCCGACAAAACGCGAAACTGTAATTAGTACATGTGCCGAGAATTAAGTAAAAACGTATTTTAGTTAATTTTGTCTATTCATTGAATGGAAACGTTGTGTCCTGTATTTCAATGTCCACCAGTGTGATCACAACATATTACTTATTACATTTACCACTACGAAGAATATCCGAGATGTTATACCGTATACATATTGCAATTGACTATCACTACATTGACTATCACTACATCGACTATCATTACACTTATAATTACAGAGAACCGACAATCAGTAACAAAACCCTGTAAAAATTAGGCGATATCTTTTACAAGTTGTGCCACAAAATTTCCTGCGTAATTAATTAACCATCGCCTGTGCACTTTCAAAATATATCATGTAAAATACTCATATTGTATCAATATATTGCATTAATATTGTATGTACAATATCATATTGTATTGATATTGGATGTACAATATCATATTGTATTGATATTGTATGTACAATATCATATTGTATTGATATTGTATGTACAATATCATATTGTATTGATATTGTATGTACAATATCATATTGTATTGATATTGTATGTACAATATCATATTGTATTGATATTGTATGTACAATATCATATTATATTAATATTGTATGTTCAATATCATATTGTATTCATATTGTATTCAATTGTAATCGCCTAATTAACCAGCAATTATAAAAATTTCGCATCTTTTGTCTTAAACAACCGCTTCCCAATTATGTCTAAAGCAACTTCCTTCTGGTGTCACTGCAACAACCGCCTCCTAATTATCCTACAATTTCATAACTGAATTTCCATAATTGCTACATCCTAAATCAGATATCTAGGCATGTAATAACGGCATGAGATTTTTAAAATTGTGCCAATTTTTCCCAATTAATGCGCATTGAGACTATTATAAACAGCAGAAATAGAAGTTTATGTGTAAAGCCCACAGTGGTTTTATAGTAAGTAGCTGAATTAAATAATAATAGGACTTATAGCAATCGTCTCTAAATTGTATATTTAATAATCGTCTGAAAATTGTGTAATTATTACATAATACGTAGGAAAATAAATCATAATACATGAGCGCCACTAAGTTATAACTAGGACTTTAATAGTTATGTCTTTACATAAAAGAATATGCAAAAGCCTATTTTAGCATTTATTTATATAATAATGTTTTGCATATTTTTGCACAATTTTAGATTTTAAACATATATAGGGTGTTCCATCTAAAACAACAAAGTTGATGGCCACTTCTGGTAGAACCGGAAGTGATAGAAACATATACGTATTTTCCTTGAGGAAATCGCAATGAACCATGACTATAGGATTTTTTTCAAATTTTTACTACGTCAGGAACCTCATAAACTTTTAACCAACGGCTTGCGTGAGACACCCTGTATAAGTAACATTTTAAACCCATTTCTATAGGAATTATCACTTAATTACATTTCTTACCATATGAATCGATTAAAAACATGTGTTTTTTGTTCTGCTTAGCTAAATTCTCCAGTAGGTAATCGCAACAATCTTTAAGATAATCTTACGAGTAAAAATTAAAAAAAACAAACCTAAAAAATGCAAAGAATAAAAGTTGAATCTCAACTGCTTTGTAAAAAATACAAAGAACCTCAACCTCAACATAATTATATTTCTTCTTTGTATGTTTTACAATGCAGTTCAGATAAACTCTTGACTATAAAGAAGAAAAGTTGAACCTCAACATAATTATAACAAGAACAAGAACTACAACAACTTTTGAATCGTACAATTTTCAACTTTTCTTCTTTATATTTTTTACAGGGCAGTTGAGATTCGACTTTCATTCTTTGTATTTTTTACTTCTGTATTTTTGTAAAATTTTGTCGTAAGATTATCTTAAAGATTATGATGTTATTAGTTGAACAGATTATAGATCTTTGTCATTTTGACTTACATGAGTCAAAAAATATTGCTATGATTTGTTTTATTTTGTCTCTAAGATTATCTTAAAGATTATGATGTTGTTAGTTGAACAGATTATAGATCGTTGTCATTTTGACTTAACTTAGATGATTCACAAATTATTGTTATGATTTGTTTTTTATTTTGTCTCTAAGATTATCTTAAAGATTATGATGTTGTTAGTTGAACAGATTATAGATCGTTGTCATTTTGACTTAGATGATTCACAAATTATTGTTATGATTTGTTTTTTATTTTGTCTCTAAGATTATCTTAAAGATTATGATGTTGTTAGTTGAACAGATTATAGATCTTTGTCATTTTGACTTAGATGATTCACAAATTATTGTTATGATTTCTTTTTTTATTTTGTCTCGTAAGATTATCCTAAAGATTATGATGTTGTTAGTTGAACAGATTATAGATCTTTGTCATGTTGACTTAGATGATTCAGAAATTATTGTTATGATTTGTTTCTTTATTTTGTCTCGTAAGATTATCCTAAAGATTATGATGTTGTTAGTTGAACAGATTATAGATCTTTGTCATGTTGACTTAGATGATTCAGAAATTATTGTTATGATTTGTTTTTTATTTTGTCTCGTAAGATTATCCTAAAGATTATGATGTTGTTAGTTGAACAGATTATAGATCTTTGTCATGTTGACTTAGATGATTCAGAAATTATTGTTATGATTTGTTTTTTTATTTTGTCTCGTAAGATTATCCTAAAGATTATGATGTTGTTAGTTGAACAGATTATAGATCTTTGTCATTTTGACTTAGATGATTCAAAAATTATTGTTATGATTTGTTAATCTGTGGTGTAGTATTTTTATTTCGTTTTGACTTGTATTCAAAAAACAATGATACTTGATACTGATTCGAAACTTATTTTAAGATAAATAAATACAGATTTTGTAGATAACTTATTTGCAAAATTTTAATTTTTTAATTTATATTTGAGATTCATAACTTATCTTCTTATTGAGATATTCTTGTTGATGTCTGCACTCTTTAAGATGGTTATATTATTACTAAATTATCATAGTTTCCTTCAACGGACAATTAACCATGGTTCAAATATTTAATTTTTTTATAGTTATTATTGAATTTGATGATGTTATTACTAAATTATTATAGTATATAATTTTCCTTCAATGAGTAATTAGCCATGGTTCAAATGTTTAATTTTTTTATAGTTATTTTTGAATATAATGCTGTTATTACTAAATTATCTAATTGAACACTTTTACTTCAAGGGGTTCAAATGGGGCTTCAAGGGTTCAAGACATAGTTCAAATCTTTATTTTTTAAGAAAATTACAGAATTTTTAAATATTCGTAAATCTGTAGGTTTTAGGCAAAACAAACTATCTGCCTTTTTTTTTAATATGGTATGGCAATGATAAACATGTCAATGATATATGCTAATTTACATTCGCAATTATATACAAAACTGTTTTTTCTTGTTGTGAAAATAACAAAAATTGCAGATAACATATTTTGCCATAACACTACTGAAATATTCGGAAATTCCACATAAATATCAGAATATTCCATAAAATAAATTTCCAACTTTTAATATGCTGAATATTGTAGAAAATTGAACAAACACGAGTCATTTTTTTTATAAATTTTGTAGAAAAAAATACATATTTATACATAATTATGAATATAAAATACATACCAACTATAAGAAAATATTCTGAGAATTCTTTATCTTGTAGAGAGAATTGTGTCTGCAAAATCTCTGCAAATTTTTGAGGAAATTTCTTTAATAATGTTAGAAAACATTCCAGAATATATGGAAAATTCAAAATGCGAGGGATACTAGTCTAATATAAATTGTTTTTCTCTCTGTATCTACGGAAAATACACCAAAAATTGTTTAATAAAATTTAGAAAAAAAATTGTGAATTGGCAGATGCGTGATTTTTTAAATGTTCGTATGAGACCCTAATTTTATTTTTAATTTCTCAAATTTCACGAAAATATGTGGGAAATTGTAAAACAATTCCAGAAAATTCAATTGAACTGTACACATTTTCATGGTAGGTATTTGAAATGTTCGTACCTACATATCCATATCCTGAAGAATTCTAAAAGTTTGTAACTATTATCCAATATTAATAATATTTTATGAAATGCCCTCGTAATTCGTAAATTCTAAAAGTTTGTAACTATTATCCAATATTAATCATATTTTTTGAAATGCCCCCATATTTCGTAAACTACAGTAAATTAAAAAAAGCAACCAAAATTGTGGTAATTTTCGCAAATATTTGAAAAACCACACAAAGTGTGGTTTACCTAAATGTACAAAAGAGTGCTAGAATATTCTGAAAACAATGAAGTGTAGAAACAATGAAAGTTTTTGAAATTTTCATGAATATTTGGAAACTACAAATATTTCTGAAAATTGCTGAAAATAATTTCCGACTTGGACTAAGCAGAATAATGTACAAAATACAACAAAATTGTAAGCAATTTTTTGTAAATTTTGTTGGAAGAAAGAGCATATATGCCCATGTATAACTATTAAGTAAATATTCTGATTTTTTTTGTACATTTCTTGGAAATTTCTAGCATCTTAAATCTCTGTACATATTTGAGAAAATAAGTTCATATTTTCGTATTAGAGTTAAGTTATTAGAGTTAAGTTCGTATTAAAAATATATACATTTTCCAGAATATATGGAAAAAAACACCAAAAATTTCTTTAATAAAATTATGAAAAACTCTTTGTAGTCAAGATTTTCATGATTTTTGAAAATTTCATAAATATCCGGGACAGTTTCGTAAATGTCATGGAAATATTTACAAAAATTCTCAAAGTTTAAAAAAAAAACTCTTTAATAAAGTCTTCAGACTTTCATGATTTTTGAAAGTTTGATAAATATCCGGGACAGTTTTGTAAAAGTCATGGAAATGTTTACAATTCTCAAAGTTTTAAAAAAACTCTTTAAAGTCTTCAGAGTTTCATGATTTCTGAAAATTTCATAAATATCCGGGACAGTTTCGGAATAGTCATGAAAAGGTTTACAAAAATTCTCAAAGATTTTGAAATACTCTTTAAAGTCTTCAGACTTTCATGATTTCTGAAAATTTCCAAAATATCCGGGACAGTTTGGCAATAGTGATGGAAAGGTTTATAAAAATTCTCAAAGTTTTTGAAAACTCTTTAAAGTCTTCAGACTTTCATGATTCTTGACAGTTTCATAAATACTCTTTAAAGTATTTGAAAACTCTTTAAAGTCTTCAGACTTTCATGATTCTTGACAGTTTCATAAATACTCTTTAAAGTCTTCAGACCTTCATGATTTTTGAAAATTTCATAAATACTCTTTAAAGTCTTCAGACTTTCATGTTTTTTTGAAAATATCTAAAATATCCGGGACAGTTTTGCAAAAGTTATGGAAATGTTTATAAAAATTCTCAAAGTTTTTAAAAAACTCTTTAAAGTCTTCAGACTTTCATGATTTTTTTAAGTTTCATAAATATCCGGGACATATCGCAAAAGTCATGGAAATGTTTATAAAAATTCTTAACGTTTTTGAAAAACTTTTTAAATCTACACACTTTCATGATTTTTGAAATTTTCATAAATATCCAGTATATTTTCGCAAAAGTCATGGAAATGTTTATAAAAATTCTTAAAGTTTTTGATGAACTCTTTAAAATCTTCAGACTTTCATGATTTTTGAAAGTTTCATAAATATCCGGGACAGTTTCCCAAAAGTCATGGAAAGGTTTATAAAAGATCTCAAATATTTCGAAGATATGCTGGAATACTGTATGTAAAACTTTAAAATTGAAGTGTATAAGTTGCATGGTTTTCAAAATTTTCATAAATATTCTGCATAGTTTCATAGATGTGCTAGGAAATCTAAAAATTAAAGAGATAATAAAACACATGATATAGAAATATTATTAGAATGAATATGATCTTTTGTACATATGTATGTGATGTAACATGTGCAATAGATATTTACGATATAAGTATAGTAACGTATTATATTACGATATGATATGGTAAAATTGTTAATTAAGCCATTGAGTATCGTAATATGTTGCTACGATACGAATATCGTATAATGTTTTATCTACTATGAATGATTAGCTATTTTTAATGTAAATTATTTTTTCCATAACCAAATCAGTAGGTTTTGAAGTTTCTACTCAGTTTTGAGTTCTGTTAGTACTTCTTGTATGAAGTGAGTGACGAAGAAAACATTAATAATAATAAATAAAATAATAATAATAATAATAACACTCGAGACACTGGAGCAGGTCAAATAGAGAAAGAAGTACGAGAAAGGGTACAATAAATTTAACAAATGATATAGTCTAAAATAGTGTCAAATAGTGTCACTTTACCGCACCCATTGCAATCTAAAAGTGAACATCGTAAAGTTTCACATTACATTACTGATAGTAGATAAAAACATATTACACTTTTATCCTATGTTTATAGCCTAAAATTGTGTCAAATAGTGTGACTTTACCGCACTAGTGAGGTAAAGTACGTCATTACAATCTGAAAGTGAACATCATGAAGTTTCACATTACATTACTAATAGTAAATAAAAATATATTACACTTTGATCCCATGTTTATAGCCTAAAATAGTGACAAATGGTGTCACTTTAGTGCACTAGTGCGGTAAAGTACTTCATTACAATCTGAAAGTGAACATCGTAAAGTACGTCATTACAATCTGAAAGTGAACATCGTAAAATTTTACATTTCATTACTGATAGTAGATAAAAATATATTACACTTTCATCCTATGTGTATAGCCTAAAATAGTGTCAAATAGTGTCACTTTACCGCACTAGTGCGGTAAAGTACTTCATTACAATTTGAAAGTGAACACGTAAAGTTTGACATTACATTACTGATTGTAAATATAAACATATTTCACTTTCATCTCAGGTTTGTAGCCTAAAATAGTGTCAAATAGTGTCACTTTACCGCGCTAGTGCGGTAACAATCTGAAAGTGAACATCGTAAAGTACGTCATTACCATCTGAAAGTGAACATCGTAAAGTTTCACATTACATTACTGATAGTAGATAAAAACATATTACACTTTCATCCTATGTTTGTAGCCTAAAATAGTGTCAAATACTGTCACTTTACGTACTTCAGTACAATTTGAAAGTGAACATCGTAAAGTTTTACATTCCATTACTGATAGTAGATAAAAACATATTACACTTCATCCTATCTTTATAGCCTAAAATAGTATCAAATAGTGTCACTTTACCGCACTAGTGCGGTAAGGTACTTCATTACAATGTGAAAGTGAACATCGTAAAGTACGTCATTACAATCTGAAAGTGAACATCGTAAAGTTATACATTACATTACTGATAGTAGATAAAAACATATTACACTTCATCCTATCTTTATAGCCTAAAATAGTATCAAATAGTGTCACTTTACCGCACAAGTGCGGTAAAGCACTTGTAAAGTTTCACATTACATTACTGATTGTAGATAAAAACATATTACACTTTCATCCCATGTTAATAGCCTATAATAGTGTCAAATAGTGTCACTTTACCGCACCCAGTGCGGTAAAGTACGTCATTACAATCTTAAAGTGAACACGTAAAGTCTCACATTACATTACTGGTTGTTGATAAAAACATATTACACTTTCATCCCATGTTACTAGCCTAAAATAGTGTCAAATAGTGTCACTTTAGTGCACTAGTGCAGTAAAGAACGTCATTACAATCTGAAAGTGAACATCATAGAGTTTTACATTACATTACTAATAGTAAATAAAAATATATTACACTTTGATCCCATGCTTATAGCCTAAAATAGTGTCAAATAGTGTTACTTTAGTGCACTAGTGCGGTAAAGTACGTCATTACAATCTGAAAGTGAACACGTAAAGTTTTACATTGCATCACTGATTGTAGATAAAAACATATTACACTTTCATCCTATGTATATAGCCTAAAATAGTGTCAAATAGTGTCACTTTACCACACTAGTGCGGTAAATTACGTCATTACAATCTTAAAGTGAACACGTCAAGTCTCACATTACATTACTGATTGTTGATAAAAACATATTACACTTTCATCCTATGTTTATAGCCTAAAATTGTGTCAAATAGTGTGACTTTACCGCACTAGTGAGGTAAAGTACGTCATTACAATTTGAAAGTGAACACGTAAAGTTTCACATTACATTACTGATAGTAGATAAAAATAAATTACACTTTCATCTCATGTTTATAGCCTAAAATAGTGTCAAATAGTGTTACTTTACCGCACTAGTGCAGTAAAGTACGTCATACAATCTGAAAGTGAACATCATGGAGTTTTACATTACATTACTAATAGTAAATAAAAATATATTACAGTTTCATCACATGTTTATAGCCTAAAATAGTGTCACTTTAGTGCACTAGTGGGGTAAAGTGCGTCATTACAATCTGAAAGTGAACATCGTAAAGTTACATATTACATTACTGATAGTAGATAAAAACATATTACACTTTCATCCTGTTTATAGCCTAAAATAGTGTCAAATAGTGTCACTTTGCCGCACCAGTGCGGTAAAGTACGTCATTACAATCTGAAAGTGAACGTCGTAAAGTTACAAATTACATTACTGATAGTAGATAAAAACATATTACAATTTCATCCCATGTTTCTTCGTCCACCTCCTCTTTTCAACGTGTTAACTTGCCGGCCTGAATATATATTATAGATCCACTAATTATTAGGCATCGCATTGTAACCACCTATTAATTAATTTTATAGTAAGCAGCTAAATTAATTGAGAACATGAAATTTACATTACAATTTTAAACATGCCGATATGTTTTATTTGAATTTAATTCAGTTAATAGGGCCTCTCACGTTTCTAAATTCATCTGAGAGAGTTAATTAATATCTTTAAGCGCTAGTTGCACGCCCATAATATGAAATATTCATGCATATAAACGTATTCAAACTTCTATATTAATTAGGCGTAAATAACGAAATAATATCGTCCGATTTCTCTTCCGATAATCACCAATATATTAATAATAAAACACCAAATAATCGTGTATCGTATAAAAATTATTAAAACAATCAATTGTCGAACTACTTTCTTGTGTCGAAATGTCTTTAGAATTCTTTTGCGATGCACCGACAGTTACGTGTTGGAGCCGTAAATAATAACCACCGCGTCTAGAATGTATAATTCGGTTCCCGTTGGAAGGTATTTTCCCGTTGTCGGCGGTAAATGAAAATAAAACGGCTCAATTTGTGGGGCATCAATTATTCATGAACGAAACGCCTGGGTTTTCTTTTATTGGCACTCAATCGAGGAACAAAGTTGCACCATCTTTCGGCAATGAAAAGCTCCGAGAGAAAGTTGGCCGCACATGTTAAAGAGCCGCAGCACTGGTGGGCCCAAGCACATAAAATTTTATTTCTCCTTTTTATAATAGCAAAATGGGATAATTGTTTCAGGCTTCTACGCTATCCATTTCTTTTTCAACGGCAATAAAACACAGCCGAGGATTCGATACGCTTCAAATTATATGTAGGTTACATCTATAATGCCCGTGTCACTCACGTGACTACAACAGTGCTCATATGGATTGTGGATCTAGATTATGTTTTAACCCACAATATCTTTTACTTGTCACAGATTTTAATTATGCCATTAATACACTTAATAAGCCATTTTTGTCATGGTTTATAAACCTGGATTACAATAATTGCATAAACCGTAGATATTGCGCACATAAATGAAGAGCTCCATGAAACTTTGTTTAAAATATGCAGATTAATGTCACGTTTGTCAAAATAAATATGCAGATTATTACAATATTTTTTTAATTTGCCATTTTAACTTAACGAAACTTGTTGATTTTTCCTTTTCAACTTCAGGTTTTGTTCCAAATTTCAAAATATATGCAATACTTTGGGTCAAGTTGTTCATGAAGTATGTCGAAAATGTGATATTTGAAAAAAAAAATTAATAAAAATTAAAGACAATCTAAAAAAGGATATATTTTCAGAGCACTCCTTGCTTAAGTAATTTAACACAATTTAATAGTCCCCCAATTGTCATCAATTATTTGCAACAATTGAGTATTATAAACTATACAACGATCAGCATTTTGATTACAATTTATTTTTTATTTTCTACTAAAACCATATAAATTTTCTGGTAGTTCTTATTCACAATTCTTTATTACTTACTGGGATTTCCTGCACTTACGTTGGGTAAATAAAAAAAAAACATAAAAGCCCTATATTAATACTCAATGATATTATGGTAGTAGCAGTAAAAATCTCTACTTAAAAAAAAAAACTGAGAAACTTTTTAATTCAATACTACAATTACAATTTGGCAATTTGGCAATTGAAACAAAATACATTACAGAAACATATTATTCAAAACATTCTTGAAAATTATCGATTGCTTCTTTCAAACGTTGGTATTTTAAATTTCACAAAATATTGAAAATTACCTAAAAATTACTGAAACTATAATAATAATTCAAGACAATCAATTTCCAAGAGACCATAAAAAGCTACTAAAAATTGAGGGTTCCAAGTTACAATAATCGTTTCAAAATGCAAGTACAATTCCTAAATTTTAGTTAACTTCAGAAAAATCCATAACAATTTCCATAATACATATGTACCATTTGGCAATAAAAACAAAATACATTACAGAAACATATTATTCAAAACATTCTTGAAAATTATCGATTGCTTCTTTCAAACGTTGGTATTTTAAATTTCACAAAATATTGAAAATTACCTAAAAATTACTGAAACTATAATAATAATTCAAGACAATCAATTTCCAAGAGACCATAAAAAGCTACTAAAAATTGGGGGCCCAAAGTTACAATAATCGTTTAAAAATTCAAGTACAATCCTAAATTTTAGTTAACTTCAGAAAAATCCATAACAATTTCCATAATACATATGTACCATTTGGAAAATGAAACAAAATAGATTACAGAAACATAGTATTCAAAATATTCCCGAAAATTGTCGATTGCTTCTTTCAAACGTTGGTATTTTAAATTTCACAAAATATTGGAAATTACCTAAAAATTACTGAAACTATAATAATAATTCATGAAAATCAATTTCCAAGAGACCATAAAAACCTACCAAAAATTGGAGGCTCAAAGTTACAACAATCGTTTCAAAATTCAAGTACACTTCCTTAATTTTAGTTAAATTTAGAAAAATCCATAACAATTTCCATAATATCTATGTACCATTTGGCAATTGAAACAAAATACATTACAAAAACATATTATTCAAAACATTCCTGAAAATTGTCGATTGCTATTTTGAAACGTTGGTATTTTAAATTTCACAAAATATTGGAAATTACTTAAAAATTACTGAAACTATAATAACAATTCATGAAAATCAATTTCCAAGAGACCATAAAAAGTTACTAAAAATTGGGGGCTTAAAATTTGCAATAATCGTTTGAAAATGCAAGTACAATTCCTAAATTTTAGGTAACTTCAGAAAAATCCATAACAATTTCCATAAAACATATGTACCATTTGGAAATTGAAACAAAATACATTACAGAAACATATTATTCAAAACATTCCTGAAAATTGTCGATTACTATTTTCAAACGTTGATATTTTAAATTTCACAAAATCTTGGAAATTACATAAATATTACTGAAACTATAATAATAATTTATGAAAATCAATTTCCTAGAGACAGGTACTAAAAATTGGTGGCTCAAAGTTACAATAATCGTTTCAAAATTTAAGTATAATTCCTTAATGTTAGGTAACTTCAGAAAAATCCATAACGAAATAACGCAAATCCAATTTCAAATGGTATTTTAAATTTCACACAATCTTGGAAATCACATAAAAAATACTGAAACTACAATAATAATTCATGAAAAGCAATATCCCAGAGACCAATAGATTAGTATTATTATTAGTAATGCAATAATATATTGTGGAAACAACAGTCACTAAATTTAAGTGAATGTTGTGCAGCCCAAAAACATTAAAGAAAAATATCAATTTCTAGTGTAATCTTGTTTAAATCTCTAACTAGAGATGAACTGTGCCCAAAAATAGTTTAATTTTTGTATTTTTTAATGTATGAATGAAAACTGTAATTGAATTAAAATAAATATATATTATATTATAAGCATTACTAATAATTGCTAGAATATATTGGGGAAACAATAAAGTCACTAAATTTGGGGATTTCTTTTCTATACAAAATTGCCAACAAATTCAGTACAAATCCACTTGTGATTGTAGATTTAAAAGTTCTTAATGAACTGACGGAAAAAAATCTCTGTAAAAAAAATTGTGGAAAATAAAATAAAATGGCAAGAAATATAAAATTTAGCAAAATTCTAGTAAAATGTGATCATTAATCATTGCACAATGAAAAGTGTAAGAAAATTAGGAACATAAGAAATTCTTCATAATTCATACTAGATATTGACTTTTTGTTAAAAACCAAATTAAAATCAGCGTCTTATATATTATTCATAAAAATGTAAACCGTGGTTTAGCGGTGTTTTACAAAGGGTTATCAAGGTTACTAAGATTAAACCACCGTTAAACTTCGACTTAATATTTTATGAATAACACTGATAAAATTTAGCGAAAATTTAATAAAATTGCGAAGCCAAAAAATGTGTATGTATGTGATGTTTTTTTTAGAACATGAGTGAAAAACGGCTCCATTTAATTAAATAAAACTTTAAAATTCCGTTTTTTTCCCGAAAAATTCGGTAATTTAGTTTTATTTTATTGAATAATTGTGAATACAAATTATCACCTGAGTTTTTACTTTTATATTATAGTAATATGTTTATTTTATTATTAGGTATATTATAATAATATGTGTTCTATTATTATTAATAATTTATTATTTAAATATTGTTTGCAATGTTCAATTAACTTTCAAACAAAAAGGAAAGCAATAAGTGATTGGCTCTTAACATATAACTTATGTTGGATGTTTAAGGCTGTGGGGTATGTTAAACGGCTAATTTATTCGAAATGCTACTATGCAACTACAATGTCAAGGTTGCTCAAATAGCTGTGATCATATCGTTACATTAGCTTGACTTCATACATTTATCTCGTTCTAACCTGAAGCGCCCCATAATATTTCAATGTCGTGGAGTTATGCAAATGCAAAATATAATATCGGCTCCAGATAAATCACTTGAAACTTGCAAACGTTAAGTAACAATTTGTTCCTGTTGCATACCTTCTCACTCGCGTTACTTTCACATATCGTCAAATTGTTATAACAATAAATACAAACACGAAAATTTAGTAGTTGTAATATAGTGATATTTAAATATTAATTCTTAGCTGGTCAAAGAAAATTCTGTTCCAAATAATCTATTCTTACACCACCGTTTTATAAATACGTGGTATGAATACGTAAATAAATAACAGGTTGATTTATTATTTATTCCGCATTTTATGACGCACTTTGAAAAATGATGAGAATTTTCAATTCAATTTTCTCGACGTCCGCAATTTTTAACCTATCGTCATAAGTATCGTCATACTTGAAATAAGAAATTCGAATTCCGTTTGAAAAAAAATGTCAATGACGTCTGACATTTTTCTTCAAACGGAATTCGAATTTCTCATTTTACAACTTTTGTAGAGCATACTTACTCTTTTCCTCAAAAAGTGGAGACATTCTCAATCATTTTTATTGATTTCTATAGATTTTTCATTAATAATAAAGATTTCCAGAGATTTTTCAATAATTTTGAGTAATCATTAAAATCTGTAAATGCAAATTGGTTGGCACGATTGACACAATTATTACATACATTTTTCATTCTCCAAAACTTCTCTATAATTCTTAAAATATCTAGCCATCTAGATATTCTCAAGATCTAAAAATCTCGAGAAATATTAAAAAAATCTTAGAAATTATTGAGAAATCTTAGTAATGAAAAATATTGAGAAATTATTGGAATTACTTAGAATATCAAGATTTCCAGAGATTTTCCAATAATTTTGATAATCTCTCAATATTTTTCATCACTAAGATTTGTAGAGATTTCTCAATCATTTCCACGATTTTCTAATATTTGCTCGAGATTTCTACAGATTTCTCAATAATTATCGAGGTTTCTAAAGATTTTTCAATAATTCCTAAGATTTCTTAACAATTTTAGAAATTTATACAGATTTTGCATTAATTCTCAAGAATTCTCAATAATCTCTCTTTTGAGACATTTTTTTATAATTTCGAGATAATTAAAATCAGAATCTCCAAATTGGTTCACACTATTGATTGTCACAATTATTATCTATGTCTGTACGTTATGTAGCTTTAGATGCTAATAAATATTCTTATTATTATTATTATTAGTAGTTACAATCTTGATTCGCTATCGAATAGCAAAATAGAATAGCATTAAATTTTCTAAAAAAATTGAATTCGATAATAAATTTTATTTCTGACATTCAATTGTTTTCAAGTATTGGTATTATTTGTATTGGTGAACGGCATTTATTTTGTATATATTTTTCTTCATATTGATAGTACCGATGATTGTCAAAATGATACCACAAACATTTTGATACCTTTCATAAGAACATTTTCAAGCAAACCATAGAAAACTTAAATTTTATTATTAACAGTAACAAATCAAAAACTCTATAAATTAATCGAACCATCCTCCCATTTTTTATCAAGAGATAAACCTAACTAGAAATTCTTCTAAATTTCGAATTTTTGTCAATTCTATTCCCCAGTATGTCAGGAAAACTTTGTATCAAACTTCTATCACCCATTAAAGCTGATTAGAGATTATTGTCAAAATGATACCACAAACATGTTAATACTTGATATTATAAATTTGATATTATAAATAATAAATATTTATTACTATTATTATTAATTATTACATATTTTTTTGATTCTACAAATTTTTCGATAATACTTGAAAGATCTAACCATTTCTAAATTTTATCAATATTCCGAGAGATTTTCCAGTGATTTCCACAATTTCTCAATATTTTTAGAAATTTCCCAATAATTATCTGGAGATTTCTGGAAATGTTTCATTTATTTCAAGATCAAAGTATGCAAATTGTCTGATAGTTTTCAATATATCCTAACATTTGTTAATAATTTTAGAGATTTCCATAGATTTCCCAATAAATATTTTGCAAGAGATAAGTTCGTAGATATCTACGGATTGCCGAATAAATATCTATAACTGCAGAGATTTTTGAATAATTCCCAAGTTTTTTCAATAATTTTCCAGATTTCTGTAGATATCTCAACAATTCTTAAGATTTTGAAAGGTTACACACTTTCACAAAGGCCACAAATTGACATTAATTGTGTCATTGTGTGTCATGTCATTGAATGACATTGAATTTACTATTATTATTATTGAATATTACATACATTTATTCATTCAAATTTTTCTATAATTCTTCAAAAATGAAACCATTTCTAAATTTTATCAAGATTCCAAGAGATTTTCCAATAATTTCCACGATTTCTCAATATTTTCACAAATTTAGCAATAATTATCTGGAGATTTCTGGAGATTTTTTATTAATTTCTAGAGCAAAATATGCAAATTGTTTGATATTTTTCAATATATCCTAACATTTCTCAATAATTTTGGAGATTTCCACAGATTTCTCAATAAATATCAATTATTGTAAAGATTTTTGAATAATTCCCAAAATTTCCCAATAATTTTCGAAATTTCTATAGATATCTCAATAATTCTTAAGATTTTGAGAGGCTACACAGTAATTTCGAGATCATAAAGATCAGAAGTAATTGACATTGGCCACACATTACACAGTAATTTCGAGAACATAAAAATCAGAAGTAATTGACATTGGCCACAAATTGACATTAATTGTGTCATTGTGTGTCATGTCATTGAATGACATTGAATTTACTATTATTATTATTATTAAATATTACATACATTTATTCATTCAAATTTTTCTATAATTCTTCAAAAATGAAACCATTTCTAAATTTTATCAAGATTCCAAGAGATTTTCCAATAATTTCCACGAGTTCTCAATATATTTCGAAATTTCCTAATAATTATCATGATTTCTGGAGAGTTTTAATTAATTTCAAGATCGAATATGCAAATTGTTTGTTATGTTTCAATACATCGTAAGATTGCTTAATAATTTTGGAGATTTCTACCTATGTCCCAATAAATATCAATTATTGCATAGTTTTTTTAATCGTTCCCAAGATATCCCAATAATTTTCGAAATTTCTATACATATCTCAATAATTCTTGAGATTTTGAGAAGTTACACAGTAATTTCGAGATAACAAAAATCAGAAGTACTTGACATTGACTACACATTGACATTGAATTGAAATGTCATTAAATTGTGCCATTGTGTGTCATGTCATTGAATGACATTGAATTTATTATTATTATTAATTATTACATATATTTTTTCATTCAAATTTTTCGATAATTCTTCAAAAATTAACCATGTTTTAATTTTTTTCAAGATTCCGCGAGATTTTCCCATGATTTCCACGATTTATTAATATTTTTCGAAATTTCCCCAATAATTATCATGATTTCTGGAGGGTTTTCATTGACTTCAAAGTCGAAATATGCAAATTGTTTGATATTTTTCAACAATCCCAAGATTTCCCAATAATTTTCGAAATTTCTGTAGATGACACAGTAATTTCGAGATCATAAAAATCAGAAGTAATTGACATTGGCAACACATTGACATTGGAATGATATGGCATTAAATTGTGCGTCACATCATTGAATGACATTGAATTTATTATTATTATTATTAACTATTACATACAGGTTGTCATTCTACAATTTTTTTGATAATTCTTGAAAAATTTAAACATTTCTTAATTTTCTCAAGACTCTTAGAGATTTTCACATTATTTCCTCGATTTCTCGAAATATTTTGCGTAAATTCCCAACAATTATCATGATTTCTGGAGATGTTTCATTAACTTCAAAGTCAAAATATGCAAATTGTTTGATATATTTCAACATATCCCAAGATTTACCAATAATTTTCGAAATTTCAAGAGATATCTCAATAATTCTTAAGATTTTGAAAGGTTACTCAATAATTTCGAGGTCATAAAAATCAGAAGTAATTGACATCGGCAACACATTGACATTGATTTGAAATGTCATTAAATTGTGTCATTGTGTGAATGTCATTCAAACAATTACATTGAGTTGGGCCAAAAGAGGAAAGTCGATAGGTCTTACAATATAATCACATCACACCATATATCAATATATGTTATGTATATTACACTATATCTATTATATATAACTATATCCCATACAATATAATCACATCACACCATATATCAATATATGTTATGTATATTACACTATTTCTATTATATATAAGTATTATATTATATTTCTTTTGTTGTAACTGATGAGACCCAACTAGGCCGAAACCGGTCGTCAGTTGTCTGTATAGTGTTTATTGCCACAACGTACATACGAATTTCTATATGATTTGAAATTTAAAAAATATTTGTTATAAACAGTATTTTCAAATACAAATATAATAATGGTATTGACCACATTTTAATTGAATAGTTTATTATTTTCTTTTAAACGTATTCGTATTCCTCTTCTCAAATTTGTCTCTATTTTCCTCTCCTGTAGAATCTTCCATAAAATTTTCCATAGATCTATGAATGCCATGTATATATTTTCATTCTCACTCTTTGCTTTTTCTCCAGTTTTCGTAGAGTGACGATGTGTGGAATGTTTGTTTCTGCATCCACTCTGTGCTTTCTCTATGGTTTTAAGGCAAGATAGAACACGTCTGCCTTATCCCAAACAATAATTACTTGAAAGTATCTTAATACATTAGTAGAAGCACACGTGGCAGTGTTTTCTTAAAGTATACACTTCCGTCATAATAGCTTCAATAAATTTGAAGATTGATGCATATTTCAGTTTCTCTGCTCTCATGCTGCTATTAGCGCATAATAAATTGGTACTAATAATACCGAAACCGATTTATAAGCTATTATTAATTATGATAATTATTGTATTATTTATTAACTCATTATACGAGGCAGTTTATTAGTACGACATTTTAAGTAGGCACCTTGTTAATAGAGAATTGCCACTTTGTGCAATAAAAGGACGAATACTTGCCACTCGAATAACTACAATAAAATGAACCCACAGTTATATATCACACATTTTTTGCGCGTTTTGCTTGGTCAGTAAAAGCCTATTTGATCCACTTCTGCAATGTTTTTGCGGATAAACTTAATTCATCGTACAATATAAATCATATTGGTCCGCTATGATGATATATGATTATAGTATGCAGCCGTTTATATGAAAATGATATTGTGACTTGAAAATTTATCGAGTGCTTCAGTTACATTCGCATTGCCGATGAGAATTTACAAGTATTAATATTAATCTAACAAAATTAAGAGAAATTATTAATGAAGGAAATTCTAATTAATGTGTATTAATATTATGTTATTAATAGAAGGTTGTATTAATACGTGTCAATTCTTGAATATTCTGCTAAAAAAATCAAAGCAAATCCCCGTCTTCTATATTCTACATTAAACGCAGAAACTAATTCAGATTCCCCTTCAGCAAAATCAAATGGAGTTCGATTAGTTTCAGCTAATCTAGAAACTACTCAAATTATACTTAAAGATACGCATAAAAATACAAATCACAAATAATTTTGATATTTTAAAAAATCTAAAATATTTCATTTTAATGTTAAAAATAAAAAATATAGTAAAATTAAAGATAATCTTACTTCATAAGAGATTATCTGAGCCACAGATCGAATTCCCCCAAATAAAGAATAATTAGAATTAAAAGATGAACCTGCAATTATTACAGTTAATACTCTTAATAACATTAAAAAAAATTAAAATAAATCCTAAATTAAAATCAAATAAAACACTAATAAAAGCTATACACATCAATAAAACTAAAGACCAAAATAAATTAAGAAGAGGAGAAAAAGAATATGAATTCAAATTTTATTGACATTCTTTCTTTAGTAAATAACTTAATTGCATCACTAAAAGGCTGAGGACTTCCTATAAATCCTACCTTATTAGGACCTTTACGAATTTGATTATACCTGAATATCTGAATTCCTGAGAGGACTGGAAACTGGAATAAATAATTTAAATATTAGCTGCAATATTTATAGTTATTATTATTATTATTGACAGAAAAAATCAAATTTTCGTAGAAATATTTGATGTTTTCAATTTGATGTTTCAATTTATTTGGATTTTTGTGCAGGTTAATGTGCAAGGAAAATTCAGAAATTGAATTTTTTTTTTGAATAAATGTATAAATCTTATCCTCAAATTATATATTAGGAATTTCACGAGGAGAAAGCCATTATTTAAATTTATATTGATATTTTTTCGGAAATGTTTATTAACATAAGTACACATTTATACTTAAGTCAATACAATGTAAAAAAACTCCACTCTTCGTCAAGAACAGTTGACCAATTTGTACTGCTTCCGTGCTAAAATCATAAAATTCCATAAAGCTGGAAAATATCATTAGAATACATATTTTTCATTCTGAAGATTAATAATAATACATAACAAGATAATAATATACATTAATAACATCAAAGATCTCGATAATTTTCAAGATTTCTAAAGATTTATCAATAATTTCGAGATCCTAAAAGTCAAGAACTGCGAAGTTGATATCATTAATATTTAAGTAGGTATATATTTTTCATTCTTAAGATTTCTTAATAAATTTGAATAATTTTCGAGGTTTCTAAAGATATGTCAACAATTGTCAAGATTTATACAGATTTGGCAACAATTTCGAAGATTATTTCAATGATTATTATGATTTCTATTGATTTTCATTTAACTTCGAGGTGTTAAAAAGCTGAAAAATACCTGATAACATTAGAACTCATATTTTTCATTGTGAAATGCAATAATAATACATAATAACATAATAATATACATTAATAATAACAAAGATCTCAATAATTATCAAGATTTCTAAAGATTTATCAATACTTTCGAGATCCTAAAAGTCAAGAACGGCGAAGTTGATACCATTAATATTTAAGTAGGTATATATTTTTCATTTGTAAGATTTCTTAATAAAATTGAATAATTTTCGAGGTTTCTAAAGATATGTCAACCATTGTCGAGATATATACAAATGTTGTAATAATTTCGAAGATTTTTTTAATGATTATTATGATTTCTATAGATTTTCATTTAATTTCGAGATGTTAAAAAGCTGGAAAATACCCGACAACATTAGAACTCATATTTTTCATTCTGAAGATCAATAATAACACATAATAACATAATAATATACATTAATAATAATTAATGATTATTATGATTCTATAGATTTTTGTTTAACCTCGAGATGCTTAAAAGCTGGAAAATTGTTAATAGCATTAGAATACATATTTTTCATTCTGAAGATCAATAATAATACATAATAACATAATAATATACATTAATAATAAGAGAGATCTCAATAATTATTAAGATTTCTAAAGATTTATCAATAATTTTGAAATCCTAAAAGTCAAGAACTGCGAAGTTGATATCATTTATATTTATGTAGGTGTATATTTTTCATTCTTGCGATTTCTTAATAATTTTTAATAATTATCGAGTTTCTTAAGATTTGGTAAAAATTATCAAGATTTCTAGAGATTTTTCAATAATTTCCGAGATTTCTTAATAATATCCATGAAAAAAATCGAGATTTCTAAATATTTATCAATAATTGTCGAGTTTTCTCGAAATTTTGCAATAATTTCGTAGATTTTTCTATAGTTATCTTGATTTCTATAGATATTCCATTAACTTCGAGATGCTTAAAAGCTAAAAAATAACTGTAGTATACACATATTTTTCATTCTCAAGATTAATAAATAATTACAACAAAAATCTCAGTAATTATCATGAATTGTAGAGATTTATCAATAATTTCGAGATCCTTTGAGTCAACAACTGAAAAGCTAGTAGATTTGCAGAAGTTTCTTAATAAGTTTAATTATTTTTTGATTATCGAAAGATTTCTCAATACTTGTCGAGATTTCTAGAAATTTTGCAATAATTTCGAAGATTTTTCAATAATTATTATGATTTATATAGATTATTCATTAACTTTGAAATGCTTAAAAGCTGCAAAATAGCTGATAGCATTAGTACACATATTATTTCTTCTTAGGATTAATAATAATACATAATAACATAATAATAATATACATTAATAAATAATTACAACAAAGATCTCAATAATTATCATGATTTATAGAGATTTTTCAATAAATACAGAGATTTCTTAATAAATTTAATTAAATTTCGAGGTTTCTAAGATGTTTCAATAATTATCAAGATTTCTAGAGAATTTACAATCATTTCAAAGATTTTTCAATAATTATTATGATTTCCATAGACATTTCGTTAACTTCGAGATGGTTAAAAGCTGCAAAATATCCATTAGTATACATATTTTTCATTTTTAAGATTAATAATTATACGTAATAACATAATAATAATAATATACATAATAAATAATTGCAGCCAAGATCTCAATAGTTATCACGATTTCTAAAGATACATGAATTGAACTTGAAGTAACATAAATAACTATTGGGAATAATGCTGTATACAAAATACCTGTAGTATACACATATTTTTCATTCCTAAGATTAATAAATAATTACAACAAAAATCTCAATAATTATCATTAATTGTAGAGGTTTATCAATAATTTCGAGATCCTTAGAGTCTACAACTGAAAAGCTAGTTGATTTGTAGAAGTTTCTTAATAAGTTTAATTAATTTTTGTGTATCTAAAATTTTCTCAATACTTGTCGAGATTTCTAGAGATTTTTCAATACTTTCAAAGATTTTTCAATAATTATTACGATTTCCAGAGACATTTCATTAACTTCGAGATGCTTAAAAGCTGCAAAATAGCTGATAGCATTAGTATACATATTTTTCATTTTTAATATTAATAATTATACGTAATAACATAATAATAATATACATTAATAAATAATTACAACCAAGATCTCAATAGTTATCATGATTTCAAGAGATGAATGAATCAAACTTGAAGTAACATAAATAACTATTGGGAATAATGCTGTATACAAGATATCAACAAAAATATCCAATATTTTCAAAAAAAAGTCCAATATAAGTTTGTTAGAGTTTGTAGGTATATTGAATGCATAGATTTTCATGTAATTTCTGTTAATGTCGTTAGAGATTTTCATAGAATTTTTTAAGAAAATAACAATTTTAAGAAATTAAAATTATTCTGTGAAATTTTTTAAGATTTATAATAAATTTTTCAGCTATTCTATCAAAATTATAATGATACTGTCAATTTTGCAATGATTCCTCTATTTCAACGTTTTCCATTCCATTCCATTTAAATTATTCTGTCAAAAGACGCAAAAAAGAGCTTATTTTTTAGATTTTCGTATTTTGCTGTAAGAATGTAAGACTGGTTGATTGAGTTAAGTATTATCTAATATTATCTCAAAAACTGGAGTGTCAAATGTAATTCAATTTATTGTCGATATTGTCAGTGATATGTCAGCATACATTGTATTTAATTCAATTAATATCTAATGCGTGAATTTCGAGATAGATTTTTATTAGTATGATCGTGTGGTTCTTGGGCTACTTCAAGTATTCTTAAAAGTTCCAATTTAAATATTGATAGCTCGGATTAGATTAAAATATTATTAAATTGTTATAGAATTTCGTATATTTAAATAATTAACAACTTATTTGTATTTTACTGCTGGTTTAGATTTATAAATTGGAATTCAAAATCTTGTGAAATTTTTGATTTAAACGAGATAAGTTTTATAATTTTCGAATAATTTATTTTCATAAACATGTTATGAATTTTTCAAGGTATATCGAATTCATGGATTTTCATGTAATTTCGATTAATATCCTTAGAGATTATCATGGAATTTTGCATTTTTATATAATTTTTGATCTCTAACTAACGCAATTTTCATTAAATACAATACATAGAATTCGCTGAAAATTAAGTAATTAAGTAATAAGTAATAGTTCCAATTTAAATACTGATAGCTCGGATTAGATTAAAATATTATTAAATTGTTATAGAATTTCGTATATTTAAATAATTAACAACTTATTTGTATTTTACTGCTGGTTTAGATTCATAAATTGGAGTTTAAAAATTTTGAAATTTTTGATTTAAAAGAGAAAAGTTTTGTAATTTTCAAATAATTTATTTATGTTATGAATTTTTCAAGGTATATCGAATTCATGGATTTTCATGTAATTTCGATTAATATCCTTAGAGATTATCATGGAATCTTGCATTTTTATATAATTTTTGATCACCTACTAAAACAATTTTCGTTAAATACGATGCACAGAATTCACTGATAATTTCTTAAGTAGTTGATCAAAAATTGTGAAACTCGCTGCAGAGTTTCATTTATTTATTTCAATTGTCAATTCAGTTTATAATCTATTTATGTAGGTGACAATAAATGTCTTCCTTATAACTTTCCACTATCATAATTTTCCACAATGAAATTATATATTAGGAATTTCACGAGGAGAATTTCATTTTCAATTAAGTTTATAATCTATTGATGTAGGTGACAATAAATGTCTTCCTTATGACTTTTCCACTATAATAATTTTCAACAATGAAATTATATATTAGGAATTCCACGAGGAGAAAGCCACTATTTAAATGTATATTGATAATATTTCGGAAATGTTTATTAACATAAGTACACATTTATGCATAAGTCAATACAATGTAAAAAAACCTCCACTCTTCGTCACGAACAGCTGACCAATTTGGACTGTTTCCGGGCTAAAATCATAACATTCCATAAGAAATGGTTGCAATAACTCTCAATATTTCCCAAAAAATTTATTGAGTTTATTCTGATAGCTCTTAAAATCATTAAGTAATAATGAATTAAACATCATATTGTTTTCATCAAAAATAAATTAAACACATTTAGCCAGTATTTTATAGAGACACTATTTATTGATGAGGTAGATAATTATATAGTATAAAAATTATTTTAGACTTCCAATCTAAAGATCTAATGAATTAGTATAAATAATTTTAAAAGCTTTAAAGAACGGCCCAAAGATGAGAAATGAGAAAATCAAAGTGTGGCAAGTCTATTTTTTTAATTCAGATAAATACTTACATATACAAGGAATGTTGTTCCTTGTACATATCTGGATTTTTCTCAATTTTAAAAAATAGACTGATTTTCAACGGCTCAAATTTGTTTTGTACGGCAAATTGGAGAATATTTAGGGTTGATTTACTACCTTCCTATGGCAAATTGGATATATAAATTATATTCAAATGTAGCTTTCAATTTTTTTTGTACAAAAAAAAATTATGAAAAACGAATTATCACGGGAAGCTCTACTTTTTTTTTAGGGTGTGCCTAACGGAGCGCATATAAAAGTGCAGGCAATCATAATAATTTTCATTATAATAATTATTTTAGAAAGCGCTGTTTATAAGCAATAACACAATAGACGCTAAAAAAAACGCAATTCAATAATAATAGCGATTTTCCGCTATGCCCATTCAAATTCGAAACGATATTTTCCATTGTTTTTGGCAATTACGGCGCCATTTATTTGTTACATTTGCGATTACTGAATAGATATGCACGGATGTTTTAAGGTGTAGTTGCTGTAATTATGCGGGCATTTGATCTGAATTCCTGCGAGGACTGGAAACTGCATATCCGCGATTCCTGACATATGGTTTGCTACAGAAATAGAAATAAGTGCGTGTAAAGCTTAATGAAGCGTTTTCTTTTATAGTTATCCGATCGACTTGGTCGTCCAATATGGCACAGAGCAATTCAGAATTAAAGAAATCCCCAGCAACTTGCTGGTACTACGAAAGTGAAAATTTAAGTGTCCCAAATGAATACTTGGACAGAAAAATAGAGAAATAAATTAGCTTTCATGCGATATATCGATTTTTTTGACAGCTGTCACAGGAAGCTGTCAAAATGGCCGCAAGTGCGAAGGTGAATATCTCGGCTACTATAACTCCGGGAAGGTTCAAACTTTGACAGAAAAATTGAGAAAAAAAAAAGATTTCAGGCGATATATCGATTTTTTGACAGCTGTCACAGAAAGCTGTCAAAATGGCCGCAAGTGCTAACGTGAATATCTCGCCTACTATAACTCCGGGAAGGTTGACATTTGGACAGAAAAATAGAGAAAAAAAAATAGCTTTCATGCGTAATATCGATTTTTTTTTTGACAACTCTCACAGGAAGCTGTCAAAAAGGCCGCGCATGTTGGAATGTGGTTACAGTAATGGCAATTTATGCATTTAAACGTATTGAGTCATAATACGTAAATCGATTGTATAATACTATGCGTACGCAAAATTACTAAGTACTTTACTATAAATACTGTAATAATGGAACGAATTGAGGCTCTTTTAAAAATACCATAAACTTGAGAAATCTTGAGTGTGCCGCAAACTCGTGGGCAGCCCGTTTCTTAGATCCACCGATCAATTTGATGAGAGCCAATTTAAAACCCAATATAATTTAATAACGAAATTTAGATTAACCTTATGCCATGTGGCCCACTCGGTTGGGCGCTAATTGAAGGTTAAATTTAACGTCCGACTCGATTAAATTAAACGCTCGTAATGGACTAATCACCGGCGAGTAAATCTTCGGCTTGTGTATACATACAACATACACGAAATGTTCGAATTGTTTCGTGAGCGGATAAAATCTAAGCGGTGCGTTAACCGTCCGCGGATAACTGTAAACGCGTGACCAAACAAATTCCGATGCACAATAAAGTTATGTTCCGAATGTGTGCGCATAAACACATAAATGCCCGGGATCCAGAGTGCCTCGCTCTACTTAGTGCCCGCATAATTATGGCTTTTGCGACCAGAGATCGAAACTCAGATCTGACTGTTGCGACAAGCCAATCGTAATGGTTATTTTTCTTTTTATGTAACAATAAAGTCTAGCAGATATAAGATTAATGTTACGTTATAATTCGTTAAAACAGTTGCCAACTATTGAAACTTGATGAAAATATCATTCAAATTGCATAAAATAGCATAAGCAAATCAATAAAAGTGCCCTGAAATATCATTGAAATTTATACTTGTAGTAATACCTATAAAAAGAACGTTCAGTTAATGATGTTTTTAAAATCTATATAAATAAATAGATTACATCTATAGAATAAAATATCATTGAAATGTATACTTGTAGTAATACCTATAAAAAGAATGTTCTGTTAATGATGTTTTTAAAATCTATTGAAATATACTTTTATTAAAATATATTTTTTTAATAAAATTTCATTTAAAAAAAAAAGAAGTAAATGAAAAACTCCTGAAAATATCATTGAAATTCCATAATAACCTCTAAATTATTGAACGTGCATTGAAATGTCTTTTTAAATCATTGTAAAAAAATCCAAAAACTATTTGAAGTTAATGTTAATTGCAAACATTAAGTTTAGGTACATAAAAAAGAAAAGAAATTGGTTCATGAACGTATAATTTCAATTCATGAAAATTTGTTGAAACTGATTATTATTTTTAACAGCTTTTCAATTCCTGCCAAAAACTTGATATTTTTTATTGCACAGTTGATTTACAGTCAAAATTTCGCGTTTTCCAATCAAAATTTGTAATTTCTAATCATTTTCCATGAATATGTTATATATTTTAAATCAAACTTCATCATTACCATTTAATGTCTTGTATTTGGCAGTGAAATTTTAAATCTATGCTAATAATTATGTAATTTTCACTGTACTTTTTAATTTTCTTGCATGCACTTTCGTGCATTTATTAACATTTTCTTTTATATTTTAATGATGTTCATTTAATTTTTCATGAAATTTTGTGCATTTTATATTCAGTTTAAACCATTTTTCATAATACCTATAAAAAGAACGTTCAGTTAATGTTTTTAAAGTCTATATAAATATACTTTTATTAAAATATATTTTTTTAATAAAATTTCATTTAAAAAAAAAAAGAAGTAAATGAAAAACTCCTGAAAATATCATTGAAATTCCATAATAACCTCTAAATTATTGAACGTGCATTGAAATGTCTTTTTAAATCATTGTAAAAAAATCCAAAAACTATTTGAAGTTAATGTTAATTGCAAACATTAAGTTTAGGTACATAAAAAAGAAAAGAAATTGGTTCATGAACGTATAATTTCAATTCATGAAAATTTGTTGAAACTGATTATTATTTTTAACAGCTTTTCAATTCCTGCCAAAAACTTGATATTTTTTATTGCACAGTTGATTTACAGTCAAAATTTCGCATTTTCCAATCAAAATTTGTAATTTCTAATCATTTTCCATGAATATTTTATATATTTTAAATAAAACTTCATCATTACCATTTAATGTCTTGTATTTGGCAGTGAAATTTTAAATCTATGCTAATAATTATGTAATTTTCACTGTACTTTTTAATTTTCTTGCATGCACTTTCGTGCATTTATTAACATTTTCTTTTATATTTTAATGATGTTCATATAATTTTTCATGAAATTTTGAGCATTTTATATTCAGTTTAAACCATTTTTCATAATACCTATAAAAAGAACGTTCAGTTAATGTTTTTAAAGTCTATATAAATATACTTTTATTAAAATATATTTTTTTTATAAAATTTAAATTAGAAAAAAAATAACCAACTAAATGAAAAAGTCCTATATATATCATCGAAATTCCATAATTACCTCAAAATTATTTAACGTACATTGAAATATGTTTTTAAATCATTGTGAAAAAAATCCTGAAACTATTTGAAGTTAATTTTGATTGAAAACATTAAGTTTAGGTACATAACAAATAAAACAAATTGGTTCGTGAACGTATAATTTCAATTTATGAATATTGTTGAAACTCATTATAATTTTTAATAGCTTTTCAATTCCTGCCAAAAACTTGATATTTTTTATTGCACAGTTGATTTACAGTCAAAATTTCGCATTTTCCAATCAAAATTTGCAATTTCTAATCATTTTCCATGAATATTTTATATGCTTTAATGCAATTCATCATTACCATTTAATATCTTGTATTTGGCAGTGAAATTTTAAATCTATGCTAATAATTATGTAATTTTCACTGTACTTTTTAATTTTCTTGCATGCACTTTCGTGCATTTATTAACATTTTCTTTTATATTTTAATGATGTTCATATAATTTTTCATGAAATTTTGTGTATTTTATATTCAGTTTAAACCATTTTTCATAATACCTATAAAAAGAACGTTCAGTTAATGTTTTTAAAGTCTATATAAATATACTTTTATTAAAATACATTTTTTTTATAAAATTTAAATTAAAAAAAAAATAACCAACTAAATGAAAAAGTCCTATATATATCATCGAAATTCCATAATTACCTCCAAATTATTTAACGTACATTGAAATATGTTTTTTAATCATTGTGAAAAAAATCCTGAAACTATTTGAAGTTAATGTTGATTGAAAACATTAAGTTTAGGTACATAACAAATAAAACAAATTGGTTCGTGAACGTATAATTTCAATTTATGAATATTGTTGAAACTGATTATAATTTTTAATAGCTTTTCAATTCCTGCCAAAAACTTGATAATTTTTATTGCATAGTTTAATTTTCAGTCAAAATTTCGCATTTTCCAATCAAAATTTGTAATTTATAATCATTTTCCATGAATATTTTATATATTTTAATGCAAATTTCATCATTACCATTTAATATCTTATATTTGGCAGTGAAATTTTAAATGTATGCTAATAATTATGTAATTTTCACTGTAATTTTTAATTTGGAATCAGAATTATGCAATTTGCAATCAAAATTTTGCAATTTTCAATAAAAATTTATATATTTTAATGATACTATCATTATTTTAGAACAATATTCTATCAGTTAAAGTGAACACATTTAAACTTTTCAATTCGTGCCAAAGACTTAATAATTTTTATTGTATTGTTTAATTTGCAGTCAAAATTTCGCATTTTCAATCAAAATTTGTAATTTTCAATAATTTTCCATGAACATTTTATACATTTTAATGTAAATTTCATCATTATGTAGCGTTTTTTGCTAATAAATATTCTTTATTATTATTATTATTACCATTAAATATCTTGCATTTGGTTATGACATTTTAAATATATGCTGATAAGTTTATGATTTTTAATCTAATTCTTAATTTATAATCAAAATTTCGTAGTAGTAGTGACTGTATTTGTTACGGATATTATACCGAACTGTGAAATTTCGTAATTTCCCAAAAAAATTGTAAACATTTATATTGTAAAAATTGTAAATTGTATAATTTAAATTACAAGTTCATCATTTCAGACCAATATTATTTAAATTTCAATGAATATTTCGTGTTTTCCAGTAAACATTATGCAATTGCCAGTAAACTTTTGAATTCGTGCCAAAAACTTGATAATTTTTACTGTATTGTTTAACTTGCAGTCAAAAATTCGCATTTTCCAATGAATATTTGTAATTTCTAATAATTTTCCGTGATTTTTTTATATTTTTTGATGTAAATTTCATCATTACCATCAAATATCTTGCATTTCGTAATGAAATTTTAAATCTATGCTGATAAATTTATGTTTTTTGGTCTAATTTTTAATTTACAAATTAATTTCTATTAAGTTCCTACAATATTGAATAATTTTCGTGGTATTTTGTGCACTTTACGTTTAAGTTAGATCGCTTTTCATGCAATTTTGAGCATTTTACGTTCAATTGAGAGCATTTTTCTGTGCATTTTAGTTTTAGTTTAGACCGCATTTCATGCAAATTGTGAGTATATTTTGTCATAATTTTGACCATTGTCGTGCAATGTGAGCATTTTACATATTTATATAACTGGTGTGCACTAAAAACATGTTCTTTCAGTTTCTACTTACGTTCATACAATATTAGGGAATGTTCATGAAATTTTGTGTATTTTATGTTTAGTTTTGACCATTTTTCGTGCAATTTTACGTTCAATTGAGAGAATTTTACGACCAATTTTGTATATTTTTCGTACAATTATAAGTTTTTCAATTTTTACTAATGTCGCAAATTCTCTCGAAAGCATAATATTTTCCAGAGTTGGTGTGATTTCAGTTTAAAGCATATTCCATACAAATTTAGAGTATATTTTATCAAATTATTGAGTATTTTCGAGTAACTTTTGTGCATTTGTTAACATTTTCTTTTATATTTTTATGATGTTCATATAATGTTTCATGAAATTTTGTGCATTTTATATTCAGATTAAACCATTTTTCATGCAATTTTGCGCATTTTCGTGAAATTTGGAAAATTTAAATTGCACAATTTTAGCATTTTGCATTTTTTTATAACTTACAATAACGTGCATTTCTGAATATTTTTCGTTTAACTTATATTATGTTCCTGCAATATTGAACAATTTTCGTGATATTTTGTGCATTTTACGTTCAATTTTGATCGTTTTTCGTGCAATTTTGAGCATTCTACGTTCAATTGAGAGCATTTTTAGTGCAATTTTGTGCATTTTTAGTGCAATTTTGTGCATTTTAGTTTCAGTTTAGACCACATTTCATACAAATTATGAGTATATTTTGTCATAATTTTGACTATTGTCGTACAATGTGAGCACTTTACATATTTGAGTAACTGGTGTCCATTATAAACATGTTCTTTCATTTTCTAATTACATTCCTACAATATTGGGAAATTTTCATGAAATATTGTGTATTTTATGTTCAGTTTGGACCATTTTTCATGCAATTTTGAGCATTTTACGTTCAATTCAGAGCATTTTAGGACCATGTTGTATATTTTTTTCGTACAATTATAAGTATTTCAATTTTTACTCATATCGCAAATTCTCTCGAAAGTTTGGAGAAATTTGGAGTATATTTTGTCAAATTATTAAGTATTTTTGAGTAACTTTCATGCATTTATTAACGTTTTCTTTTATATTTAAATGATGTTCATATAATTTTTCATGAAATGTTGTGCATTTATATTCAGGTTAAACCATTTTTCATGCAATTTTGCGCATTTTCGTGAAATTTGGAAAATTAAAATTGCACAATTTTAGCATTTTGTATTTTTTAATAAATTAAAATAACGTGCATTGCAGAATATTTTACGTTTAATTTCTGTTGGGTTCCTACAATATTGAACAATTTTCGTGATATTTTGTGCATTTTACGTTCAATTTAGATCGATTTTCATGCAATTTTGAGCATTTTACGTTCAATTGAGAGCATTTTTCATGCAATGTTGTGCATTTTAGTTGCAGTTTAGACCACATTTCATACAAATTATGAGTATATTTTGTCATAATTTTAACCATTGTCGAGCAATGTGAGCATTTTACACATTTAAGTAACTGGTGTGCATTAAAAACATGTTTTTTCATTTTCTAATTACATTCATACAATATTGGGGAATTTTCATGAATTTTCATTCTATGTTCAGTTTAGACCATTTTTCATGCAATTTTGAGCATTTTACGTTCAATTGAGAACATTTTACAGCCAATTTTGTATATTTTTCGTACAATTATAAGTATTTCAATTTTTGCTAATGTTGCAAATTCTCTCGAAAGCATAATATTTTCGAGAGTTGGTGTGATTTCAATTTAGAGTATATTCCATACAAATTTGGAGTATATTTTATCAAATTATTGAGCATTGTCGTGCAACGTGGGCATTTAATATTTTTGAGTAACTTTCCTGCATTTATTAACATTTTCTTTTATATTTTAATGATGTTCATATAATTTTTCATGAAATTTTATGCATTTTATAGTCCGTATAAACCATTTTTCATGCAATATTGCGCATTTTCGTGAAATTTGGAAAATTAAAATTGCACAATTTTAGCATTTTGCATTTTTTGATAACTTATAATAACGTGCATTTCTGAATATTTTTCGTTTAACATCTATTATGTTCCTACAAAATTGGACTGTTTTTGTGATATTTTGTGCATTTTACGTTCAATTTAGATCGTTTTTCATGCAATTTTGCTCGTTTTTCATGCAATTTTGATCGTTTTACGTTCAATTGAGAGCATTTTCATGCAATTTTGTTCATTTTAGTTTCAGTTTAGACCACATATCATACAAATTATGAGTATATTTTACAAATTTATACAAATTTTGTTGCTTGTTTTTGTTTGAGCTTGTTTTGTATAAATTTGAAGCACATTTCGTATAAGTTTTGAGCATGTTCGAGCTGCAATGAGCATTTTGCATGTTTGAATAAATTTTATTCATTTATAAACATTTCTTGTTTCATTTCTAGAAATATTGCTACGATATTGTGTACTTTTCATTCTATGTTCAGTAACTTTCATGTAATTGTTAACATTTTCGTTCAATTTTGAGTATGTTCAATGCAGAGCATTTTTCATATAATTTTGAGCATTTCTCGTGCATTTGCAAACACGTGTAATGCAAATATGAACAATTTTTATTGTATTGTTGGCATTTTTCGGATATTCTTAATTGAATTTAAACAGTATGTCCTAAAGATTTTGAGTATTTTTGTGCATTCTTCATACAATTTTAAGCAGTTTTGGTGCAACTTAGAACACTTTACTTTCAATATTGTATTGTATTATATATTGTAGGAGGTTTTCATTTTTCAATGCATCGATTTTGAGCATTTTTTGTGCAACTTAGAAGAGTCAACTTACAATGTCAGATCATCATTACGCCCTGGTTGTTATAGACTTGTTTACAGGGAAATACACTTCTGGGCGAAATTAATTCATTACGCCCTCTTATTACGCCCCGGTTGTTATGGACATGTTTACATATCATACTCGTATCCTAGGAGTTATTATTAAATTACATTAAAGTGAAAAATAAATTCCTAAACTGATAATTCGAGACAATTAAGGTTTTAATGCACGCAGTTTTAGGCTGGAAACACATAAGCTGATAACACGAGACAATTAAATGTTCCCAGTTAAAACGAAGGACCATTTTTACATCGTTTTTACTATGGTGCTTGCTTTCTTTTTTCCGGCCGTAATTTGTACTCCAGAGCCACAACGGCGCGGATCTGATCGGTCGTTATTACACTCGGCATGAAGGTATGTGTGTAATGATAGTGCCTCGATCCGGATTCTATGAAATTAGAACGAACGCGGCTATAACGAAAATAATAATAATAAAAAATAGACCATTACAGCGTAACTCATGCACGAGTGCCCACAGAAATTATTATAATACCGCACCTATGGTCGAAAATAGTAATAAAAGGATTTTCAATCGATGCGACCTGCTACTATATTACCTGTCTATGTTTTGTACGTAGATTGAAATAAATAAACACAGAATAAAACACTTACCATGTTATACATATACCCATATTTGGCCATATTTATTGTTATATACATATTATAAGCATATCAATATAAGTATATAAAATTATATATACCTATGTATAAAAATAACAATCAATATGTGTAAGACTTCGGTTTCCCCAATATTTAATAATTAGGTATATTTTACTTATAATCATAAATTCTTATAATTTATGATATCTGTTTTGGCTTGTAATTTATCTAGATTACTTTTATTTTGTGTGATCGTATAATGGCAGTACTTTTTTACGTTATGTTTGATATTAAATCATTATCGTGACAACTCCAACTTCTTTTCTATATTGACTCTTTATTGACTCAAAAAGTATTAGTTAGTTTTGGATAAAAGATGTATTTAACGTCAATTACTTCACACATTGCTCAATTTTACGTGCCCGCAAAATTTCCTTTGTAATCGATTTAAATTGAATTCATATTTAATCATATTACTTATTATTTCCCCAAATGATTACCCTTTCCTATTCTAACAAAATACTTGGCTATTACGTGTTGTTCAATGTTTATACCTGAGTATGAAATTGTTTCAAAATTATTACTAAACGTCTCAATTAAGATCAAAGAAAAATACAAATAATTTGTTAATTATTTAAATATACGAAATTCGATAACAATTTAATAATATTTTAATCTAATCCAAAATCAAAGCACATAATTGAAAATTATATAGTTTATGAAACATCCTATATACTATATAGTATTCAATTAAAATTGCTAGTAGATCGAAAATTATGTAAAAATTCAAAATTTCAAGATAATATGTAATGACATGAATTGAAAATTTGGTGACAATCGACGAATCCTATATTCCGTAAAAAGTTCATAATATGTGGATTCCGATTATTCGAGAATTCAAGAAATTTTCCTGTGTGTGCATCAAAGATGTTACAAAGATTTGAAATTCCAATTTCTGAATTTACCTTGCACATTAACCTGCACAAAAATCCATCAACATCAAATTGAAAACGTCAAATATATCTACCAAAATTTAAATTTTTCTGTTAAAAGTGTTATAATAACTATAACTAATTCAGATAAAATTGAAAATATTTATTCCGATATTTTTCAATTACTCTGGCAAAATTTCAATTATTACTAATAATATTTTAAAATGAGTCAGAGAAATTTGAAGACACTATATAAATGTTGTTCGTGGCCAAGTTTTGAATTATTTTGCACAGAAATTTAGGAAACTTTTTAAATTATTTGATAATTGAAATAAACATATGAAACTGTGCAGGGAGTTTAATAAGCAGAAAAATACAAATAAATTGATAAATATTTAAATATACGAAATTTGGTAACAATTTAATAATATTTTAATCTAATCCAGCATAAAAGTGCAAACAATTGAAAATTATATAGTTTTTGAAACATCCTGTATAGTATTCAATGAGAATTGCTAGAAGATCGAAAATTATGTAAAAATACAAAATTTCAAGATAATATCTAATGACATGAATTGAAAATTAGATGAAAATCTACGACTTTGTTATTCCTTGAAAAGTTCATAACATCTGATTATTCGAAAAGTAAATAAATTTTCCTTCGTGTATATCAAAGATCTAACAATGATTTTATATTCCAAATTCTGTATTTACCTTGCACATTAACCTGCACAAAATCCAGATAACATCAAATTGAAAACGTCAAATATTTCTACGAAAATTGGTATTTAGCTGTCAAAAGTACGATAATATCTCGACATATTTCAGCTAAATTTTAACTTATTTATTCCTAAATTTCAATTATTCTGTTAAAATTCCAATGCTTACTAATAACATTCTAAAATGAAACGGAGAAGTTTGAAGACACTATAAAAACTTTATTCGTTGCCAAATGTTTAATTAATTCTGTCAAATTTTCGATTATTTCTGTGAAATTTCCAACGGTTATTGTAAAAGTTATGATGATTCATTTCGTATTTAATTAATTATTTCAGTAATTTTTTTTTCTACTTACGTCAAAATATCAATTAGTCTGACAAAACTTTAACAATTATTATAAAATTTTCAATTCCTATTCCAGTTCCAATGGAATTCCAAAGAAGGAATTTCGTCATTCTTGGCATTTTTATATCCAGGCTAGATTATAAGGATGACTATACATAAAAAGTTCTTGACTTCTTGACTAAAAAATAGTTCGTCATTCTTGGTATTTGTATATCCAGACTACATTATAAGGGTGCCTATACATACAAAGTTCTTGACTAAATAATATGTAAGTAATAATCGATAGTTCGATAGTCATTTAAAAACTATTGATTGCAAATGATAGTCTAAACTGTCGATAGTATCGATAGTGCTATAGATATTTCTTGAGCCCTGTAGGTATATTCTATTCACGACCTTTTTGCAACCGAGTTGGCTGGGTTTTCTTTTTGTCATGTTGGACAAACTGATTCAGTGATGCAACGGAAGTTAGTTATTTTTTTTTGTGTCGATGTCTATTAGACATTTGCTTCTACCACATTGTCAGATTTATAATTTTTTTCGCTATCAATCTTTCATATCTAATAATTTAAACTTTAGATCTGGCAACAATGTTATTTAAAAAATATACCCTCGAATTGAAAACAACGTAACCAAAAAAAAAAATGGGAGAATCAGTTACTTCCGAAACACTGTAAGGGTTCGGAATATCCATATTTTGTATAAATTAATTTAACGTAAAACCACGAAAAACGACTGATATTAATTGAGACGGTTAGTGATAAATTTGAAACAATTTCATACTCCGGTATAAACATTGAAAAACACGTAAAAGCCAAGTATTGTGTTAGAATAGGAAGGGATGATCATTTGGGGATTTAATAAGTAATCTGATTAAATATGAATTCAATTTGAAGAGATTACAAAGGAAATTACGAGAACTTTTATAATCACTAATATAAAATGGGGTCGATGCGCTGTGACACAATTATATAAATAATCACAGAAGAGGCCGGAGCAGGCTGATGACTAATCATAACAGTTTGGTCATTTTGTATCAGTAACGTTGCTATAGGGCACATGTGAGATCGCCGGAAAATATGTTATGGGGTATCACAAAAAATCGCAGAGTGGGCGAAATTTTAATATAAATAGCATCGTTTTGCATGCGAAAAGTTTAGTTGGTTCCAGATTCGCGAGGCGACAGGCCGTTATTATCGTCATCAATAGTATATGCGAATATCATTATGAAGAGTATTATCCGATTTATTTAAAAGTTACTGTGTTCGGGATGGTATTGATTATTTCGCAATTGAGTAGCAATGGTTGGTACGTTCCTACCAAAGTACCAAAAACAAATGCCCCGTGAAGTATATATATATACAGGGCCCGTCATTTCACCACCCGTCTTCTATAGGTCAGTTACTAGTTGAGTTGGGATTTTGATATTTTGCAGACTTTACTTGTATTCTGGGGTGTATTTGAGGAAAATATTTTTGATTATACAGGGTGCCCCAAAAAAGTGTGACGTCGTCATGAGGTATATTTTTAGATTGCATGGTATATTTTTTGTTGCTTATTTGGTTGCCCTTTATGGATGCCTACATACCCATAATTTTTTTTATTAGCACAAAAAAATAAAAACTGAAAAAATCAGTTTTGCACCATTGGTTAAGAAAATTAATACGGGATAAAAATAGTGCCTCGTTATTGAGGCACTATTACAGATTACCGATTTGAGGCCCCTCGGGTTAAGAGGCCCCAGGCGCGCGCCTGTGTGGGAATCCTCCACTGACTGGTAGTCGTAGATTATAATTTATAACGTAATAAATGAGCTAGAATAAAATCATTATTATTAATTGGGAAATTATTGATTTTAAATGGCGCACACGTGTTAAACGATTCTATTGAATTGATTTCGTGCCGTTTAAGTCCAGAGGCTCATTTTTTCAATAGAAATTTCCGACAGTGGAGTGATTTTTTTTATGCTGCGCTAATTGATATCTACACTGGCAAAATATGCCCATTAGTCTGAGAGCTGAGCGCTCTTTCTCTTATTATCATTATTATTGCGGGGTATTTGAATGAATGAATTAACCCATATTCGAGTGGAACGCTGGCAATGTACCACTTTATCTGGCATTCAGCATCTGCGCGTCCCGTCCGCCGTTACATAAATCATCGGCTCGGAGAGCGGACTCTTGGCCATTGTTCACCGAGTCATGTCAGAATTTGAGAAACGTGAAGAGTTGAAGTCGCTCATCGTTCACCTAGATATTTCTCCCGAGGGGCAGCCCTTCTACCTTCTACCTTCTACCTTCTACCTTTCGCACGACCCGCGTGCACTATTAAGTGGACGAGAGGGAATAGTGCACGCGTCTGCACGCATTCCCCATTTTCCTGCAGCAACCTCCACCTCCGAGCTGCTGGCTGGTGCCAAAGGTTATTATGTTTATTGTGTACGGATTTCCCTGCAGAGGTCGAAGAGAACAGCCTCTGCTCTGTTCGCCACGAATTCGCCGTCTTTCTACTTTTAACGCGGCGCATTTTTGCCTCTTCGGTGTAATTGTAAAACCGCTGGGTTAATCGTCGGCCGCAATGTGAGCGTTAGTTTTTCGTACTGCGCGGCTCTTGTACTTTCACACGTTTACATCGACTAGCACTACTCTCTAGCTGTACATGTTGCGGCAACTCAATTTCTCCCAGGGACGAGACCGGAAAAACATCATGATCTTTATGTTTTACCCGACGTTAATGTTACTTACGATTTGCTAAACGTCCGGCAACGCTTTTAATCTTTTTAGCGAGTCTCATTCATTCCGGTACACTCTAAGGCACAGTCGAAGCAGTAAATTGAAATTAAATCCAACCAGTGGCGGATTTATACTTCATCGGCCTAGGGGCTATCGGCAACTTGCATCAAAGTTTAATCTTTTTGTAAGATTCGATGACCAGAATTGCACATCCTTCAGGCGTTCTTCGGCCATTGTTGACTAAAGCTTGTATCATTTGTTATTCTCTTCAACACGAAAAACGACCTTTCTGCTGAACAGTTGGACACAGGCATCATCATAAAAAGTCTCAATGCGATGTCAACATAACTGTAGTTTGTTATCATGTAGCACTTCGCAAATATTTAAGTACATATTGTTTTTGGACATGCTTTGTTCCATTCCTTTCAAAAATCCAAAGAAAAATGTATACACTCCAAGGGCGAAACTAGGCTGCTTCAGAGCGCACCCTCCTGAAGGAGGCGGTTGAGTCCTTCCCAGCTCGATTCGAGTCAGCTCGACAAGTGATTTTCTCCTCCGTTTTGTTGGTTTCTTGGCCATCAAACACCTATTGTTACTGACAAATGAACCAGCAAGGAGGTGGTAAATTTTTATTAACCATTTATTATTGTCATCCGTATTCAGCAGGATGTATAAAATAAAAGAAACTTCCAAAGTATATACTTTCGGGGCAATTTTTGGCTAGAATACAGCGTCCGGCAAAATTCTGCATTCTGCTTCCTGTACACGCTATTTTCAAAAATATTCCAGAGAACCAGTTTTTATCCCATTCGGCTTTAAAAATAGGAACCAAGCTTGAGAAAATATCACGTACATCGAGATTTTGAGTATCATAGAGTTGCTATGCAAAAATGGTCTCTTTTTCATAGATCTCTCAACTATGATCACTATAGAAGTTGTTTTATTACAAAACAAACACCAAATTTGTTTTCAAATGTTACCATTTTTACAAAGTTATAATACTCCTAAGAATTGTGTCTAGATGATGTGTATCTGCACAAAACAAACACCAAATTTGTTTTGTTTAGAGGCCAGAATGAAAGATCGAAAGTACAAATCGTGGAAACTGTTTAGAAGAAGTTTTTAAAGTTTTGAAAAAAATTTAACCATTTTTACAAAGTTGTAATCCTCCCAAGAATTGTGTCTAGATGATATGTATCTAAATAGAATCGTAGACAGTATCGCTAATTGCTCATTGAATATGTTTGTAAAAGAAACTATTGATGCATATTATTTTGCTCTTATGGCCGATGATAGTAGAACAGAAGATAAATTAAGAATGATGGTAAATCATATGTATGCCATTAAGGCAGTTAAATTTACATATCCGAAAATTTTAGATTATTTTATCTGATGCAACAGCAAATTAGCTAGACGCGTTGCTCATTAAAAAATGTACCATTTTGTGTTTGTTCTTATATTTGAACAAATTCTTGAAGTCGCTTAAGGAGTTCATCAATTGCTTCAGAGTGAAAAGTTTGATTCATCTAAAGCTCTTCCTATTAAAACTTTAGTTGTAACCTTTGAAACTCTGAGGGAAAATGAACAACACTTTGATAAATTTTATAAAAATAAATAAATTTTATAATTTAAGCAATCATTGTACGTCCTTAATCATATTACTTAAATTATAGAATTAATGAACCTTAATATGAGAAATATCACAGAAATAAATTTTAGTTCGAACTGCAGTTAAATGAAATAGACAAAACAGCGTCAAGAAAGCGAAAATGTCCAAAAATATTACAATCATTCTTGTAGTATGATGATACTTGTTCAATTGACAAAGTTAATTTTTGAAATAATATTTACGACTAAATACTAGATAAAATGTTCATAGAATTTAAAGCGGATTCTAAGGGTAACTATTGAAGCTTTGCACACAATGTCAAAGTGCTTCTTGGGCGTTGACCTTTTAAAGAATTGAGAATAATTAAGAATAATACAGAATTAAGAATAATTTAAGACCTTAGACCGCCAAGAAAGTGAAAACGTCCAAACACATTACAATCATTCTTGTAGTATGATGATACTTGTTCAATTGACAAAGTTAATTTTCGAAGTAATATTTACGACTAAATACTATATAAAATGTTCATAAAATTTAAAGCGAATTCTAAGGAGATCTATTGAAGCTTTACACACGTGCTTCTTGGACGTTGACCTTTTAAAAATATTTAGTACTTTTGATTGATTCTGAAATGTTCTCTGCCAATCAATTCTATATCTCCTGCTCTGGTTTCATCATGCCAAGATTTTTCTGTTTTTTTTCTGTTCATTTCATCTACATACTAAGTTACTTTTGCTTTCATTACTGCTCAATTTTCATAAATGCTAAATTTTGTTCTTATACATTGTATACTGATATGGTTGATAGATCGATCTCAGACTATTATAGCTTATTACTTTATACGTTAAATCGAGATATCATATCTCAGCATAAGATTGACAACAAAGTCGTATCTAATCTTTGAAGTTGAAGGAGGTAGTTAGATGCTTTATTTCTTGTATTTTCCTTTTTCGTTCGTCATTTCTTTATTTATTTGTATATTTATTTTTTATGTGACTTGTGCCTATGGCATTTTTCCAAAAAATGTCGCTGCTGGTCTTTGCAGCCCTGGGCTATAGCCCTCGTAGCCCCCCACCCCCCCTAAATGCGCCACTGGACATCGACACAAAAAAATAATTAATTACCATTGCATCACTGAATCAGTTTATCCAACATAACAAAAAGAAAACCAACCGAAGCAAAAAGGTCGTGAATAGAATATACCTACTAGGGGTTGAAAAATATCGATAGTACTATCGATAGCATCGATAGTTTAGACTATTGTTTGTAATCATTAGTTTTTAAGTGACTATCGAACTATCGATTACTATCTACATATTTTTAGTCACGAACTTTGTATGTGTAGGCACTCTTATAATATAGTCTGGATATACAAATAAATAGTTGATCAAAAATTGTAAAACTCCCTGCAGAGATTCATTTATTTATTTCAATTTTCAATTAAATTTTTAATCTATTTATGTAGGTGACAATAAATGTCTTCCTTATGACTTTCCACTATAATAATTTTCAACAATGAAATTATATATTAGGCATTTCACGACGAGAAAGCCACTATTTAAATTTATATTAATCATAAAATTCCATAAGAAATGATTGCAATAACTCTCAATATTACACAAAAAATGTATTTAGTTTATTTTGATAGCTCCTAAAATCATGAAGTAATAATATATTAAACATCATATGGTTTTCATCAAAAATAAATTAAACATTTTGCTAATATATTTTATAGATACATTTAAAAGCTCAAAAATGTGAAATGAGCCGTTGAAAATCAAAGCCAATTTTTGTTCCTATCAGGTCAATTATTTCATCCAATATCATCCAATTCAGATAAGTCCTTAAATATACAACGAATGTTGTGCCTTGTAAATAATTTCGTTATTTTCCTAATAGTTTCTCTATTAGAAGTACCTACTTGTAGGTACTTGGCTGACTCAAGTACCCAGTACCCAAGTAAGAAGTACCCTTAAGTACCTACCTAAGTACCTATTCCGAGTAAAATGCAATAGATTTTTCACTTCTAGAACAATTACAATCATTTAATAGCTATTAATGGTATAAATGAATAAAGACACTTTATCCACGAAAAATTTAATCATATTTTTGAGAGGATAAAATTTTGTTTATTTACGTGTATTATATAAGATTTTTTCCAATTTTGCAGAATTTTCAAAAAATATTATTGATTAAGTAATTTATTTACATAAATATTAATTGTACTATTATTAATTTGATGAACTCTTAATATCATACAAGACTTTGTCCAATTTTGCAGAATTTTCAAAAAATAAATAATTATTAGGTAATTTATTTACATAAATGTTAATTGTACTATTATTAATTTGATGAACTCTTAAACCAGGAAAGTTGACTCTATTTTCATCAGAGTCAAGTATACTGGAAGTAAAGTTGATTCTACTTTCGTCAGGGTCAAGTGCAGTGGAAATTCCAGGGCTTTCATTTGAATTTATATTTGTCAAAATTTTTCTTGACGTAGACATTTTTTGAGCAATTAATTCGTCAATATACTGTTCAGCTACTCTAGAAAACTTCCAGCCTCCGTGCCTTTTTTATATTCACTTCTATCATACAAGATTTTTTCCAAATCGTTATCAGAATGAATTGATTTGCCAACATTTAACGTTGTCAATTGTTTTTGGCCAATAACTGTCAGAATTTAGAGCATTTTTTATAATTTATAGTTATTTTACTACTTAGTTGTATTACGTTTTTTTAAAATTTTTTTACATTTGTTTTAAAAATAATTAAAACAATAGAAATAACAATTGAAATAATTAATATTTCCCACATTTTTCATTTGAATATAGCTTATAATCATCGTTCAAAAGAGAAAAAAAAGTCGATTTAGCCATGTAAAAATCAAATATGGCGGGCATTTAAAATAAGAAAGTTACTATTTATATCTCTGAAACCGCCATCTTGATTTTTGTTTTGACTTGATTCTTAAGTTTGTGCGATCGAACCAAGTAACTTTTATTTCCGCATCTTTAATAATTATTGAAATATCGTAGTTTTTAGAATATCGCAATTTTTAGTTTTTTTTGAATAATTTCTAAACTGCTCAAACTTTTGAAAAATTTTCAACATAATCTGAACCTGTATACAAAACTGCATGACATTGCCCATTTACCCAGATCTCTAGATTTCAAAATAACAAAGATAGCCATGCAATCCTACTCTATTTAGGACACCCTGTATGTAGACATTTGGTTTTTTAATTTTGTGTTTAATTTTATATATTACTCGAGAGCAAAGTGCCATTTCTACCCTTAGATTTTTGTCAAGTAGTTGTATTTGCAAAACTTGTACATACACTTGTCAACAAAATTAGGGGAACATCTTTAAAAAAGAGAAATATTTTATACGAAATTAATTAATTCTGATTAATCTTAATTCATATTTATTTAAACAGAGAGAGGCATTTTAAAACCATGTGCTCAAAATAAGCAAAAAATACCACCTACTATAAAAAAAATTAACCATTTTTAACCTTTTTTTATAGGTGTTCCCCTAATTTTGTTGATCAGTGTATTTGACTGACTCAAGTACCCAGTAGCAAAGTACCCTCAAGTACCTACCTATGTGCCTATCTTGAGTAAAATGCAACAGATTCAAAAAAATGTTGCCTATTCTTGTTTTTAAGGAAGTTATTTAACAAATACATTTTGTTTGGTCACGGAGACCAACACTGAATTAAACTTTACTGCAAAGGTCTTTAATTAATTCAATTAATTCTCATGTTTGAACTTTTAGTATGAAATCCACACAATATCTATACAAAATGAAAAAATATATAATTGTTGTTGTTGTTGTCAAATAGTTTTCTTTTTTCTCGATCTACGAACGTTCATTTGGTTTGTTTGTAAAACATTTATTTGGTTATGGAGACCAACACTGAATTAAACTTTGCTTATTTTCTTTAGCAACAATTTTAAAATCGCCACCACGTCATTAAAACCGGAAAGAAGATTTCATTTTTAAATTATTAAATTTTTAATTATTGCATGATGAATGCTCCAATTGGGCATTTATTTTAGAAAGTGCACATGTCCAAAAATCAGTTTTGTGGGAAATATAAAAAAAAGTTACTGTGGAAGTTATACTCAAAGTACGGGAAAATAAATCAAGTTATTCTGTTGAATTTATTTCAACTTATTTAAAAATAAAAATGATTTTAAATAAGAACTGTGAAACAAGAGAAAATCGGGGAAAATAGTTTGACTTGTGTTGTTTTTAGGTGGAAATTTTGTAATGCGAACAAATGAAAATACAAAGTAAAGTTGAATTATAAAATAAACATTACTTTTTCACCCTACACCCTACACCATCATACACTATAATTGGTAGAAGGGACAACGATATATAATCGATATATATATATATATATATATATATATATATATATCGTTTTCTTCAAACTTTCTAACTTTTCTTCTTTCTAACTTTTTCAAAAAAATTAAATGAAAATTAAAACTCTTTACAACCACGACTGTTGTCATCCTCGTCCAGTTCGGATTCTTGATCAACAACATTTAAATATTGCTCAGCAAGAAACGGTTCATAAAATGATAAATTTGAGGTTCCTCTAAGAAAGCCATTAAGTCCTTAAGATTCTTCAGTTTTGCTGATGATATTTCTTGCTTTTTGTTTAGAAATTGACACTTAAGAAAGAAAACCGATGGACATGTGTCGTTTTTAAAGAATTGCTATATTTTCATTGGCCTGTTACACGCGACTTGTATTATTTTTCGAGAAAACGTGTTTGTTAGTGCATAGACATGGGTCTTGAGAGCAGTTTACTGTTAATAACTCGATTTGTGCATGTTTCGACTTGTCTTGTTTTTAAAATAAACGCCTCAATTCTTCTTACATGCTCAAGAATATAGTAATTACTTAAAATTATTACCAATGTGTACATTTATTTTTTATTTATTTAAAGCCAGCATATTTTAGCTGCTATGGTTTATTACCATAATTACTGAGTACTCGGCCATACGTAAGATTTACTGATAATAATAATTGGCATTTGAGGTACTTTGATAAGAAGAACTGACATGCAATTTCGTTTTACTAATGAGTCATCTTTAACTGTATTTCTTGTTAGTATATGACTAGTACACTAATAACAAGCAAATTAAGAAAGCGATAACATAAAAAAACAATAGTAGTATGAACATTTATTCCATATACAGGTACACATCTACAGCATGCATAATACATATAATAATATAATATTGCTGATAGATAGATAGGTAGATAGATAGATAGATAGATAGATAGATAGATAGATAGATAGATATATAGATATATAGATAGATAGATATATAGATAGATAGATAGATAGATATATAGATATATAGATAGATAGATAGATAGATAGATAGATAGATAGATAGATAGATAGATAGATGATGTATGGAATGAGTTATCGACGTTCGTTTTTCGGTCTTAGTTTTGTGTAATTTTGATTGTAGAAAGGTTTCCAATGTACTAAATATGATAACATTGAAATTCCTCAAAATTGAAAAAGGCTTCTGAAGTGTTATATTTCCACTAACGACGACAAAACTCTCGTTAGTTGCAATAATTCGTTTTACAGGAAGAAAACGATCGATCTATAAAAAAAAATCAGATTAAGAGAATTTTTCTCCAGTCCTTTTCGAGAATATATTAGAGAGTATCGCCTAGATCAGCTTCCCGGAAAAACAGAAATTAATTAGAAAATGCCGCAACTGTAGCACAAGAAAGTGCGCACATCCATACAGGCAGCCAAGAAATCTGGAGCCCACAAATTTTCTACAAGCGCAAGAGCGGTCTTTGGTAATACTGTCGTGCTTCGTACACATCTTTGACCGCAAAGACCGCGAAGAAACAGGCAAAATAACTAATGCGGATCGAAGAATGGTACGAATGGTTGCACACCATTGGGTACCGATATGCCGGATGGTCCCAGCTAGCAGCACAGCGCCGCTCCCTCAAACGCTAGCAGTTCACTTTCCTCGCTCGAAAACTCGGAAAATCCAAGGCTGTTTTCCCGAAAACCGCTTTCCCACGTAAATCCGAAAGTGCGAGTATCGCACTCCGTCACAGCCTAATTGCCCATGCAAATGCTCGCGCACGAAATGCGCTAAATTTAACACTTTCAAAAAGGCACAAATTGAAATTAATAGTATGGGACATGCGGATTTATTGCATCGTGTGCGGTTGTCCGGTTTTCAAATGCAGCGCATTTATGCCGTATGAATTTTACGGCGATCACCGCACGATCACAATCTGAGCTCATAACATGATTCTAAATTGGCAGCTGAATAAATGGATTAGATGTATTATATTGTGTGTGCATCAGGAAACGGAACCCACTGAAAAATGGGTTGGGTTCATATTCTTGATTTGATTACAATCGAACGGGTTCGATTCAGTCATAAATCAGCTGCTCCGGTTACATTGATTTGCTGCGATAATAAAGTATAATTAGTGAAACGGGCACATCTCTAAAAATCATCTTATACGTAGTAAACTGAGATATCTTTAACAGATACAAGACTAGATACACTTACATTTCTTAATTCAAGATAGACTTAAATTAATGAATTTATGCAAATTTTATCAGATGTTCTTAAAAAAAGGGTTGCAGCAGTGCCATTTGTTTCTAACAAACAATTTCAAATTTTTGTATCGCCAAACATTTGCCTTTTTTGTCTATCCGTTGTTGATGGTTTCCGAGATGTCAAAACTTTTAAATGCTGAACAGGTTTACGAAGTTTCGCAATGAAAATTTCAAAGCCAATTTTTTGTACCAAAATGCATTAAAATGCTGCTACCATTCCTATTCAAAAATTTACTTTTTAGTGCATTTTGATACAATGCTTTAAAATTTTACGTTACGAAACTTGGTAAACCTGTTCAGCACTTAAAAGTTTCAATATCTCTGAAACAAACAACTATGGATAAACAAACAAGTCAAAAGTTCTTAGGAAAATTTAATGAATTTCAATATTTCACTTACTTATTGATAATGTGATGCACAGATAGAGGCCACACCTACAAATAAAGAATAGAATAGAATTTTGATTTTTTTTTTACTTTTTGTGTATTTTGGAACATAAATTTAAAATGTATCACCATAAAAGATTATGCATGTATGCAGTGCTTAAACACTTATAATTTCTGAAATAAACAATGTGGATTACCAAAAATGGGCCAAGTTTACACAGTTTGCTTAAAATTTGAAAGTTTGACGGATTTTAAAACAAAAATTTGAATTTGTTTGTTAGAAACGTTCATTACGAAACTTCGTAAAAGCGATTCATGATTAAAATGTATAAAATAGACAAATATTTCATCAGGTTTTAAACATTTGTAAGCATTTATTTATTTATTTGGGCATTTTGTTATGAGAACTGTCACAGATATTTTCAAAATTTACAAAAACGCCAAAGTTTGTCCAAAGACAAACACATTCAAATTTATGTTGTGTGTCCATAGTTCTTTGTTTCCGAGATGTTAAAACTTTTAAAAGCTGAACAGGTTTACGAAGTTTCGTAATGAAAAATTTTAAAGCATTATACCAAAATTCACTAAAATGTTCCTAGCATTCCTATTATTTTTTTTACTTTTAGCGCATTTTGGTACAATGTTTTAAAATTTTTCATTACGAAACTTCGTAGAAGCGATTAATATATAAAATGTATAAAAACTACAAATACTTCATCATACACAATAATCTATGACAATATTTTTAAATGTTGGCAAAGCTTTTGAACATTTGTAAGCATTTATTTATTTATTTGGGCTTTTTGTTATGAAAACTGTCACAGATATATTCAAAAATTTACAAAACCGTCAAAGTTTGTCCAAAGACAAACAAATTCAAATTTATGTTTCAAAATTCGTCAAACTTTTGCCTTTGTTGTGTATCCATAGTTGTTTGTTTCTGAGATATTAAAACTTTAAAATGCTGAACATGTTTACGAAGTTTCGTAATGAAAAATTTTAAAGCTTTGTACCAAATGCACTAAAAGTAAAAAAATGCTTTTAGTGCATTTAGGTACAGTGCTTTAAAATTTTTGATTACGAAACTGCGTAAAAGCGATTAATGTATAAAATATATTAAAACGACAAATATTTCATCATATACAATTATCTATGACAATATTTGTAAATGTTGGCAAAGCTTTTGAACATTTGTAAGCATTTATTTATTTATTTGGGCTTTTTGTTATAGAAACTGTCACAGATATTTTCAAAAATTTACAAAACTGTCAAAGTTTGTTCAAAGGCAATCAAATTCAAATTTATGTTTCAAAATTCGTCAAACTTTTGCTTTTGTTGTGTATCCATAGTTGTTTGTTTCCAAGATGTTAAAACTTTAAAATGCTGAACATGTTTACGAAGTTTCGTAATGAAAAATTTTAAAGCATTGTACCAAAATGCACTAAAATTCTGTTACCATTCCTATTTAAATTTTTACTTTTAGTGCATTTTATTTATCTATTTATTTATTTTTTTAATTTATTTACGGGACCATCCCCATTAAAACAAAAAACAGAGAGAGAGACAAAGAAAAAAATGTTGGTACAATGCTGTAAAATTTTTCATTATGAAACTTTGTAAAAGCGAATAATGTATAAAATGTATAAAAACAACAAATATTTCATCAGATACAGTAATCTATGACAATATTTTTAAATGTTGGCAAAGCTTTTGAACATTTAAAATTATTTATTTATTTATTTGGGCTTTTTGTTATGAAAACTGTCACAGATATTTTCAAAAATTTACAAAACCGTCAAAGTTTGTCCAAAGACAAACAAATTCAAATGTATGTTTCAAAATTTGTCAATATTTTGCTTTTTTTTGTGAATCAAAAGTTGTCTGTTTCCGAAATGTTTAAACTTTTAAATGCTGAACGAAGGTTTACGAAGTTTCGCAATGAAAAATTTTAAAGCATTGTACCAAATACACTAAAAGTAAAAATTTGCTTTTAGTGCATTTGGGTACAGTGCTTTAAAATTTTTGATTACGAACTGCGTAAAAGCGATTAATGTATAAAATATATTAAAACGACAAATATTTCATCATATACAATAATCTATGACAATATTTGTAAATGTTGGCAAAGCTTTTGAACATTTGTAAGCATTTATTTATTTATTTGGGCTTTTTGTTATAGAAACTGTCACAGATATTTTCAAAAATTTACAAAACTGTCAAAGTTTGTTCAAAGGCAATCAAATTCAAATTTATGTTTCAAAATTCGTCAAACCTTTGCCTTTGTTGTGTATCCATAGTTGTTTGTTTCTGAGATATTAAAACTTTAAAATGCTGAACATGTTTACGAAGTTTCGTAATGAAACATTTTAAAGCTTTGTACCAAACTGCACGAAAATGCTGCTATCCTATTCTATTATATTTTTTTAACTTTTTGTACATTTTGGTACAAGGTTTTAAAATTGTTCATTACGAAACTTCGAAAAAGCGATTAATGTTTCAATTACATAAAAAAACGACAAATATTTCATCAGATTAGTAATCTAAGACACTATTTTTTCAATATTGGCAAAGCTTTTGAACATTTGTAAGCATTTATTTATTTATTTGAGCTTTCTGTTATGAAAACTGTCATAGATATTTTCAAATATATACAAAACCGTCAATGTTTGCCCAAAGACTACTAAAGTGGCACATGTTTGGACATGAGCCGCCTAATTCATGCATTTTAAACCTTAGCGACTTAACGAGTTAGGGTTCCGACTGATGCACTGTTCTATCGATTCCCGCCCAATGCAATATCAATATTTGTTTGCGTTATCCTGTTTAGAAACCAGTTTCTAGTCATTACAATTATTGATTTTTTTATTGATTGAATAAGGATATATATTCTCCATTCTTCACGAGAATCTTAGCTAACTTATAGTATTCATAAATTTAAAACATCTTACCAACTTTCTGGAAAATTTCGTTGAAATTTTTAAATTCAGGTTATTCCCAACCAGAAATCGTGAATAATGCCGATATTCCTGTTAAAAATCTTCAATATATTTTTTTTTTCAAGCTTTGAAAATATTTTTATTGAAAAAAAAAATGATATTTTTCATTAACTTTGTTTTAATCTCTTAGATTTTCAAAGCTTGGACAATATTATACAAAAAGACCAAAATAATTTTCCAACTGAAGGATAGTTGGAAAATTATTTTTGTTTTTTGTATAATATTGTCCAAGCTTTGAAAATCTAAGATTCTTGTAAAGGATTCTTGTGAATATATTTGAGTGCACCTTTAAAATATCCAAATATAACGAAATTTGAAGGATAAATTTCGTTATATTTGGATATTTTAAAGGTGCACTCAAATATATTCACAAGAATTCTTCACAAGAATCTTATGTGAATATCTTGTGTTATCTTGTTTAGAAACCAGTTTACAGTATTTAAAAATACTGTTTTTTTTTATTGATTGGCAGTAATTAGGATATATATTCTCCATTATTTACAAGAATATTAGCTAATTTTTTATAACATTCATAAATTTAAAACATCTTGGCAACTTTCTGCAAAAAATCGTTGATATTTTTTAAAATATACTTCTAGTTATTCCTAAGCAGGAATCGTAAATAATATCGATATTCCTGTTAACAATCTTCAATGATTTAAGATGTAAAAGTATTTTGAATGAAAAAAAAAATGAAAATACGATATTTTTTATTAACTTTGTTTTAATCTCTTAGATTTTCAAAGCTTGCTAAATATTATACAAAATGACCAAAATAATTTTCCAACAAGGCTTAAAATTTCGTTATATTGTATATTTTATCCAAAATACACCAAAACCTTAAAATTTTACCTAATTATCTAAAAACGACATTTTTTATCAGCTAAAATACTGACAATCTTTTGTCATGAATATCTGTAAAGAAAGCATTTTCCTTGGGAAAATTTTCTAAGCTTTTGTAATAAAAAACTTAAAACAATGATCCAAAATGAACCAAAAGCTTAAAATTTTACCTAAAATATCTAAAAACGACCTTTTTATCTGCTAAAATACTGGCAAAGCTTTGGAATATTTGTAAAGAAAGCAAGCAGAAAGCAAACTGGACAAAGCTGTAAATACAATCCAACGCAGTGAAAATAGGGCCAGTTTTTAACTGAAATCATCAAAATCGGCATATTTCAAACAGTAACTATTCAAAGTTTTTCATTTTCGAAGGAAAATGTCACTAATGTCAAATTTTTGTCTGATATCTTTTAAATTTTGAATTACAACTAAAAAATCTATAATTCTAATCCACTAATAAAAATCGGATCACTTTTCAATTGGTGCATTTATTTAAATCTACATATTTCAAATTCTGTTACTTAAATCTATCAATATCTGTTGGTCCAAATATTCAATCGCAACAATCAAAATATTTTAAATCTTCAATTGCAAATATCTAAATTGGTAAAATTTTCGACTGAAACCATCAACATTTTCGACTAAATCTGGTTAAGTCTAAGTGTGGGTAGTAAAAATTAGTTCAATATTCGTTGTAATTGTCAAATCTTTTAAATTTTCAATAGAAATTCCTGAAACTTTCAACTTTTTGACAGAAATCGTTAAAATCTGTCAAATTTTTAACTGAAACTAGACAAAGCTGTTAATACAATCCAACGCAGTGAATATAGTGCCTGTTTTTAACTGAAATCATCAAAATCGGTATATTTCAAACAGTAACTATTCAAAGTTTTACATTTTCAAACGAAAATGACTAAACCGTAAAATTTTTGTCGGATATGTTTTAAATTTTGAATTACAACTAAAAAATCTATAATTCTAATCCACAGCAATAAAAATCGGATTACTTTTCAATGGGTGCATTTATGTAAATCTACATATTTCAAACTTTTGTAGCTTAAATCTGTCAATGTCTGTTAGTCCAAATATTTAATCACAACTATCAAAATGTTTTAAATCTTCAATTGCAAATATCTAAATTGGTAAAATTTTCGACTGAAACCATCAACATTTTCGACTAAATCTGGTTAAGTCTATCGTACTAAGTGTGGGTAGTAAAAATTGGTTCAATATTCGTTTTTATTGTCAAATCTTTTAAATTTTCAATACAAATTCCTGAAACTTTCAACTTTTTGACAGTAAATCGTTAAAATCTGTCAAATTTTTAACTGAAACTAGACAAAGCTGTTAATACAATCCAACGCAGTGAAAATAGTGCCAGTTTTTAACTGAAATCATCAAAATCGGTATATTTCAAACAGTAACTATTCAAAGTTTTACATTTTCAAACGAAAATGACTAAAGCGTCAAATTTTTGTCGGATATGTTTTAAATTTTGAATTACAACTTAAAAATCTATAATTCTAATCCACAGCAATAAAAATCGGATTACTTTTCAATGGGTGCATTTATGTAAATCTACATATTTCAAACTTTTGTAGCTTAAATCTGTCAATGTCTGTTAGTCCAAAATTCAATCGCAACTATCAAAACTTTTTAAATTTTCAATTGCAAATATCTAAATTGGTAAAATATTCGGCTGATTTAGTCGAAAATGTGGATGGTTTACATTTTCGACTAAATCTGGTTGTCTATCATACTAAGTGTGGGTATGAAAATTGGATCAGTTTTCGTTGTAATTGTCAAATCTTTTAAATTTTCAATACAAATGACTGAAACCGTCAACATTTTTGACTAAAACTAGTTAAATTTACTAGTCTAGGTTTTTTTGGTTTCAAATCTTTTAAATTTTTAATTCTTAATTCCTTCATTTTCTTTCATTAAAATATGTATTACAACTGTCAAATGATATGCATGACAGCTGTCAAATGATATATGACAGTTAATGCCGGTTATAAATATACAAAATTTGAGTATTTCTTGCTCATCTTTGTTCTACAATGAAAATTTTGTAAATGGTGCGCTGACTTTGCAATATATAAGAATGTGTCAACCATCTTAACTGTTTGTGATTTGTATTTTCGAAATCATGTAAACCTGGCAGTAATTTTACGTATAACATTACGCAAAACTACAAAATTTCAATTGAAATGCACATCATTTATCAAAACATCCAGTTCTAAGAATAACAATAATGTTGTTGAAAATAACAACCAAAAAAAGTATTGTATTAAAAAACAAACACAGGAACTTCTTGGAAAATTGCAAATATCTAAAATATTCTCTAAATGTTAATTGTTAACTGCAAAAAGGATAAAAGTTGTAGCTCTAATGGCTTATAAAATTACGAAATTTCAATGAAATAGCACAAAAATAATTGAATCGTCCAGTTCTAAGAATAAAAATAAAATTGTTGAAAATCCAAAACATTATGATCCAAAAGGCACCAAAGCCTTAAAATTTTACCCAAAATGTCTAAAAACGACATTTTTTATCAGCCAAAATATTGGCAAAGCTTTTGAATATTTTTGAAGAAAGCTGTCAAAGATATTTTCAAAAATATACAAAACCGTCAAATTTTTACAAAAGATTGCAAAACTGACCCATTTTTGAACATCCACAATTAAAATTTATTGAAATTACCATTAAGTACTATTTAAAATTAGTAAATTTTTGTTTTTTGAAAGTTATCTGAAATATCAATATTTTTAAATACTGGAAACTGGTTTCTAAACTAAATGTAATGACAATAATAAATCATGAATGATAACAATAAATGAAAATGTATATGTGGCAATGTAAAGAAAAACAAATTGAAACAAGATAACACAAGATATTCACATAAGATTCTTGTGACAAATTATTGTGAATATATTTGAGTACACCTTTAAAATATCCAAATATATCGAAATTTTAAGGCTTGTTGGAAAATTATGTTGGCCATTTTGTATAATATTTAGCAAGCTTTGACAATCTACGAGATTAAAACGAACTTAATCAACAAAAAAAAAATCATATTTTCATTTTTTTTTCATTAAAATATTTTCAAAGCTTGACAAAATCACTTCAAATTATTCAAGATTGTTAACATGATTATCATTATTATTTACGATTCCTGTTTAGGAATAACTTGAAGTACATTTTCAAAAATATCAACGAATTTTTCCAGAAAGTTGCTAAGATGTTTTAAATTTCTGAATGCTATAAATTAGCTAAGAATCTCGTGAAGAATGGAGAATGCATATCTTAAATACTATCAATCAATATTGGAAACTGGTTTCTAAACAAGATCATTCTTGAGAATATATATATTTTTGAGTGCACCATTAAAATATCCAAATATAACGAAATTTCAAGGTTATTTGGACAAATATTTTGGATATTTTGTATAATTTTTAGCAAGTTTTGAAAATCTTCGTATGAATTATTTTGGACATGTTGTACAATATTTAGCAAGTTTTGAAAATATCATATTTTCAATTTTTTTTCTTTCAAAAATTTTCAAAGATTGACAAAATTATGTCAAATCATTGAAGACTAAATAGTGAGTTAATATTAATAAAGAATAATTAATTTAAGAGTTAATATTAATATTATTTACTTACTTGGGATACTTGGATACTTGGGAATAACTTGCAGTACGTGTTTAAAATATTTCAACGATTTTTTCCAGAAAGTTGCTAAGATGGTTTAAATTTTGGTAGCAAACTGTGAAAAATGTCTTTACTTTTCAAACAATATATATTTTAAACCTTTTAGACATTATGTTATAATCATATCATTATATGACATTAAATTTAGAGTCAATAATTAGTCAAAATTATGTTTATTATAATTATTAGATTAGTCAAAAAGTCTTTACTTCTCGAACAATATTGGTTTTTAGACACTTTAGATATTAGACATTATATTTTATTGCTCTCTTTCTTCTTTATTGGAGTACTTACTGGTAGTATTTAAATACTACAAAAATATTAATTTTAGATATTAGACATTATGTTATACATATATAACATAACATATAACATACATTTTAGATATTATATGACATGAGATTTACACTATTTAAGACATTTTAGACAGATATTACATATCTATAAAAATTATAAGTTGTCAAGAATGTATGATTATGAAGCACACTTTGTAATTTTGTCTGCAATATATTTCATATATTATTAGCGCTAATGTTTACAACTTTTAAGCACGAATATCTTTAATTTTCTACGAATAAGAGTAAATATTTCTCCTTTTTTTTAACAATGGAACAGTTATTTTAATTTTGCAAGAATGCGTTCAAAAGGTAGTCAACAGTGTACGATTTTGAAAGGAACTCCAAATTAAGTTCAATTTTTAAATCAATCTGTTAATTATATTGTCATAATTAAATGTGCAAAGACAAGTTATGTTCCAAAATATTCCAAAATTTGTACAATAACGTGAAAAAGCGATAATTTTTTTGTAATTATACCTACAAAGTTAGTAGAATTAGTAATTGACTACATTTTTATATGCTGGAAAACTTTCGTATATGATTTTGTATTTAATTAATTAATTTAGTGCTATCTAGATCGAAAATAGGGCATGATAAAATTATGTTTTTAATAATATATTATGAATACTATATATTTTAAATAATTTATTTTTAATGATTAATATCACCTTAACTAATTATAGATTTGAAACAAATACAATTACTGAGGCGAAATGTGTGCAAAAAAATTGACTAACAATTATTAGCTTCATGAGTACTTGAGTTATGTCTAATTAAAATCACATTTAGCGTTTTAGCATTCGCGGATAAAATATCGCGCCACGAGCTATTAAAACGAGAATTTCGCAAAACGAAAACCGCAAATTATGGTAGAAATTCAGCTTTCAAATAGAGCGACAAATCTGCCGCATTAAAGTCTCTCTAATTGGCTTCAAAATGGGAACAATGCCTGGTTGTTCGTCAGCATACATTTAATGTATGTAAGTATGTAAGACTAATGCGTCCGCGATTAATTTAAATTTGTTCACAACTAACCTGCCAGGCCTGTAAAGTAATGGGATATTGAATTATAGCGCTTGTGCCTCTCGCGCTTAATTACATCATTTTCTCCAAGCGATTTATTAAATAAAATATGTTTTGACATTATAAGAGGTTAATTATTCAGCAGTCATAACTAATCGTTTTGTAACGGCTCGGTTTGTGTTCATTAATGTTCGGGGGAGGGCATGTGAAAGAAATCCCATGGCCTGTAAAGGAGCCATGGCAGATGAAAAATTAAAGTGTATAATAACAATTATGAATAAGGCTCGCCTTGCGCTTTACTATTATATCCAACATTGTGCAAGGCTTACACCGGCATTATATCACTTCAGTATAATTTAATTAATGTAATGAAATTTTCTGCAAATTATATGGTTAACGCAAATTTTATAAAGTGATTCAAATAACACTTGTGTACAAAGATTTTGTTTCAAGAAGCTGTAATTTTGCTTGCTGGATACGAATATGCCAATAGCTATACTTAAAGCATAATAAAGTCCGCGATGTGATAATGAAATACACTCTAAAGGTACTTACAACATTTTATACACAGATAGAAATACTCCCATTAACAAGCAAATTCAGTTTACGAGCCCAATTTCATCGTTTGCCACACTAACAAAAAAGTTTGAAATGGGTTAAAGTACTAGGAAGGCCTTAATGGTACTTTAGTGCTCAAGGGCTATAATAGTGCTTAATTTCTCTAAGGCCATAATGGTACTTTATCGCTCTTGGACTATACTGGTGCCTTATTGCTCTGGGGCTCGAATGGTACTTTATTACTCATAAATGATTAAATCTCGAATGATAAGAGTAGATAAAACAAGGACAGTTCTAACGCAGGTTAGGTTAGTTTTCGATTTATCCGCGAATCAAACCGCGGATTAAATTAATCGAAAACTAACCTAACCTGCGTTAGAACTGTCCTTGTTTTTTCTACTGATAAGTTTTTCATAGAACAACAATTCGGGAAACCAGCGTATCAGAAACCTTTATTTTTGTAGTTTAGTTTTCCAGCGCCAAATTTTCCGGTGATAATTTTCAGAGCGATTGATTTGTGCTGACCTAAAGACCAATTGCACAGTTTTTAGAAATTTTTCGGTTGCCACTTTGCCAGAATCATTTTTTTGTGGAAAGTAGTTTCCAGATATTAATTTTCTGTTAGATTGATATTTATTCATCATTTGGGCCACATTGCAATAATACTAATAGTACAGTCATCTCGTGGATATGATCGTCAATGTTTTAAATACACATAAAAGGTTAAAATTAATAAATCATCGCATTAATGATGATGACCTCGTAACTAATATTTTCGGAAAATCGTCGGAAAATTTAACCAAAAATGTAAATTTAATTAATGTTTTTCTGATTTTCTGATTTTCCTTGCAAAACATTAGTTTTCATTAGTTTTAACATTTCTCTTACAAAAACTTGTTTATACACATTAAAAATTCGGAGGGTAATGTAACAACTTTAATAGATAGTCTAATTCCAGTGTGCTTATCTATTTATATCGTATACGTGCCACGTATACAATCATTTAATATTTTTGCCCATTTTGCTATAAAATGTGTTTAATTTCCTTTTCCTGCCTCTCCATGCATCTGCACGGTGCAAATAACACAGCAGGATACAATCCTTATTTTAGAAAGCACCGGAGTGGCTATTTGTATTCATATACAGGAAGGTATTCGTGCGCAAGTAAGTTAAATAATTAATTCGAGGAAACAAAATAATTTCCAAGTTCGAAGCGATTTAATATTCTGCACATTATGAAATATAAGCGTGCATAATAATGGACTGTAGGTAATAATTAATCCAGGAATGGCCGTGAACTGTGTTCGCATTAAGTATATTTTAAGTCCACATTTCTCCCTGAAACAGAATTTCAGATAAAATGCTTTGTGATAATGACCATAACTTACTAGAGGAATTTCTTACAAACTTGAGATAACTGAAGTGAAAAAAATGATCTCACAATGCCTTCACTGCAATTCAGTTGCAGTAATGGGATGATTTCAAAACTTAATATTTTTTTAAAGAATGATTTTTTTTAGCATTTTATTAGTATACATTTAAAGTACAAGAATAGCCATTTGCCGTACAATACAAAAAATAAAACTATTTTCTAAACACCACATGTGAAAAATGATTGTTTCAATCTCATTCTGGGTGAATCGGCCTCAAACACTTTTGTTTTTCGAATTGTAGAACATTTTTATTCAGAAGCTGAAAACATATTGGTTTTAATAAACTTTGATATCAAATGTTCTATTATCTTGAGTAAACATTTAGAAATCTAAACCATATTTTAAAAATTGTCCTGAAAACTAGAGTATTTATTTCATTATTTGATTATTAACTTTGATTTATCAACCTTTTCAATGAATCTATCGAAATTTGTAAGATTTGTATCAAAATTTGATCTAGAACAGTTCAATTATATTTATAAAAAAATATATATATATCAAGTTTCCATAATTACCTACTGTCAATTATTCCGATTACTGTCAACTTTTCAACGTTTACTATTAAATTTTCAATTGTTTTAATGGAACAATTGAATTTTTTTAAATTTTTGTCCAAAATTTAATTATTGTGTCAAAGTTTCAATTGTGTCTTTCAATCAATCAATTGTTCTTCAATTGTCTTCAATTGTGTTGAGTGCATGCTATGAACAGAATATTTATACATGTATATTCAATTTAATAATTATTTATTACACAATTCTGTCAAAGTTGTATTTAAATATGTATTCATATTAATAATTATTTATTAAACAAATCTGTCAATGTTTCAATTATTTCATACAAAATTGTCGTCATTCAATGATCTCTATCAAAATTTTAAATAATTTTACCAAAAGTTCAATATTTTTCAATTATTCCTTCAAATTTTCCATAATTACTGTCAAATGTTCAATGACTAATGTCAACTTTTCAATTACTACTATCAAATTTTCAATTGTTCTGTCAAAATTTTAATTAATCAGTCAAATTTTCAAGAATTTCAAAGATATCATGTACTCCACGTATAATAATAGATTATTCAGATAATTATATCAAAATTTTACTGATTTCTGTAAATACTTCAATAAATTTTACCAAAAGTTCACTATTTTTTAATTATTCTCCCAAGTTTCAATGATTGAAACAAATAAAAAAATGCATATGACTAATGTCAACTTTTCAATTACTGATGTCAAATTTTCAACTGTTCTGTCAAAATTTTAATTAATCAGTCAAATTATCAAGAATTTCAAAATTATCATGTACTCGACGTATAATAGATTATTCAGATAATTATATCACAATTTCACTGATTTCTGTAAACACTTCAATAAGTTTTATCAAAAGTTCACTATTTTTTTAATTATTCTCCCAAGTTTCAGTGATTGAAACAAATAAAAAAATACATTTATTCTGTCAAGTTTTCGTGATTACTATCAAGTATTCAATGATTACTGTCAACTTATGCTCACTATATTTAAAAAAAAATTGTATTTGACTCATGTTAAGGTAATTTAGATTATTCAGTAAAAAAAAGGTGTATTTTGAATAAAAAATTATCTGTCCAGTACATGATAATTTTGAAAGAAACTGGCAGAATAATTAAAATTTTGACAAATATAATTAAAATGTTGACAAAACAATTGAAAATTTCATAGTAATCATTAAACAGTTGGTAGACTAATTTAAATTTGGATAGAAATCAGTAAACCTTTGGTAGAACTAATTGAAATTTTGATAGAAATCAGTGAAATTTTAACAAAATGTATCTAAATATGTTTTTTCACGTCGAGACTCCTTGAAATTTTGCTAGAAATCAGTAAACCTTTTGTACAACTAATTGAAATTTTGATAGAAATCACTGAAATTTTAACAAAATTTATCTAAATATGTTTTTTATGTCGGGTACATATTTATTTTAAAGTAAATACTTGAAACTTAATCAGAGTAATTAAAATTATGATTTGGACAAATATAATTGATTTTGCAGAACAATTAAAAAATTATTCAGTAAAAAAACGTACTTCCTTAATAAAAAATAATAATTGCATTTGCAACCGGCTTCGACCAATTAATTGGTCATCATCAGGCAAAACTAAAAATAACAACAGATTACAATTTGTACATTTACTTTAAAAAAAAAAACATACAATGATGAAATGAGATAATAATATGTCGAAACAGGTTGCAAAAGCAACTAAACATTTGAATTAAGGGAGAACAATTTTTTTTACTGAATAGCCTAAATTATCATAACATGAGTCAAATACATTTTTTTTTAAATTTATGGTAAGCATAAGTTAACAGTAATCATTGAATACTTGATAGTAATCAAGAAAACTTGACAGAATAAATGAATTTTATTATTTGTTTCAATCGTTGAGACTTGGGAGAATAGTGAACTTTTGCAAAACTTATTGAAGTGTTTACAGAAATCAGTGAAATTTTGATATAATTATCTGAATAATCTGTTATACGTCGAGTACATGATAATTTTGAAATTCTTGAAAATGTTATTGATTAATTAAAGTTTTGACAGAACAATTGAAAGTTTGATAGTAGTAATTGAAAAGTTGACATTAGTCATTGAACATTCAACAGTAATTATGGAAAATTTGACAGAATAATTGAAAAATATTGTACTTTTGGTAAAATTATTTACTATAATACAGGAAACTATACAGACTAATTGATTTGGTAATTTGGTAATTGAACTTTTGGTAAATACAATTGAATTTTTGATAGAAATGAGTAAAATTTTGATAAAATTTATCTGAGATTTCTTTTAAATCAAGGTAAAGTACATGATGATATTAAAAAAATATATAACAGAATATTCAGATAACTTATATCAATATTCCACTGATTTCTATCAAATTTTCAATGATGTTTAGGTACCAAAAGTTCAATTATTTTGATACAAGTTTTCATTATTCTGCCATGTTTCCATTATTTCCGTCAAATGTTCAATGATTAATATCAACTTATCAATGATTAATCAAAGTTTCAATTGTTTTGTCAAAATTTTAATAATTTTTGTCCAAATTTTAATTATTCTGGCAAAGTTTCCAGTATTTCGTTCAAAATTATCATGTGATCGATGTATAACATAATATTCAGATAAATATATAAAAAATGTAGTGATTCCTATTAAAATTTCAATTAGTTATACAAATGGTTCAATTATTTTTTTTAAATTTCAATTTTGTCAAATATTTAATCAAATTCAGAAGATTTATCAAGTTATTGTAGCTGATAAAGAAACAAAAAAAAAATGGTTGATTTTTCCATAAAATTGTAAAACGTTAGACTTCATTTACCTCTAAATTTGAACCAAAAAGTATTAAAGCAACACATTTTTGGTTACTCATAATTGTCAGTTTTTTAAACCATACAATTTGAGCCATAAAGTAATAAACCATAAATTTAGTCTTTCATCCCTTAGAAATGAAGTACTTTGGAATAAGCAAGCGCATTACTTAGGGACTTTAAGCTCATTATTTAGTGCTTACTATTTGGAAAACAACGAAAAATTGATTTGCAATTAGGATTCTGTTAAACAATCAATTATTAGTCAAATTTTCAAATATATTGGTCAAAATTTCAAATATTCTGTTAAATACCAGAATAAATAAAATCATGTTGGCCAGTCTGACAGGGCAAGGAAGGGATTTCGGTTTTATGTGAAAAGTGACATGTTATCTGGCATTTTGTAGAATCTCAAATTTTTTTTAATTTCATATTATAAATAAATTTTCCATTAGTTTCTGTCACTCCTGTCACTCTTGAAACTGATAAATTTAAATTACAAAAGAGAGTCACTGCTATACTTTTTTGTTAATATTTTTAGGTGTTGGTGCATTTCGAAGCATAACTTAGAAGATTTTATTACTAAAGTTCAGAAACTTGTGCAGTGTTTGAAGAATGTATGGTTTCAAAAACTGACAATTATGAATTACCAAAAATATGTCGCTTTAACACTTATGTCACTCTTGAAACTGATAAATTTAAACTACAAAAGAGAGTCACTGTTACACTGTTTGGTTAATATTTGTAGGTTTTGGTGCATTTCGAAACATAAGTTAGAAGATTTTATTACCAAAGTTCAGAAACTTGTGCAGTATTTAAAAAATGTATGGTTTCAAATACTGACAATTATGAATAACAAAAAATGTGTCGCTTTAACACGTCACTCTTGAAACTGATAAATTTAAACTACAAAAGAGAGTCACTGTTATACTTTTTTGTTAACATTTTTAGGTTTTGGTGCATTTCGAAGCATAACTTAGAAGATTTTATTACCAAAGTTCCGGTAATACTGGTAATACCAAAGTATTACCAGTATTTCAAAAATGTATGGTTTCAAATACTGACAATTATGAATAACCAAAAATGTGTCGTTTTAACATTTTTGGTTCAAATTTAAAGGTAATTTTTTGAAAACAACTTTGACATTTTGAAAACCTAAAGTCATAATTGCTCTAACTGAAAAACAAAATGGGTTAATTCTATCTCCCTTGCCTTGGAGAAGGCTTACCATTTGATCTCCCTTACCCTGTTGTTAAAAGTTAATGTTTTAAGGTTACTTTTAGTTCAGAACGTATTGCTGAATTTCGACTTTTAGGTTCAAATTTAAAGGTAATTTTTGAAAACAACTTTGACGTTTTGAAAAAATAAAGTCATAATTACTGTAGCTGATAGAAAATGGGTTAAATGCTATCTCCCTTACCTTGGAGAAGGCTTACTATCTGATATCTCTTAGCCTGTTGAAGTAATTGTTTTGAGGTTACTTTTAGTCCTGAACGTATTGCTGAATGTCGACTGTTTCGTTCAAATTTAAAAGTAATTTCTTGAAAACAAGTTTGACATTTTGAAAAAATAAAGTCTTAGTTACTGGAGCTCTGAATAAATGTGTTAATTTTATATCCCTTACCTTGGAGAAGGCTTACCATTCTGACTTGCTCTGTTAAAGTTAATATTCTGAGGTTACTTTTAGTCCAGAACGTATTGCTGAATTTCGACTGTTTGGTTTAAATTTATAGGTAATTTACTGAAAACAACTTTAACATTTTGAAAAAATAAAGTCATAACTACTGTAGCTGATAAAAAAATTAGTTAATGCTATTTCCAACCTTACCTTTAGGTTGGATATATTAAGCCTTCTCAAGAAGGCTTAATAGGAGAAGGCTTACCATTTGATATCTCTTACCCTGTTAAAGTTATTGTTTTGAGGTTACTTTTAGTCCAAAACGTATTGCTGAATTTCGACTTGTTAACCAAGAAAGCGCAGGAGAAAACCACTTGTAAGGATGTAAGCTGATACCTTCTTTACTAGTTCTTCCTTACCCAAATTTATTCTTCTTACTTTGGGCGTTACTGTCTTACTATCTTCCATAGCTTTCGTTCTTTCTTTTATAACTTTTCCAATTATTTTCTCTGGCTTTTATGCAATTCCTTCTTCACGTAATAGTTCATCTCCTGGTTCGGCCCCATAATTCAATATTAACGTATTTTCCCTGTTTTGTTTGTGGTTTCCAATGTTTTGGTGTTTTCCCATGTGATTTTGGTCCCTGCTCGGGCGCCAATTTGTAAGGTTCCTTCTTGCCGTATTTTCCACGTTACAAGATATTTTCTTATTGCTGGGTGGGCCAAGGTTCTTCTTTGTGTGTAATTTTAGTATCAAACAGAGAAGTAAATAGCTTAAGCTTAATTCACACAAGATAAGTTTATTTAAACAGATAATAGCCAACTGTATATACATCAATAGTGGACCATCAGAACTTTTATAGTATTTAAAAAAAATCGAACCAGCTACAAATGTGAAGAAATATGATAATTTTTCTTCTTCTTCTTTTGGTGCATTTATCCATTAATGGATGTTTGCGACTATGTGGTGCATTTCTTGACGGTTTCTGAGAGTATGAAACAAACTATCGATAGTATTTAGTCTAGTCCATTGCCTTATGTTTCTGAGCCACGACATCTTCTTCCTTCCTATTCCTCGTTTTCCTTCATTCTTGCCTTCTATGATGAGTTCATGGATATCATACTTCTAGTTTTGCATGATATGTCCTAGGTATGCAATTTTCTTCTTTTTATTATTGTCAAAAGTTCGTGATCTTGATAATGACTCAATGCTAATTCAGAACATGCAATTAAACGACAATCAAATCAACACAAAACAAAATAACAAATAAGTATAGTTATTTGTATATTTGCCTAATGCCACTAAAATGCTCTAAACAGCTTTTAAATCCATGTACAAAATCATTTAGTATCGTTATATTGAAGCAAAAAAAAATGCACAACAAAGCAAGCGCAAACTGTAGCCGCTAATAAACTTACAAAGTCACTAAACTGCACGGAGACGCTTCGCTGAGCAAACACATACAAATTAGCTTAATTTGCAATTTCTTTAACAGTTATCGCATTCTCGAGTTAATTATCTATTTTTAAAATGCAAAAAAACGCAGCCTCGTGCACGAACCTTTTTACCTCCAACAGAACGAATCTGCACTTTTAGCTCGTGTGGAATTAAACAGATATATATTTTTTAATTTCCCTATCGCATTCAATGCACTTTTAGCACATGTGGAATTGAATAGTTATGTTTTTAATTTGCCTATCGCACACAATGTGATTGGAAATGTTGTTTTATGTGTGCCGAGGAAATCAATGACAGATCCACTTTCTAGGATATTCAATTGACATTGCGAACGGACGAATACACATACAAAGTAAGCAGGAAACTGTGTTTTTATTTTCGGTAAATGCGGAGGATCCGAAAGTTTCACAAATGGCGTGATGTAAATCTTGGATTGATGGATTTTATGATATTGATAAAACCAATTAAGATTAAGGATTAGTATAATGCCATAAGCTGTTAAAAGCAGATTAAATATTTTGGCCGGATGTGTTCTGGTATATAAAATTATGCCGTCAATAAAATAAATTGTTGTTTATCATAGACAATCACGTATATCTGCACTTAGTTGAAGATACGATATTAGAGCTGAAATAATGATAATTACACTGGTATACAAGGTTATGGACGAGTAGAATATTTGAAATATTTTGATAGATACAGTAGAAAATATGACATATTTTGGTAGATAGAGTAGAAAGTATGACAAATTTTGGTAGATACAGTAGAAAATTAGACTTATTTTGATAGATACAGTAAAAAATATGCAATATGATCTGATACAGTTGTAAATTTGTTACAATTTTACAGGTTTGGATAATTGCATTGGAAAATATGGCAAATTTGAACAGTTTCAATTGAAACTATAACAAACATAGATATTTCAGTTGAAAACTTTGGCGGATTTTGATAGATACAGTAGAAAATTTGACCGAGTTAAATACAGTTGGTAATTTGGAATTTTTATAAATACAGTAGAAAATTTGGCACATTTTGCTAGACACTAGAAAATTTGATAGGTATTGGTAAATACAGTAGAAAGTTTGACAGGTTTTGGTAAATACAGTAGAAAATTTGACAGACTTTAATAGATAGAGTAGATAATTTGATTTTGATAGATACAGTGGACAATTTGAATGAGTGAAAACAGTTTAAAAATTGCAATTTTTATAATTACAGTAGAACACTTGACACATTTTTCTACACGGTAGAAAATTTGACAGTTTGTAATAATTATAGTAGAATATTTGATAGACTTTAATAGATACATTGAACATATGACATATTTTGATAGATACATTGAAAATTTGACATAGTTTAATAGGTAGAGTAGAATATTTGACATATTTTGATAGATGCAGTAGAAAATTTCATAATTTGTAATAAATATAGTACAGAATTTAATAGACTTTAAGAGATAAATTGAAAATATGTCATATTTTAATAGATACATTGAAAATATGATATATTTTGATAGCTAGAGTAGAATATTTGACATATTTTGATTGATACAGTAGAAAATATGACATATTTTGGTAGATACAGTAGAAAATTAGACTTATTTTGATAGATACAGTAAAACATATGCAATATGATCTGATACAGTTGCAAATTTGTTACAATTTTACAGATTTGGATAATTGCATTGGAAAATATGGCAAATTTGAACAGTTTCAATTGAAACTATAACAAACATAGATATTTCAGTTGAAAAATTTGGCGGATTTTGATAGATACAGTAGAAAATTTGACCGAGTTAAATACAGTTGGTAATTTGGAATTTTTATAAATACAGTAGAAAATTTGGCACATTTTGCTAGACACTAGAAAATTTGATAGGTATTGGTAAATACAGTAGAAAGTTTGACAGGTTTTGGTAAATACAGTAGAAAATTTGACAGACTTTAATAGATAGAGTAGATAATTTGATTTTGATAGATACAGTGGACAATTTGAATGAGTTAAAACAGTTTAAAAATTGTAATTTTTATAATTACAGTAGAACACTTGACACATTTTTCTACGCGGTAGAAAATTTGACAGTTTGTAATAAATATAGTAGAAAATTTGATAGACTTTAATAGATACATTGAACATATGACATATTTTGATAGATACATTGAAAATTTGACATAGTTTAATAGATAGAGTAGAATATTTGACATATTTTGATAGATGCAGTAGAAAATTTCACAATTTGTAATAAATATAGTAGAGAATTTGATAGACTTTAATAGATAAATTGAAAATATGACATATTTTGATAGATACATTGAAAATATGATATATTTTGATAGCTAGAGTAGAATATTTGACATATTTTGATAGATACAGTAGAAAATATGACAAATTTTGGTAGATACAGTAGAAAATTAGACTTATTTTGATAGATACAGTAAAAAATCAACAATATAATCTGATAAAGTTGCAAAATTGTTACAATTTTACAAATTTGGATAATTGCATTGGAAAATAAGGCAAATTTCAACAGCTTCAATTAAAACTATAACAAACATAGATGTTTCAGTTGAAAAATTTGACGGATTTTGATAGATACAGTAGAAAATTTGACCGAGTTAAATACAGTTGGTAATTTGGAATTTTTATAAATACAGTAGAAAATTTGGCACATTTTGCTTGACACTGTAGAAAATTTGATAGCTTTTGGTAAATACAGTAAAAAGTTTGACAGGTTTTGGTAAATACAGTAGAAAAATTTACAGACTTTAATAGATAGAGTAGATAATTTGATTTTGATAGATACAGTGGACAATTTGAATGAGTTAAAACAGTTTGAAAATTGTAATTTTTATAATTACAGTAGAACACTTGACACATTTTTCTACACGGTAGAAAATTTGACAGTTTGTAATAATTATAGCAGAATATTTGATAGACTTTAATAGATACATTGAACATATGACATATTTTGATAGATACATTGAAAATTTGACATAGTTTAATAGATAGAGTAGAATATTTGACATATTTTGATAGATGCAGTAGAAAATTTCACAATTTGTAATAAATATAGTAAAGAATTTGATAGACTTTAATAGATAAATTGAAAATATGACATATTTTGATAGATACATTGAAAATATGATATATTTTGATAGCTAGAGTAGAATATTTGACATATTTTGATAGATACAGTAGAAAATATGACATATTTTGGTAGATACAGTAGAAAATTAGACTTATTTTGATAGATACAGTAAAAAATATGCAATATGATCTGATACAGTTGCAAATTTGTTACAATTTTACAGATTTGGATAATTGCATTGGAAAGTAAGGCAACTTTGAACAGTTTCAATTGAAACTATAACAAACATGGATATTTCAGTTGAAAAATTTGGCGGATTTTGACAGATACAGTAGAAAATTTGACCGAGTTAAATACAGTTGGTAATTTGGAATTTTTATAAATACAGTAGAAAATTTGGCACATTTTGCTAGACACTAGAAAATTTGATAGGTATTGGTAAATACAGTAGAAAGTTTGACAGGTTTTGGTAAATACAGTAGAAAATTTGACAGACTTTAATAGATAGAGTAGATAATTTGATTTTGATAGATACAGTGGACAATTTGAATGAGTTAAAACAGTTTAAAAATTGTAATTTTTATAATTACAGTAGAACACTTGACACATTTTTCTACGCGGTAGAAAATTTGACAGTTTGTAATAAATATAGTAGAAAATTTGATAGACTTTAATAGATACATTGAACATATGACATATTTTGATAGATACATTGAAAATTTGACATAGTTTAATAGATAGAGTAGAATGTTTGACATATTTTGATAGATGCAGTAGAAAATTTCACAATTTGTAATAAATACAGTAGAGAATTTGATAGACTTTAATAGATAAATTGAAAATATGACATATTTTGATAGATACATTGAAAATATGATATATTTTGATAGCTAGAGTAGAATATTTGACATATTTTGATACATACAGTAGAAAATATGACAAATTTTGGTAGATACAGTAGAAAATTAGACTTATTTTGATAGATACAGTAAAAAATATGCAATATGATCTGATACAGTTGTAAATTTGTTACAATTTTACAGATTTGGATAATTGCATTGGAAAGTAAGGCAAATTTGAACAGTTTCAATTGAAACTATAACAAACATGGATATTTCAGCTGAAAAGTTTGGCGGATTTTGATAGATACAGTAGAAAATTTGACTGGGTTAAATACAGTGATAATTTGATAATTTGCAATTTTTATAAATACAGTAGAAAATTTGGCACATTTTGCTTGACACTGTAGAAAATTTGATAGGTTTTGGTAAATACAGTAGAAAGTTTGACAGGTTTTGGTAAATACAGTAGAAAATTTGACAGACTTTAATAGATAGAGTAGATAATTAGATTTTGATAGGCACAGTGGACAATTTGAATGAGTTAAAACAGTTTAAAAATTGTAATTTTTATAATTACAGTAGAAGACTTGACACATTTTTCTACACGGTAGAAAATTTGACAGTTTGTAGTAAATATAGTAGAAAATTTGATAGACTTTAATAGATACATTGAACATATCACATATTTTGATAGATACATTGAAAATTTGATATAGTTTAATAGATAGAGTAGAATATTTGACATATTTTGATAAATGCAGTAGAAAATTTCACAATTTGTAATAAATATAGTAGAGAATTTGATAGAGTTTATTAGATAAATTGAAAATATGACATATTTTAATAGATACATTGAAAATATGATATATTTTGATAGCTAGAATAGAATATTTGACATATTTTGATAGATACAGTAGAAAATATGACAAATTTTGGTAGATACAGTAGAAAATTAGACTTATTTTGATAGATACAGTAAACAATACAATATGATATATTTTGATAGCTAGAGTAGAATATTTGAAATATTTTGATAAATACAGTAGAAATAATGACATATTTTGGTAGATACAGTAGAAAATTAGACATATTTTGGTAGATACAGTAAAAAATCTACAATATAATCTGATAAAGTTGCAAATTTGTTACAATTTTACAAATTTGGATAATTGCATTGGAAAATAAGGCAAATTTAAACAGTTTCAATTGAAACTATAACAAACATGTGTATTTCAGTTGAAAAATTTGGTGGATTTTGATAGATACAGTAGAAAATTTGACTGGGATAAATGCAGTTGACAATTTGTAATTTTTATAAATACAGTAGAAAATTTGGCAGATTTTGCTAGACACTGTAGAAAATTTGATAGGTTTTATTAAATACATTAGAAAGTTTGGCAGGTTTTGGTAAATATAGTCGACAATTTGACAGACTTTAATAGATTGGCTAGACAATTTCATTTTGATAGATACAAATATTTTAATGTAATTAAAATAAATAATTATTAAGTTTAAGGTTTTATCCACAAAATACCTGTTAAGTATTTAAGGTTGTTGTATTATTATATTTATAATTGTACTTACTGGTAAATAATTATTCTTATTTTATTGTATTATTTATTTATTTTATTGCGTTCTATTTAAAAGAAAAAAAATCATCACAGGTCAGTAAAATGTGTGATTATCTTTGTATTGTTATCAATTCTTGTTGATTTAATGATGACTGTAGACAATTAAATTATGTCTGTCAAAATTGCAATGATTAATCGCCAAATGTTTAATTATAAGTTCAAAGATGGCAAATTTTAATTTTTAGTAAAATTTGAGTTATTACTCTTAAAATGTCAAAGACTATATTCAAGTTTTAAGGTCAAAATTTCAATTATTACTGTCAAAGCTACACTTATTACTGTCAAAATTGTAAATATTACTGTCAAAATTGCAGTGATTACTGCCAAAATTGCAGTGATTACTGCTAAAATTGCAATGATTGCTGTATAAATTAGAATGAACATTTTTTGTATTATTTCAGTTATTCCTGTTCAAATTTCCAAAATTACTCTTAAAATGTCAAAGACTGTATTCAAGTTTTAAGGTCAAAATTACAATTATTACTGTCAAAGCTACACTTATTACTGTCAAAATGTCAAAATTGTAAATATTACTGTCAAAATTGCAGTGATTACTGCCAAAATTGCAGTGATTACTGCTAAAATTGCAATGATTACTGTTTAAATTACAATGAATTTTTTTGTATCATTTCAGTTATTCCTGTTCAAATTTCAAAAATTATCGTCTACATTTCGATAGAATTAAAGCGTTGAAAGCACGGTTGGAATCAATTTTTGTTGTTTAATCAAAAATCAATGATCAAACATATCGAAAAATCAAATAAATCATGATTTATTTGTTTTTTTTTTATTTTTTAATATTTATGATCAGTTTTGTCAGAGTAGATGCTTACTCGTCAAAGCATTAATTGCAAATTCAAAGGGTATTGGTAAATTGCAATTTTTGATAAAATTTGAGTTAATACTTTTAAAATTAAAAAAAAAACAATTTTCAAAGATAACATTTCAATTATAACCTCAAACCTTCACGTATTATTATCACAATAGCAATTGTTCCTGTCAAAATAGCAATTATTATCGTTATCCTTATTCAAGGATTATTGTAAACAATTAAATTATTTCTGTTAAAATTTAAATTCTTACTCTTCAAAGATTTAATTGCAAATTCAAAGATTACAGCCAAAATTTTTATTTTTGATGAAATTTGAGTTATTTCTTCTTAAATTTCAAAACCAATTTTCAATGTTTAATGATAAAATTTCAATTGTTGCCATCAGATGTATACTTATAACTGTCAAAATAGCAAATATTGTCTTTCATTCAAGAATTACTGTAAGCAATTAACTTATTTCTTTCAATATTGCATTAACTACTCGTCAAACTATTCATTGCAAATTTAAAGATTACTGGCATATTTTAATTTTTGTTAAAGTTTCAGTTGCTACTTTCTCTTGAAATTTCGACTGTTTTTAATTTTTAATGACATAAGTCCATTATAACCTCAAAGCTGTACGTATTACTGTCAAAATAGCAATTGTTACTGTAAAAATAACAATTATTTCTGCCAAAATTACAATTATTTCTATCAATATTACAATGACGAACTGCCAATACTTTAATTCTATTAAAATGTCAAAGTTTACATTTTTATTAAAATGTCTGTTACTGTTACTGATACTGTTTGGTCATTATAACAAAATTTAAATTATAACATCAAAGCTGCACGTATTACTGTTAAAATAGCAATTGTTACTGTCAAAATAGCAATTGTAACTGTCTAAATAGCAATTATTGCTGTAAAAATTACAATTATTACTATCAAAATTACAATTGTAAACTGCCAATAATTTAATTCTATTGTAATGTCATAGATTACATTTTTATAAACAAATGTGTTACTGATACTGATGCATTTCTGCCTTACAGTAAAATACTTAACATTTACTTATGTGTAATATAACAATATAGTAGCAAATACTAATACATAAATAATTATAATTATATAATTATTATTGTAAATTTAAATAAATTTGCCTATATTCTTTATTTAACAATTGTAAACAAAATAATTACTGAAAAGAAAATCACATTACTGACTAAACTGCCTGGTTTTGCTTTGCGCCCTTCACACTATGTAATACTGGAGCAGAAGCTATTTCTTATAACAAAACCTAGAATTAGTAACACATTTACGAACGAATATAAATTCAAAACACAAAATAATATTAACACCAGGCTTGGCCTGTTATTTTAATTAACTTAGAAGTAATATAACAATAAAGTAACAAATACTAATTTATTGTTACTTTAAATATAAAATAAAAAATAAATATTAAATTAAATCGTATTAATGATTAGGTTGGGCCTGATTTTTATTGCAAATCATATTTATGTCTGGAACAATGTGAGAAATTTGTAAGCGCATGTCATCTTCTGCATTTGGTTTTTGTTGCAGTGTACAGAGAAAATTATCTCTCGCAGACATAATTTGAGACCAAAGACATCAAGTGCTTTGCAGCTCTTTTAGCAATCTCGGGATATTCATGCAAAATTTGAAGCAAAAAATGCATAATATAAACTTTGTTAAATTCAATTTCTCACTGAGAGTCAGTCGATATATCGATAATTTGTTTTCGTTCTTTGACTGACTACTGATAATTATCACAAGCTTTTTCAAAAAGGGGTTTTAATCCAAGATAGGTTTTCTTTTTCAAAAGCAAAATACTCCTGAAACGATTGTTGTTAATCTGATAAGTGCTGCAGTATATTATCTTGTAAATTTTTATTCATTTTAACGTTATTCGTTATCATAATTTCATGTAAATTAGTAAAAAACTCAGTATTTTCCTTTAAAATGCATCTGACAATTTTTTTAATTTGAGATTAGTAGCATTAATTTTGTTTTGTACTTCGAAGATATTCATATTTTTTGCTTGGAAGGAGACAAAATAGGTAAATATATCTGCGAGATATGCATATGCATATGCATAATAAAATATGCATATTTTAACGGTTCTGTTATTGCATATCATTTTTTTCCAACCATATATTTACCACAAACAAATCAGAAATAGCTTGAATTAGTAACACACGATCTACTTGATATATGTAAGCACTATTATTATGAAGATAGAGAATAAATGTGGGTTTCCGACAAATTACTTTACAGTAGCGCCATCCATGCGACATAAAAAGAACTAGACCTGATAGCGCAATTCTGGTGGTAAATTTGAATTCTACGCACCCAAATTAATTGGAAAATATCCTCCTCTTTTCCAGTCCATTTTTTTGTTTTAATTTGTAGACCAGTGTTATTAGTCGTACTTGGGAATGTCCGTCGAATGCAATGCTATAATTGCGGGCGAATTACATCATTCATCATCGCTCAGCATTTATTTGTCTAAAATTTCACCGTTCATTTCGGTTTCTGGAGAGATGCCTGGAGAACAGTTAGCTCACGCAGCGGTCGTTACTTCTTGCTTCTTGCTTCTTCTACGTGAATGCAAGTCCCAGAAGTCTAGGAATTCCGAGTTGTCTGGTTCTCAGGCGGGGAAAGGTAATTTTCCGGCGATTTGCAGAACAAAGTACTCACGTACTGGGCAAACACTTAACTGTGCTCACATACAAATCGCACGTAAAGAACGCGCCTGCATTATTATTACCGAACGGACTGCATTACATGCAAAACGTCTTTCACGGACGAAGAGGTGCAGTCTGGGAAACGTCTTTTTACCACGCGCCACGCACGTATACGCATCGGCCTTACCATTGAGGACGTGACCATAAGTTATCGCAGGCGGAAATTGAGTTTATTTTGCCATTGTCCGGCGTTTCTTGTGCATATTGTCGCCGTGAATGCGCATGCACTAAGTAGGTTAGTAAATGTACGATTAGGATCTGATAACATTCTCTTTAAATAAAGGCGTATTATCATATGGCAGGTGGCACACGTGATTATTCGTTTTTTGTATTTTTGAAGCAATTCGATCATGTTAAACAATTATATCTGTAAGCTGATAAATATAACGAACACCAATATACATAATGCAGGAACAGATTGGACACAACCACAAGCACATATCTTGATACATCTTAAATTGTCTGTCGTACCATATTAAAATGAATACATAAATTTAGATATGAACCTGTGTGTATTGTAACGATAACATACACAAATACAAAAAAGAAACAACTTCAAAGTGATTCGTAGAATCTACTGTTTGATCAAAAAACTAATGAAGATTTCGGACTAATGGTGATTGATGGCAGCAGCTGTTTTCGGCGGGGGCGGCGCTGGGTCGTCGGCTAGACTAATTTCAAAAATAAAAATTCAAAATTTTGAGGTCCATACATAATACTTTTACAATTTTACAATAAAAATATGAACTTTTGACTGTGCATCGAACAATTAAAAACAATATTCTGTACACAATAATAAAATATGCAGCCTCTTGCAAAAAAAACCTGAAATGTGTAGTGTACATATAAAAAATTTCAAGATTTCAATGTTATATGGTGCAAATGCAATGGATGTACTACTAATTGTTTTTTTCAATTCAGTATTAATGGCTGATAATTTCATAAAAATAAATCTAAATTGTATCTTACTATTTTGATTATTTGTACACAAAAATGTTCAAATGCTTTTGCCTGCATTTAAATACATTATCATAGAATACTGCAGCTGAAAATGTGTCGGGTACAAGTAAAAAAAATCAAAATTTCAATGTTATATGGTGCAAATTCTTGAACCAGTTGTATGTACTACTAATTTTTTTTTTCAATTCAGTATTAATGGCTAATAATTTTATAAAATTTAATCTAAATTGTTTCGTACTATTTTGATTATTTGTACACAAAAAGGTTCAAAAGCTTTGCCAGCATTTTAAAACATTATCATAGATTACTGCAGCTGAAAATGTGTCGTAAAGAAGTAAAATATTTCAAAATTTCAATGTTGTATGGTGCAAATTCTTAATCCAGTTGGATATACTACTATTTAAAAAAAAATTATTTAGTATAAATGGCTAATAATTCTATAAAAATAAATCAAAATTGTATCTTACTGGTGTGATTATTTGTACACAAAAATGTTCAAACGCTTTGCCAGCATTTAAAAACATTATCATAGATTACTGCAGCTGAAAATTTGTCGTGTTCAAGTAAAAATTTCAAAATTTTAATGTCATATGATGCAAATTCTTAAATCAGTTTCAAGTACTACTAATTTAAAAACGAAATTATTTAGGCTAAAATGGCTAAATTTTATAAAAATAAATCTAAATTGTATCTTACTATTTTGATTACTTGTACAAAAATGGTGAAATTGTTATACTCCCTAAAACTAATGTTAAGTACAAATTTGCATTATTTTACCAGTGTACGTGCAGTACACAAATTATCAGTTTAAAAATACAACAGTGTACAGACTTTTGAAATTCTGACACGAAAACAAAGTTTGGCAATAATATGTTATATTCTGAGAGTAGTAACTGAAATTTTATTTAAAAAAAAAATTGCAGTAATATTTTAAATTTTGACATCCATATGCCCATAGCAGCCTCTCTAGCTTAGTAGCTACTAACGCTAATTAGAATGTGATTTATATTGCAGAAATGGCATTCAGTGATGTACTTTCTAACCGTTTTTAGTATCCACTGTGGTTTAGACGCTACTAAGTTCACTATGCATATGGCAGTGATAGTTTATCATTGCAATTTTGATATTGATAACTGAAATTTTTACACAATAAATTTTTAAAATTTGTCAAAAATTGTATATGTATGAAAATTTGTTATAAATCAATGAAATTCGTCGTTTTACCTTTGTAAAATTAATTGAATTGATTATTATAATAATTTTTTGACAACGCTCGGAGAATAATTAGGAATAATTTTAATGATATTCTGTAGTAATAATATTTTGTATAATATTTTGTATAACAGGGTTTTCCCGTAAATAATAATTAAAAAAAAAAAAAAAAATCATTACATGATTGTAATAACTGAAACTTTAACTAAAAATAAAAAAATTCAACGAATCTTAAAAATGATTGCCTTAGTGATGTACTTTCTAACCGTTTTTAGTATCCGCTGTGGTTTAGACGCTACTAAGTTCACTGTGCATATGGCAGTGATAGTTTATCATTGCAATTTTGATATTGATAACTGAAATTTTTACACAATAAATTTTTAAAATTTGTCAAAAATTGTAAATATATGAAAATTTGTAAGAAATCAATTAAATTCGTCGTTTTACCTTTGTAAAATTAATTTAATTCATTATTATAATTAGATTTTCACAAAGCTCGGAGAATAAAATAATTATTATATGATTGTAATAACTGAAACTTTAACTAAAAATAAAGAATTTCAACGAATCTTAAAAATGATTGCCTTAGTGATGTACTTTCTAACCGTTTTTAGTATCCACTGTGGTTTAGACGCTACTAAGTTCAAATACTAAGTGCAATTTTGATATCGATCATTGAAATTTTTACACAATGAATTTTTAAAATTTGTCAAATATTGTAAATGTAAGAAAATTTGTAATAAATCAATTAAATTCGTCATTTTACCTTTACAAAATTAAGTTAACTGATTATTACAATAAGATTTTCACAAAGCTCGGAGAATAAAATACAATCATGTAATGATTATAACTGAAACTTTAACTAAAAATAAAAAATTTCAACGAATCTTAAAAATGTTGACAAAACTAAAGCTTTAACAGTTGAATAAATGCAACTGAAATATTAAACATTGCCACTACTAATTGAGGGGCCTTAGAAGTAAAAGGGTCTAAGAACATGTTTTTGTAGTTCTGAGATAAATGGCATTAAAGTTGAATAAATATAGATGCCATGATAAATGGCATCCAGTAATTTCTGTCAAAATTTCAAATTTCAATTACTTTCAGTCAAAGTAATGACTGTATATGTATAATGTATTATAATAAAAGTTTGAAGTGTCAAAGTTTCAATTGAGGGGTCTAAAAGTAAAAGGGCTTAAGTGCACTTTGGTAGTTCTGAGATAAATGGCTTTAAAGTTAACTTGAATTTCAAAATTCAAGGAATAAGTTTAGAAAAGTGTGTTAATATTTTAAACCCTAAGTCTTTGGAATTTCAAAATTCCAGGAATAAGTTTAGAAAACTGTGTTAATATTTTAGTCTAAACCTAAGTCGAAAATATTAACACACTTATCTAAACTTATTCCTGCAATTTTGAAATTCAAGTTAACTTTAAAGCCATTTATTTCAGAACTACCAAAATGCACTTAAACCCTCTTGCTTCTGACCCCTCAATTGAACCGTTGACACTAAAAACTTTTATTATTATACATTATACATATACAGTCATTACATTAACTGAACGTAATGACAGTAATTGACAGTAATGTATGAAATTTTGGCAGAAATAATTGAGAACATATACGAAAACTGAAAATTTGTCTGTGGTCATGAAAATTCTGGTAAACTCAACGCTTTTACAGTTTACTATTGCAATTTTTACATTAAAAATCGCATGTTTGACAGTAATAATGTAATGATGTAATTTTGTTATGATGCTAAAAACTAAAACTTTGACAATACTGTATAAAGTTGTAACAATAATAACTAAAATTATACTGAAAATGTAATTGTAAAAATGTAAAATGTAATGAAAATTGCCTAGTAGGTACCTTCGAAATGTTTGTAAAATCAAGGCTTGGAGAGTTTTTTCAATTTTGACATTAATAATTGAAATTTGTACACAAGAAAAATTGACTGTAATTACTGAAACTTTAACTAAAATTCTAAGTTTTCAGGTAATCCTCGAAATTTCAATGAAATGTAAACTTTGACTGTTAAAAAAAATGACTTAATCATTGCAATGTTGACAGTATTAATTGAGATGTAGATACTAAAAACAAAAACAATGCAATGTGACTGCAATAATTGAAATTTGTTTACATTAAAATATAAAAAATTGTCTGTAATGACTAAAACTAAAAATCAGCATTTCAGGTAATCTTATTAATTTTAATAAAATTTTAGCTTCCACAGTTTAAAAAGAAATTACATTAATCATTGCAATTTTGACAACATTCATTGAAATGTAGATACTATACACTAAAACACTAAAACTTTGAGAATAATGTATGAATCTTTAACAACAATAAATGAAAATTTGTTAGTAATCGTTAAAATTTCGGCAGAATCAACACGTTGACAGTTTATCATTGCAATTTTGACATTAAAAATAATACTTAAAGTTATGACACTAAAAAATTAAACTTTGGCGGTAATGTATTAAGTTGTAATAGTAATAACTACAATTATACTGAAAATTTTAAATTGCCTAATAGGTAATCTTTGAAAAATTTGTAGTACAAAGTTTGGAGTGTTTTTGCAATTTTCACATCAATAATATTGAAATTAGTACACATGAAAATATGAAAAATTTAATGTAATTACTGAAACTTTAACTAAGAACCACAATTTCGGGCAATCTTAGTAATTTCAATATAATTTAAAGTTTGAAAGTTTAAAAATAATTGACATTAATCATTTCAATGTTGACAGTATTAATTGAGATGTAGATACTGAAAACTAAAACAATGCAATGTGACTGCAATCATTGAAATTTGAACACATTAAAATATGAAAAATTGTCTGTAATGACTAAAACTTTAACTAAAAATCAGCATTTCGGGTAATCTTATTAATTTTAATAAAATTTTAGCTTCGACAGTTTAAAAAGAAATTACATTAATCATTGCAATGTTGACAGTATTAATTAAGATGAAGACACTAAAAACTGAAACAATGCTATTTTACTGCAATAATTAAAATATATACACATTAAAATATGAAAAATTGTCTATAATGACTGAAACTTTAATTAAAAATCAACATTTCAGGGGATCTTTGTAATTTCGATAAAATTTAAGCTTTAACAGCTTAAAAAACATTGACCTTAATCATTGCAATGTTGACAGTATTTTCTGAGATGTAGATACTAAAACCTAAAACAATGCAATTTTACTGCAATCATTTAAATTTGTCTACATTAAAATATGAAAATTTGTCTGTAATGACTAAAACTTTAATTAAAAATCAGCATTTCATGTAATCTTATTAATTTCAATCAAGTGACACTTTGACACTTAAAAAAACATTGATATTAATCATTGCAATGCTGACAGTATTAATTGAGATGTAGATACTAAACACTGATGCAATGCAATTTTAAATATGAAAAATTGACTGTGATGACTAAAACTCTAACTAAAAATAAACAGTTCAGGTAATCTTAGTAATTTCAATTAAGTTTAAGCTTTGACAGTTTAAAAAAATGACATTAATCATTTCAATGTAGATAGTATTAATTGAAATGTAGATACTAAAAACTAAAACACTAAAACTTTGATAACAATAAATGAAACTTTACTAAAAATGAAAATTTGCTAGTAATCGTTAAATTTTCGGCACAATCAACACGTTGACAGTTTACTATTGCAATTTTGACATTAATAATTGCATGTTTGACCGTAATACTTACAGTTATGATACTAAAAACTAAAACTTTGGCAGTAATGTATAAAGTTATAAGAGTAATAACAAAAATTATACTAGACATTTTAAATTGCCTAGTAGTTATTCTTTGATATGTTTGTAGAACTAAATCTTGGGGAGTTTTTTTTTAAATTTTAACATCATTAATTGAAAATAGTACACACGAAAATATGAAAAATTGACTGTGATGACTGAAACTCTAAATTTCAATAAAATTTAAGCTTTGAAAGTTAAAAAAAATGACATTAATCATTGCAATTTTGACAGTATTGAGTTTTTGCAATTTTGGCATTAATAATTGGAATTTGTACACACGAAAATATGAAAAATTGACTGTGATGAAGGAAACTTTAAATAAAAATCAAAATTTCAGGCAATCTTGGTACTTTCAATAATATTTAGGCTTTGAAAGTTTGAAAAAAATGACATTAATCACTACGATATTGACACAGTATTAATTGAAATATAGATACTAAAAACTAAAACACTGAAACTTTGACAATAATGAATGAAACTGTGACAACAATAAATGAAATTTTCATAAAAATTAAAATTTGCTAGTAATCGTTAAAATTTCGGCAGAATCAACACTTTGACAGTTAGTTATTGCAATTTTGACATTAAAAATTGCTTGTTTGACAGTAATACTTAAAGTTATGATACTAAAAACTAATACTTTGGCAGTAAGGTATAGAGTTGTAAGAGTAATAACTAAAATTATACTGAACATTTTAAATTGCCTAGTAGTTATTCTTTGACATATTTGTAGAATCAAAGCTTGGAGAGTTTTTGCAATTTTGACATCGTTAATTGAAATTTATACACATGAAAATATGAAAAATTGTCTGGAATGACTGAAACTTTAACTAAACATCAACTTTTCAGGTAAACTTAGTAATTTCAATAAAATTTGTACACTTTAAAATATGAAAAATTGTCTGTAATCACTGAAACTTTAACTATAAATAAAAATTTCTGGTAATCTTAGTAATTTCAACAAAATTTAAGCTTTGACAGTTTAAATAAAATTGACATTGATCATTGCAATGTTGGCAGTATTAATTGAAATGTAGATACTAAAACACTAAAACTTTGACAGTAATGTATGGAACTTTGACAACAATTAATGAAACTTTACTAAAAATGAAAATTTGCTAGTAATCCTTAAAATTTCGGCACAATGAAACATTGACAGTTCGTCATTGCATTTTTGACATTAATAATTGCAAGTTTGATAGTAATTCTTAAAATGCAGGAGATGCGCAGGAAAAATAAATGAGATTTTTGAAAATTTCAATTTTTAAAAACGATCTCAGTAACTATTGAATTTTTTTGAATTATCTTTTATTGATTATTGTTGCCTATGTGTTTACGCAACTTTTCCCCAACTTTAACCGACTCCATATCTCTTACCGTTTGCGATATCCTCATAGTGATTATCAAATTTGAATGAATTTGATATTTGAATCCCATAAATGCATAGATTTGTTCAAAATTAACTCGTCGTTATATGCTAGAGTTTATTTTTCAATACTTTCCTCTTCAGTTGTTTCTTCTTTTTTAAATTTATTGATAATTTTTGCTTGTCTGTGAGGATGCGCCATTTTCCGGTTCTTTTTCTGTTCTTTTTAAACTTAGCTTTCTATTCTGTCATATTTGTGTACATTTCGCACTTATCTGTGAGGAACTGTCGAAGAAGCAGAGGCGGCGATTTCCGTCATAGCAGTATGTTTTTCTTGCTTTCTAATACTTGTTAAAAATCTTCTTAAATTTCTTAAAATTTCTAACTTAATTTATGGATTTTTTATAAAAATCTGCAGAAATTATAGATAAATTATAATCGATAGAATCTATCGATTATTGGAAATGAGAGAGAGAAACAATCGTTATCAGCCTATCGACCCCTCACGGGGTATTTTCACTTATTTTGGAAATTATTTTCAAATTTGATTTATTTATATATTTTGTGGTAGAAACAACGTATTTTGTACCTCAAACATTAAAGAATAACCTAAATATGAGAAACCTAAATAATTTATATTTGTTAGTAATCTTTTTTATCTTTGGAGTCTCCGAAAATTTACATCCCAATTTTTTAAAATTTTAAAATTTTAAAATTCTTTTTTAATTTGACAAATTTTGGCTGGTAATTGTAAGGCACTTAATAATTACGTTATGAAGAAATTCTATTTATTATAAAAATTTCAACTGCGCATACTGTTTAAACGAAGTATTTAAAAAACACTTATAGAAGAACAATGGTACAATAATAACGACTCATTTAGTCTTTTTTTTTTAATCTTAAAGCAATGCTGACAAAAGATATTAAAATGCGAAAGCTGAGATGAACACAAACTTATATTACATAAACGATAGAAAGTTGCTAAAAATATATTACGCGAGAAAAACGTAGAAAACACTAAATAAGTAATTTGCAGCACAATGTTCACGTTAATATGTAATTGTAAGTAACGCACCGAGCGCATACTGGGAATGCATGTTGGAAATGCAAAAACGCATTTACGCATGGAGGAACGAACAGGTAATAATGGATCTTGCATGGTAATTGTCTTCCACTTGAATTTGCGATCGTGATAGTTGTACGCATGCAACGTGATATGAGTATTTAGTGTTATATGCAGCACTATTAGATAAAAAACAAATGCCAATTACCTAGATGTAATTGCGGCGTGCATAATTATGGCTTTCTCCTGGAGAAGAAACCGCTCAAGTATTTACAAACCTGGACGGATGCATAAATTAAACATCGAACTCGTACACAAACACTACACGTACACCAGGATTTTCCTTCCTCGAAGAATGAGCAAATAGGAGATAAGTGATATGGCAATTAATGGGGAATGAAAACGATGATGATTCGAAGTTATTTACGCAGAAATTCATCTTTTTCGTCCTTTCATTATTTTTTAATCTAATTTATAATTCCATTCTATAATCCTATTATAGTTGTAATAATTTTAAAAATATGAAAAGTTTCACAGTAATCAACTCAAATTTTGGAAAAATTATAATATAAGGTTAATTTTAAAATTATTAAGGGACATTGATAGTTCAATTATTAGAATTTTTTTTATAAAAGTTTAATTATAACAATATTCTACAAAACTTAAAATACATCTGCAAAAATTATCAAAAATGAAACGAAAATGTTTCTATAATATTTCGAAGTAAGCCAGGGGTAAAAAAGGGTTGCGAAACACTGGTTTATATTATAACATATGCTTTGTCTCTGAGAGTTATATGATATACAAGAACTAGTAGCTACATTAAATTAGTACCTACATCCATATTTGCTGTATCATTGTGTACATTATTAACATGCAATATATTGCATGTTATGTAGTGTGTATCTAATGATTAATTAAAATCTATAAGTGCTGCAATATTAACAACTATTACTATTGATTATTATATAATATGTATTATACCTACTTGTTGCCCTGGCACAGCCCAGGATCAGAAAAATATTTTACATATATTTATGCACTTGGCGATTATTTTGCAAATTTCACAATTTGTCATAATTATTATTATTCACAATTCGGTTACGATCGTTTATATCTTATCTATCCTTAAAAAATAATTGAAATTAATATAATATAAGTCTCCAGGTGAAGATAAAAAAATACATAAACAAAGACAAAAAACAAGAAATATTTTTAATGTCAAAATTGTAATTTTGTTAAAATTTAACTAAATGTAATATTGTAAAATAATATAAACATTAGAAAACCGTAGCAATAAAATTTTAACCAAAACATACAAAACGTTCTTGTAAGTAGTAGTAAATATCAGAAAATTAAAAAAAGACACTTAAGATATTAAACATTTTCTAAAATTATCCTTGAAAGTTCCTGAAAATTAATTGAAACTAATACAAAATACATAAAATTGCAATGTCTGCTGTTAAAAATTCAAAAATTAGAAAATTCCAGTAGCATAATACTAGTATAATACAGATCCAGTAACACGAAAACTAATAAATAGAAAATTTATTAAAAAGGCAATCAAAATGATTTTATAAAAATGTGAATATCCTTATAATGAAATTTAATTGAGCATATTAGAAAATTTCAGATATAGATAAAAATTGTCAAAAATTAGCGTTCCAATACTAATGAAATTTTGTAAGTGCATTTCAACTGCATTTAATGCATGTTTCTGTATTTCAAGTTTTTCCCAAGAAACACCTGGCATGGTTGGAAAATTTAATAAATTCTAATATTTCAATTAGATATTTTATTATATAGTGTTTCCTTACAAAGGTATATATTTAGGTTTTTTGTGATGTAGGTAGATTTTATTCGATAATCTTGGATTTTGTGATGATTCTACAATTTGAAATTTATTTGAATTATTTTGAGTTGGTTTTAGATATTAGAATTTTAGTTTTTCTACTCAGAATACTAATTGTACACAATAGTTTCAAACATATTGCAGTAGATTTACTAACAAAATATATGAAAATATAACAAATATAAAATGTAATAAATTTTAATATTTCAATTAGACATTTTATCAGATAGTGTTTCTTTAAAAAGGTAATTTATTTAGGATGTTTTGTGATTTAGGTAGATTTTATTCGATTATCTTGGATTTTGATATGATTCTACAATTTGAAATTAATTTGGATTATTTTGAGTTTGTTTTAGATTTGAGAATTTTAGTTTTTTTTCTCAGAATTCTAATTGTAGACAATATTTTCAAAGATATTGCAGTAGATTTACTTACAAAATATATGAAAATATAACAAATATAAAATGTAATAAATTTTAATATTTCAATTAGACATTTTATCAGATAGTGTTTCTTTAAAAAGGTGATATATTTAGGATGTTTTATGATTTAGGTAGATTTTATTCGACAATCTTGGATTTTGTCATGATTCTAGAATTTGAAATTAATTAGAATTATTTTGAGTTGGTTTTTGGCATTAGAATTTTAGTTTTTCTACTCAGAATACTAATTGTACACAATAGTTTCAAACATATTGCAGTAGATTTACTAACAAAATATATGAAAATATAACAAATATAAAATGTAATAAATTTTAATATTTCAATTAGACATTTTATCAGATAGTGTTTCTTTAAAAAGGTAATTTATTTAGGATGTTTTGTGATTTAGGTAGATTTTATTCGATAATCTTGGATTTTATGATCATTCTATAATTTGAAATTAATTTAGATTATTTTGAGTTTGTTTTAGATTTTATAATTTTAGTTTTTCTACTCAGAATTCTAATTGTACACAATATTTTCAAACATATTGCAGTAGATTTACTTACAAAATATATGAAAATATAACAAATATAAAATGTAATAAATTTTTATATTTCAATTAGACATTTTATCACATAGTGTTTCCTTAAAAAGGTAATATATTTAGGTTGTTTTGTGATTTAGGTAGATTTTCTTCGATAATCTTGGATTTTGTAATGATTCTACAATTTGAAATTAATTTGGATAATTTTGAGTTGGTTTTAGATTTTAGAATATTAGTTTTTCTACTCAGAATTCTAAGTATACACAATATTTTCAAACATATTGCAGTAGATTTACTTACAAAATATATGAAAATATAACAAATATAAAATGTAATAAATTTTAATATTTTAATTAGACATTTTATCAGATAGTGTTTCTTTAAAAAGGTGATATATTTAGGATGTTTTGTGATTTAGGTAGATTTTATTCGATAATCTTATATTTTGTCATGATTCAAGAATTTGAAATTAATTTGGATTATTTTAAGTTGGTTTTAGATTTTAGAATTTTAGTTTTTCTACCCAGAATTCTAATTGTACACAATATTTACAACATAATGCAGTAGATTTACTTAAAAAAAAAAATGAAAATATAACAAATATAAAATGTAATAAATTTTTATATTTCAATTAGACATTTTATCAGGTAGTATTTCTTTACAAAGATGTTTTATTTAGGTTGTTCTGAAAGTTTGGTAGATTTTATTCGATAATCTTGGATTTTGTCATGATTCTAGAATTTGAACTTAATTAGAATTATTTTGAGTTGGTTTTAGATTTTAGAATTTTAGTTTTTCTACTCAGAATTCTAATTGTACACAATATTTACAACATAATGCAGTAGATTTACTTAAAAAAAAAAATGAAAATATAACATATTTACAATAATAATAATAATAATAATAGTATTCTTTATTCAAAACTCAATTATTGCTTGCACAGAGAGAGAGATTTGTCAGCGTCAACAACTACAGATAAAAATACAAAATTACAAATAATGCATTACAGATAACATGCTCATTACAAATTACAAATTAAAAATTACAAATTACCAATTACAATATATATATATATATATATATATATATATATATATATATATATATATATATATAATATATATTTAGTTTATTTTGGATTTTGTGATCATTGTAGATTTTAAAAATAACTAGTAATAATTCCAGTGTGTGCCAGTTTTGAACATTTTACAGTTTCTGTATTGTAAAATCCTAGTTGTAGACAAAATTTCCAAGAAAATTATAGTAGTTTTAATTAAAAAAATATATGAAAATATAAAATGTATGAAAATATAACACAAATTCTATTCTTCTATTCTCTTCTTCTGTTCTAAAGTTTATAAAATATTAAGGGTTTTTAATATTCTTTGTGAATTGCTTTGAAAATTTTATGACAATTGATTAAGTTTTCCTAAGATATGCAGGTTTCTTGGGAACATTTAATGAATTTTAATATTTCACTTACTTATTGATAATGTGATGCCCAAATAGGGCCCAAACTACAAATAAGGAATAGAATTTTGAAAATGTTTAAAATCTGACTTTTGGTGCACTGGAACATAAATTTATCAAATGTTTCTTATAAAAGTTATACATATATGCAGCGCTTAAAAAACTAATCATATCTGAAATAAACAATATGGATTACCAAAAATGGGCCACGTTTACACAGTGTGTTTAAAATTTTAAAGTTTGACGAATTTTAAAACATAAATTTGAATATGTATGTTAGAAATGTTCAGAAACATTCCCAGATTTACAAATGTAAATATGCTTTTATTTCCTTATTATTTAAAGTTTCTCGTTTCCTAATAAAGTTAGTAATATAAACGCCATACTAATAGTATAAATTAAATATTAGCCCTGACCATTCAAGTTTATTTCATTTCATTTATCACTCTTCAAGGGTCCTTCATTTACGAATAAAATATTGTTTAATCTGTTTAAATGTTTCTGTTTCTGTTTCTGTTTAAACTATTTCACTCTTTCAGAAACTTTATTATTGATGAAAATCCATCATCAAAACTTTAAATTTCCTAAATTTTACATATAGGTACTTCTCCCATAATCCTTCATTAATTTTATTTATATTTTATTGATGATAATATTTCATTGATTAAAATAGAGTTCAGTTATAGAGTCGTCTTCATAAATATACAGATCATCCATTATAGATATGAATTGAAAAAATTCTAGGTCGGCCAAAATGTTACATTGTATAATAATATTTACAGTGTACTTGTAAAAAACTAGTAACAAATATGTCATTGATGTCAATATGTGTGTTGAGGTTATGAGAACTCAATGAATAATCATATTAATTTGGCCCAATAGCACTTTGACAATTTGGCCACTTCTAGTTGGCGTAGAAAATGTTTGGCAGTTTGATCTGAAAACTGACGTCGAAAAATGTCAAGTCTCGTAAAATTTCCTTTAAAAGTAAAAAAATTATAAAACGAAAAGGAAAGTGCACTTTTTCAGATTTTCAGCTATATTTCAGGAACTGTGCAAGATATCCCGGATTTCGTTTCAGTATATTGAAAGGCACAAAAATAAGTAACTTTTATCCTATTTGACCAAGTCTGAATATATTTCCGTTTAATTGGTGGGCGTCGTAAAAGTGACCACCCTGTATATAAGTTGTTTATATTTCAAGGCTGTTTTGCATATCCAGTCTGACTCATAGGATTGCCTGTCTTGCGGTCAGTCTGCGTGTAGCTCAACTAAGGAAATAATTATAATCAGTGATAGCCACAACATATTGTTTGGGTGCTGCAAAATCAACATCGCAGTATGTTTTTTTAAATTTTTATAGATAAGTACTTACAGTATAACTTAAAAACTTTAATAACTTTAATAACTTTTTTCTACGACAGTGCGTAAACTAAGTTTTTACGCACTGTTCACAGTGCGTAAAGTGGCACTTTTTAGTGCGTAAAAAATCATCTGTACGTAAAAACATCAACTGCGGAAAAAATAGTTTTATACACAATTCATTCACTGACCAATTAAAAAAAAGATAATGTATTGCATCAAATTTTACAAACATTCAATAATACGACAGAAATTCAAAAATTTCAAGTTAATGTTACAATTGGTACAATGTGAGTTTTTTTCATAATAGCTGTCGCAGGAAAAAACTTTGCATGATACACTTTCGTAAAGAGCATTTCTGCACTCGCGTTTTTTGTTGAACTCGGCAGTGCCTCTTGCAACAACATTCACGCTCGTACAAGAAAGCACTACTTTACGAATATGTATCTTAAATCACTATTTTTGTTCCAAACTTAGTCTGGTTTCAGCAGCTATTTCTCATTGGTTAAATCCAAACCAAAACAAAAAGTTCAACAAGTTCCTAGCTATTAAAGTGAATACATTTTTTGTACACCCTCTACAATCCAATAGACCCAGGATTGCAGAAACCATAAAATACTAAATTTTAAGTTTTCCATTCTTCATGTCTGAAATTATTATAATGGAGCAGCTGTGAAATAACAAATGAGTGAAAATTTTAAAATGATACAAGGAAGCTCATAACTCTATTATGCATAAATCAAACACGTTTTAATGAACATTAATTAATCGCTGGTTCCTTTCTCTAATGTGTTCGCCACGGCGATAAATTTATGATATCAAATTAGAAGCGCCGATTTACATATCGGTTATCGCGTTTCGTGTAAAAATTTCCTGACGGATTTTGGAGGCTGCGTTTTTTCGTCAGAGGAGGGCCAAATATAGAACGGCCACTTTGCGGTGTCAAGAGGAGCTGTAACACGCACGAGGATATCAAAGAGCTCGAAAACGGTACAGAGAGGAGATGCGTGCGCGACCTGAGCGCACTTATAAATAACCTCGGCGATGCAATTTTACATCTCACTGTTATTTACTAGGCCGAGTGATGCAATCGAATGTCAACGTCAATGACACTAGACCATGAGCGGCTAAATATAAACACGTAAACACACGGTACAATGGCCGCGTGAGATTTCACTTTTCCCGACACTGAAAGTGCGCGCAAATTTTAAAATACGCAAAACACTAAGATCCTAATTACAAAAAAAAACACAGCGGCAAAGGCGACGACCGCATTGCAATTAGATGCTATCTCCTCTATTCATTGATGGTCCTATTGTGCGGCCGTGTGAGAGAAAATTCACCGGCGGAAAGGAAAAACGCTCGATTGTTGCGCTCGTCTCCCTTTTACTTTGCCTTTGCGAGAATTCGCGAGGCCGAAGAAGAAGAGATGAATTCCCGACTGGGCACTATGAAAGACTGCCCGTGTGAGGTTATCGCTCTGGAATGTTGTGAAACGCCACACCGTCTTACGGTACCAAGCACTATGGAAGAGATTGCTAGAAATTATGGTAATAATTACGATTTGGTGTGGATGTAACGATTAAAGTGATTATTGACAATTATTTTTAAACGAAGTGTATATTATTGTAACTGCGCGGAATTGTTGCTCAATGTAATGGCTGAGGCACTAATGCATTGAATGTTACTGTGATGTGAATTATTACAAAATGAAACTCCCAATGCCAACAATACAGGATGTATGAGTATATACACGCTCAACACAATAGTTTTGACACAGAAATGTAAATTCGAAGCTTCAAGAAATTACCAGTACGTACCTTTTGCAATTTCAAGAAATTGCCAGTAGATACATTTAGCAATTTCAAGAAATTGCTGGTAGATATATTTAGCAATTTCTAGAATTTTTTTTACATGTAAATATATTTTTCAGTCCTATCTTGTGTTACGCGTCAATAATTTCGATTTTCCTGTATCTTCCCGCTTTGCTCCAGTAACGTTTATTTACACAAGTCAGCACATTCTTGTGCGTCCTCGCTACAGTCGAAGGGGCCTCTGTAGGGGACCGGGCGCTTATGTCATTCATTAGTACGTATTTATCCAGCAAGCCGATTAGTTCCTCATAGCAGTAAATAGTGTCTGTAGTTACGTAGAATTAAGTAGTGTAAGTACACCTTCGTAGATTGCACGGTAGAATAAGATAGAAAAACTAACAAGTAGAGAGACTTAAATGCCATCGTCGTATATGGGATCCTGCACTCTACAATTATGAATCGCACATATGTTGCGGGATGTGTCTAGGAGGAGGTTGGGGACGCCGGTGTTATTGCCAGCTATTTTCGGATAGTAAGACCCCATCTCTTACTCCTGGCCGGGCATAGGTTCCGTCCTCATGGGGTGAGTTTGAGTAGTCCCTGAGGAGCATTCGATTATGGCAATATTGCCCACCGTGCATATGGGATCCCCAACTCTACATTTATGAATCGCACATTGTTGCGGGATGTGTTCAGGGGCATCTTAGGGTCAACGGTATTTTTACCTACTATTCATGGATAGTAGACCCTAATTTTCATAACTCCTGGCCGGGCATATGTTCCGTCCTCAGGGGTGAGTTTGAGTAGTCCCTGAGGAGCATTCGTTATATGGCAGTCTCAATAGGTATATATGATTGCAGGATGTGTTCAGGGGCATCTTGGGGTCAACGGTATTTTTACCTACTATTCATGGATAGTAGACCCTAATTTTCATAACTCCTGGCCGGGCATATGTTCCGTCCTCAGGGGTGAGTTTGAGTAGTCCCTGGGGAGCATTCGTAATATGCAGTCTGTGTACATGTATATGTATATGTAGATATATGTGTATGTGCATGTATATATTCATCACTTCTTCGGAAGGGTGCTTACTGAGCTTTGGCTCAGGAATATCTTCTCTTCGTTACAGAATCGTGCCGCTCCCGCCAAGCCTTGACACGTCCAAGCCAATCTAGGTGCCCTAGCCATTAACGTATAATAATTAATGTATTATTATAATAAATATGATTTAAGAGTTCGTCTTGTATTAATGACGTATTAAACTTGCTCTTAATCACGTCCCTTTTCACCACTCAAATTATCGGCCTGACACTTGTTGCTCAAAGAATAGTAAACCTGCAAGTAATCAAACATTTCATTTAAGTGACAATTACACAAATCCTATTAAATCATCACTACGCTTAGAGACCTACAAAACTAAAAATAATAATGTTACCTGTATTTAAAATTCCAGCAAAACATGCAATTCACATATAAATATCTAAACCTAGTGACGATTTATCAAATTTTGTGTAATCATCCCTTATTGAAAAAATCATCGGTCCATATTTGAAATTTTTAAAACATGATTACAAAATGTTCTACACCTTTTCAGCTTCAACTTGGCACTAATCATATACACTGCTCAACATTTGAACTGGTACACTTGAAAGAACACATATAAAAAACAATTGACTACGTTTTGAACAACATCTTCTTGCGTAATTGATAGTATATGGTTCTGGAGACACTTTTAGGGCAAAGAATTAAAAGAATAAAACTTAAATAACGAATTTCAATTGTTTTAATAGAAAAATAACAAAATCTTCATTTTAGTATTACAGAAAAGTTTGCTCTGGAAAGGAATGATAACCAAACACTTAAAGATTAATAATGCGTGGCACCTCCTCTAGCTCTTATGACCTCTTGGCAACGTCTTGGCATGCTGGAAATCAAATTTCGAATGTAATGCTGAGATTTTGAAATCGCTTTAATGGCATCTTTAAAATGCAGTCAACCACTATGAATTAAAACTTACTCGAGATATTCGCAAAAATTCTCTTAAAACTTGATGAAGTATAATCGTCCGCGAGCTTAGTAACTGCACTGATGACAGATAAACAACAATTGTTTCGCAAATGTTATTCGATAGGCATTTGTTTTCATTCCGAAACACAGCCCTGATCTTATAGGAAGTCATGCCAAACGCATAAGATTTTTTTTTTTTAATTTTACTGCATATTATATAAGTGTTCAAATGTTGAGCAGTGTATAAATTCCTGTTGTCAGTGTTTAATGCCAACATGGTTTTGATTAATGCCAAACTAATTATGGTTAATGCCAACTTGATTGTGATTAGTGCCAAGTTGAAGGTAAAATAGAATAGAACATTTTGTAATGAAGTTTTAAAAAATTCAAATATGGGTCGATAATTTTTCAAATAAGCAACGATTACACAAATTTTGATAAATTATTACTAGGTTTAGAAATTTACATGTAAATTGCATGTTTTGCTGGAATTTTAAAAGTACGTGAAATTACTGTTTTTTTTTTGTAGGTCTCTAAGCGTAGTGATGATTTAACATGAATTTGTTTAATGCCACCATGGTTTTGATTAATGCCAAATTGATAATGATTAATGCAAACTTGTATGTGATTGGTGCCAAGTTGAAGTTGAAAAGATATAGATTCTAGAAATTTGCAAAATAATCGCCACGTCTATAAATGTTTGGAACTATTTCTCAGCTCCTGGGTTATTCCTGGGCAGCAATATCATCACTTTGAAAATAATACCCATTTAGTAACATTTAACCGAATATGAATTAAATATATTTCATGTTTTATTTTTTCTCTTTTTAAAAACAAACTTAAAAATACAGGTAAATAACAATTATACATTTAATGTTCATGTAGAAAGAACATCTTTAACAATTTCGTTATTTTATACCAAGTTATTATTAATACAGGGTGTCCAAGATAATGAGACAGTACATTTGGTTTTCCTATACCTTTTCAAATGACTTTAGAAAAAAATAAAAACGAAATCGCAAGATTTCGGATTTTGTTGAATATCTCCGGAAGTAAGCGGATATTTTTGGTTTTCTCAAAAGAATATTATTGACCACTAAATTGCGCCACTTTTTTGAAATTTAACCACCTTTGTAACTTTTACGGTTTCCGAGATCCCCATGCTGTTGATTCTTGTCTTGGACACCCTGTATATCTTACGTATCTCAGAAATATAAAACATTTATTTACTGAGTTTTACCTCTAAACCGATGATATTATAAAACAATGAATAGTAATATTTGTTATTATTGGAGCACTTATACGTTTTAATTAATAACTAGGTGCACACTTCATAACATGCAATATATTGCATGTTAATATACAGTGTGTCAGCAAATACGTACACATTTTATGTAGCTGCTATACCTTTTCAAAGTAATATCATTATTTATCATTATAATATTTTAAAATAGTAATATCAAATTCAGAAAATGTAGAATCAGTGGCTGAGAAAGTAAAATCAATTTCAGAAAAAGTAACATCAACTTCAGGAAAAGTAATTTTAATTTCAGATGGTTTACACAGTAGACCAAATTTACAACGTCAAAAACAACTGAAATAGAAATAGAAGGGTGATGCAAACTATTACATTTTATTATAATTTTTGCACATTGCTGTAATTTTTATGAAATTGTGCACTTTTATACAATAAAATAAATAAAATATAATAATTATATGAAAGTGCATAATTTCATAAAACTGCAGCAATATGCTAAAGTTTATGTACAATCGTACAAATGTCATCAAAATACATAAAAATATCAAACCATCATAGATATGGGTAATACAAGTTGTTTAAAGTCTTTATGAAACAATAAATTTAAAATTACATTTCAAATAAGTTCAAAATATATAAACATTTTTTGTACAATCGTACAAATGCCATCAAAATATATAAAAATATCAAACCATCATAGATATAGGTAATACAAGTTGTTTAAAGTCTTTATGAAACAATAAATTTAAAATTACATTTCAAATAAGTTCAAGATATATAAACATTAAATACATATACCTCTGAAGATGGTTTTTCATAACCGAAACTCAGGCGAAAGAAATAAATCATAAAATAACCTAAGAATAAATATTCTATATATATATATAATTTATTTATAATAAATAAACTAAGAATTTACCAGTAAGTACTAAATATAAAAACCTTAAATATATTAAATAATAATTTAAATGAACCGCTGCAATTTTTTTTTTACTATAAAAATGCAAAAAAATCTCTATACAGGGTGCCCTAAAAATAGTGGACAATCTCAACAGCACGCCACTGAGGTATAATCACTGAGTCCTTACTTACTTATTACTTAATCTTATTCGCTCCCAGTGGAGCATAGAGCTTAAAAAGTCCTTAGAAAGCAAAAAAAATAATTAGAACCTAATAAAAACTTTTTAAAAAAATCATTTTTTCAATTATGTTTTCAATTATGTTTTTCAATTTTCAAAAACATAAATCATAGAAGACTTCGTTATCAGTAGTTTAATTATATAGCAGATTGTTGTCACGTTGATTTTTCAACAATTTTCATTTTTAAATGTTTACATTCGCTATTTGAAATGGAAATATCTAATAAGATTATTTAAAAAAATTATAATTAAACAAAAAACATATGATTTTCATTTAATTCCTTCTAAACTTGCTGTAATGTTATACCTTTGACTAACAATATTTCAAAAAGTATAGCCCGAGGGATATGTATAGTATTTTTAAGGACTCAGTTGGCATCCCCGAGTGGCATACTGTTCAGCTTGTCCACTATTTTTGGGACACACTGTATACTTTTACGGAAACAGATATTTCAGTAAGTTTTTGGAATTTTGAATAAATACTCAAATTTACATGAAAATTTTAATAAATTTCTGAAAATTCATAGAAAATACTGTACTACAAATTACAAAATGTTGTATAACTTTTCAGCTTCAACTTGGCACTAATCACAGTCAAGTTGGCATTAATCATTGTCAGTTTGGCATTAATCAAAACCATATTGGCATTAAACAATGACACCATGAATTTGTTTAATGCCACTATGGTTTTGATTAATGCCAAATTGATAATGATTAATGCCAACTTGAATGTGATTAGTGCTTAGTTGAAGTTGCAAATTTATAGATTCTAGAAATGTGAAATTTGCAAACTAATTTCCACGTCTATTGAAATGTTCAAACTCGCTATTAGAAATAGAAGTATTTAATAAGATTATTTAACAAATCTATAAATAAAGAACTTAACAAATGATTTTCATTTAATTTCTTCTAAACTTGCTGTAATGTTATACCTTTGACTAACAATATTTCAAAAGATATAGCCCAAGGATTTTTTTTAGTATTTTTTAAGGATTCGGTTGGCATCCCCGAGTGGCACTCAGTGCTGTTGACCTTGTCCACTATTTTTCTGACACCTTGTATACTTTGACGGAAACAGATATTTTAGCAAGATTTTGGAATTTTCAACAAATACTCAAATTTCCTTGATAATTTTAATAAATTTCGGAAAATTCCTAGAAAATACTGTACTACTAAGTCGATGAGTTTAAAAGAAAAGACTTGCTAGAGTTATAGGATGTAAACGTTTTGTGTTTTTTTTTTTTATATATATATAAATTGATTTGTTCTTTAAAAATATAATCTTAGTTTAAAAAGTCAAAAAACTAAAAACATCACTAAATTATTTGTCCCTAAGGACATTAGAGACAAATATTTTAGTGATATTGTTAGTTTTTCGACTACGAACGGATAGTCCTTTGAGCGTTAATTTAAATTTAAAAAAAAAGAGATTTAATTTTTTATTTTCATTTCTACATCTTTTATTCGGGTCAATTATAGCAAGACAATCAAATTTTGGGTATTTGCGTAGCACTTTGATAAAATCAGATAATGATCTGTTTTTTTTTTAATAAAAAGTCATACTGAATCTTTAGTAGTCTGATAAAAAGATATTTTAATATTTTAAAGAAATACTTAAATTTCCCCACAAAAACAACTCCTAAATTGAAGAAAAGAACAGTATTTTGCTATTACGTTGATAAATTTAAAAAAAAAGTAGGTTTTATAGAAGAATTGCTTGTCAAAGTTACAAGAATTAACGTTCTTTTATGTTTGCCATTAAATATTTCATTCTTTTAAAACACTATTGTAGCTTATAAAATCCCAAATAATGTACACAAGATACTCTAAAATTGTCATAATTGAGGGGTCTAGAAGTAAAAGGGTTTAAGTGCATTTTTGGTAGTTCTGAGATAAATGGCTTTAAAGTTAATTTGAATTTCAAAATTCCAGGAATAAGTTTATAAAACTGTGTTGATATTTTAGGCTTAAGTTTAGACTAAAATAATAACACAGATTTCTAAACTTATCAAGAACTAATCAAGAACATCTCAGAACTACCAAACATGCACTTAGACCGGTTTACTTCTAGACCCCTCAATTATTTTCAAGTTCTTCATGAAATTACTAAAAATTTCGCCCAAAATTCTTAAAACAAACGAAAACTGAATATTTTGGATATACTAAAATGTTTTTTTAATTCGAACTAATTTTAGTAATAATATAATAATATGTTTTATAAAAATGCAAGATAATTCTCCAACAACAAAAATTTTAATATTTGTTTAATAATATGTTCGTATTGAAAATGCACACAAAAAACTGGTTACATTAACATATCGCACGTGACATGGAAAAGTGCCACAACTCGAATATTTCAGTTTTCAGAACAGGAGACCAAAAAAAGGACTACATTTATATATTTTTAATCGTAAGCATAAATTTGGAGGCAAAAAAGCAACCTTGGTTGTTACAATTTGTTTGTATATATACTTAATATATATTTTAGAGTACTCCTGTAGTATATTTTGCCACAATTTGATTTATAAAAGTGCTAAAAAAATCAGTGAAATTTCAATTTTGAGTTAAAATTGGCATCAAATGCTTCATTTATTGAACGGAAATCTCTATTTTATTATAATTATTTCGGCAATTAATAAAATTAATCGAAAACAAAAATTCTCTCTGTTTGAAGCTTGGAAAAGATTTTGATAAACCAAAATTGGGCAGGGAATTTTTAGAAACGATATTTTTTTTATTAATTATTTTTCCCATGTAACTACTACGAATATATCGTTCATGACCACTTAAAATTATACCATATTTAGTATTTCCATGTTTAATTTTCTGACGCTGAAAGGTAAAATAATCGCTGAAACTGATTCAACTTATATTATAGTTAAAAAAAAAATCACACTTGAAGCTTTTTAACTCCATGGTACATTATTAATAAATAGTTGAAGATATTAAAATTTTGATAATGACCAACTTATCGGTCGGAAAAGTATAATCACAGTAATTTAATAATATGTGATACCAACAAAGTAAAAATTGCGCTCTTTATTTTAGTTTTAGTTCAAAATAGGAGAATCAGTATATTACTTCCAACGCTGCTACTTTTAGACTTCACATGTTTTAATAATAAACTGATAAGTATTGCACCACGCCATTTCCTGTGGCTTCTCCTCAATTCCCCAATTATTTTACATCGACACAGTATGTGCCCTATTTAATGTTTGCTATTATAGTTCACTTTATTATGATTCACGATTCACAAATGACATAATTTGTATTCAAGCTGTGCATTATACGAAATAAGTATACGGCTGGCCACCACAGAGCCGTGGCTAAATATAAAAGATTTCTACCTTTTTTTACACTGACTATAATTACAGATAAATCGGTTTCTTGGTATATTACTCATTTTGACACGTCATTTCTTCAGTTTATAGAAAATTCAATTGAATTTATTAAATGAAACAAGAAAATATATTCCAATGTTAAATTGGATTGTATTTTCAGTCCAATTTAAATAAATATAATAGTGTTAATAATAAATAATAGTGTTATTTAAGCCACACCTATTGTTAAGCCTCATGGTTATATATGTTGATATTACATGGAATCACATTTTTTTATGGATTCAAAACTACTGGAGATGATTACATCTATGTGCTAGAAAAGATTGTTAGCGTAATATGATCTGCTTTACGCAATTATTGAAGTGATAGTGTAACAAGTCTTAAATTTGTTTTTATATATTCAGTGAAAAATTTTGGGAAATCCATAGACGGGGTATTTTTAGTTTTTCCCATTTTCTTGTAGGTCTTGTAGGTTTTCTTGTACAATACTCATAAAACATCTGAGCGCATTCCGATCATTTGTTCTACATAAAAAAATGATGAGTCGAGGTAACGTGTATATCTTTGTGGGGTTTGAACCCACAACCACAAATTATGCATATAATTGCTTCGTATTTGAAAGAAACTAGTGAATCCAGCCGCTTACCGCATCGCTGACCCTGTTAGAAAACAATATGGCCATCAACCTATTCATGCATAAGCTGAATTGTTATTATAATTTCATATCCGTCGTAAAACTGAGATGAAAATTGTAATATCGAAACGTCGGGTAACAGCTGAATTTAATTTTATGCATATGGATTTAACTTTATAACCTGTACCGTTGCAAACTCGTTAACTAAACAATAAGGATAGGAAAACTGGGAATATGAGTTAAATGTCATGTAAATGTATACAGCCATGTGTTGCCATGAAGTAGCGAAACACATATTGCGGTATTTTTACGTCAGATGAAATAATAAAATGCAATCAAAGTAATTCGCACGCCTGCAATAATAATGTCAAGTGCTGCTTCGAATGCGCGGGATTCCCACGAGGGTCCACAATTGGTCTCATTATGACAGATTTTAGTCGTATATGCAATTATTGATTCAACAAAATCAAAAATATTAGGTGCATATAGGACAGCTACTTCCCGATCTGCAAAAAAATCTGCAAAAGCTAAAGTTACTTCCATTAGTGAGTACAGCCAGTAACTCTAAAACACAACATGAAACTTCATGTATTTTAACAAATATTACTACAATTTCAAATTTTTGATTGCCTGTTCCAAAATAATGATTTTTGAGTACTAATTTTCTGGTTTTTATGTTCTCAATTAAAGTTGCTTTCGTTACTTATTACTGTAATTACTCTGTACAGACTTGCAGCGTTAGAATGTTCAAGTAATTATAGGAATTACATGAAGCTGTTTATAATTAAGAATTTTTGGTTGCCATTACTAAATTCGTCATTACTGATTGATAATTTTCCACCACAATATTCTTACTTATAGATATTTTCATTACAAATTACTTCAGTTACTGCGTACAGGTTGCAAATCTTATAAATAACATGAGACTTAATAATTGTTTTCAAAATGTTAACAATTCTTGAGTTTTTGGTTATAATTTCTCATATAATATTGTTTGATTGCTAATTTCCTGCAATTATATTCTCAATTGTAGTTGCTTTTAAGTAACGTTACTTCCATTAGTGAGTAAAACCAGTAACTCTTAAAATGAACATGAATCTTCATGTATGTTCACAAAACTTTCCTCAATTCCAAATTTTTTATTGCCTTTTCCAAAAAAATGATTTTTGAGTACAAATTTTCTGGTTTTTATGTTCTCAATTAAAGTTGCTTTCGTTACTTATTACTGTAAATACTCTGTACAGACTTGCAGCGTTAGAATGTTCAAGTAATTATAGGAGTTACATGAAACTGTTTATAATTTAGAATTTTTGGTTGCCATTACTAAATTCGTCATTACTGATTGATAAATTTCCACCATAATATTGTTAGTTATACATATTTTCATTACAAATTACTTTAGTTACTGCGCACAGGTTACAAATCTTATAAATAACATGAGACTTAATAATTGTTTTCAAAATGTTAACAATTCTTGAGTTTTTGGTTATAATTTCTCATATAATATTGTTTGATTGCTAATTTCCTGCAATTATATTCTCAATTGTAGTTGCTTTTAAGTAACGTTACTTCCATTAGTGAGTAAAACCAGTAACTCTTAAAATGAACATGAATCTTCATGTATGTTCACAAAACTTTCCTCAATTCCAAATTTTTTATTGCCTTTTCCAAAAAATGATTTTTGAGTACAAATTTTCTGGTTTTTATGTTCTCAATTAAAGTTGCTTTCGTTACTTATTACTGTAAATACTCTGTACAGACTTGCAGCGTTAGAATGTTCAAGTAATTATAGGAGTTACATGAAGCTGTTTATAATTTTGAATTTTTGGTTGCCATTACTAAATTCGTCATTACTGATTGATAATTTTCCGCCATAATATTCTTACTTATACATATTTTCATTACAAATTACTTCAGTTACTGCGTACAGGTTGCAAATCTTATAAATAACATGAGACTTAATAATTGTTTTCAAAATGTTAACAATTCTTAAGTTTTTGGTTATAATTTCTCATATAATATTGTTTGATTGCTAATTTCCTGCAATTATGTTCTCAATTGTAGTTGCTTTTAAGTAACGTTACTTCCATTAGTGAGTACAGCCAGTAACTCTAAAACTCAACACGAATCTTCGTGTATTTTAAAAAAAATTACTGCAATTCCAAATTTTTGATTGCCTTTTCCAAAATAATAATTTTTGAGTTCTCATTTTCTGGTTTTAATATTCTCAATTAAAGTTGCTTTCGTTACTTATTACTGTAATTACTCTGTACAGACGTGCAGCGTTAGAATGTTCAAGTAATTATAGGAGTTACATGAAGCTGTTTATAATTAAGAATTTTTGGTTACCATTACTAAATTCGTCATTACTGATTGATAATTTTCCACCACAATATTCTTACTTATAGATATTTTCATTACAAATTACTTCAGTTACTGCGTACAGGTTGCAAATCTTATAAATAACATGAGACTTAATAATTGTTTTCAAAATGTTAACAATTCTTGAGTTTTTGGTTATAATTTCTCATATAATATTGTTTGATTGCTAATTTCCTGCAATTATATTCTCAATTGTAGTTGCTTTTAAGTAACGTTACTTCCATTAGTGAGTAAAACCAGTAACTCTTAAAATGAACATGAATCTTCATGTATGTTCACAAAACTTTCCTCAATTCCAAATTTTTTATTGCCTTTTCCAAAAAAATGATTTTTGAGTACAAATTTTCTGGTTTTTATGTTCTCAATTAAAGTTGCTTTCGTTACTTATTACTGTACTTACTCTGTATAGGCTTGTAGCGTTAGAATGTTCAAGTAATTATAGGAGTTACATGAAACTGTTTATAATTTAGAATTTTTGGTTGCCATTACTAAATTCGTCATTACTGATTGATAATTTTTCACCATAATATTCTTACTTATCGATATTTTCATTAAAAATTACTTCAGTTACTGCGTACAGGTTGCAAATCTTATAAATAACATGAGACTTAATAATTGTTTTCAAAATGTTAACAATTCTTGAGTTTTTGGTTATAATTTCTCATATAAAATTGTTTGATTGCTAATTTCCTGCAATTATATTCTCAATTATAGTTGGTTTTAAGTAACGTTACTTCCATTAGTGAGTACAGCCAGTAACTCTAGAACTCAACATGAATCTTCATGTATTTTAACAAAAATTACCACAATTCCAAAATTTTTATTGCCTTTTCCAAAATAACGATTTTTGAGTACTAATTTTCTGGTCTTCATATTCTCAATTAAAGTTGCTTTCGTTACTTATTACTGTACTTACTGTGTGTAGGCTTGTAGCGTTAGAATGTTCAAGTAATTATAGGAGTTACATGAAACTGTTTATAATTTAGAATTTTTGGTTGCCATTACTAAATTCGTCATTACTGATTGATAATTTTCCACCATAATATTCTTATTTATACATATTTTCATTACAAATTACTTCAGTTACTGCGTACAGGTTGTAAATCTTATAAATAACATGAGACTTAATAATTGTTTTCAAAATGTTAACAATTCTTGAGTTTTTGGTTATAATTTCTCATATAAAATTGTTTGATTACTAATTTCCTGCAATATATTCCTAATTGTAGTTGCTGTTAAGTAACGTTACTGCCATTAGTGAGTACAGCCCCTAACTCTAAAACTCTAACTTTGTTAGCATTAACAAATCTCTTTCATGTAAAGGTTACTAGTAATTCGTATTAACGTTCGTGTCATTTTTTATAATAGTATATGGCATTGGATTTTTTCGATGGTTGTTCTATTTCTTGCATGGAAAGGTCACTGTGAAGTGGGACTTGCACTTGAACTTGAGAAAATATCCAATCGATTTACATAAATAATACATTTTCCGGTTAAATACATAAGAACTAGAGCCTGGATTCTCTAATTAATCGAAATAAGTAGACCATAAGTAGAAATACCTTTTAAAATATCATTAAAAAACAGGAACAAGTATTCGATTTTTCTAAGAATTAAATTACACTTAACTGTATTCGTGATTTTTTTTTCTTTAAATGTGTGACTTTCTTAAAATATTTTTACTGCTTCCTTGCCACTCATGTGCTATAATTTTGCATTATACTAATTAGATTTATTAAGTATTCACATATGCATAATTAATAACCATAACACCAACCCACGGGGAAGATTCCTAGTGTCCTGGTGGAAACATCTCCGTATGATTACAATCTGTAGTGTATAAAATATTTAAGATATTATTATTATCATATCATTAAATTTAATTTATGTCATACATATAGAAACATCTTTTTACTACCTGTAAAGTAGAAAATTAAGCATTTTGTTGTTATTTTATTGTCGATATGAATTAATAATAAGTGATAAAAAACACATATAACGAGAGATTTCCGCCTGTGCAAACGATGCAAATAACACATAATTCATTCTCGAATAACTTCTAGAGGCAATGGTTCATATGAACTACTAGTATTAGTACTAGTACTGCTAGTACTAGTGCAACTAGTACTACTAGTAGTACTAGTACTAGTAGTACTACTAGTAGTACTAGTAGTACTAGTACATACTATTTCATATGGATAATAATTAGCAATAACAACATAAATGGACCGACCGACGTTAAATAAACAAAAAAACAATGACAAATGTAATGACAATTTAATTGAGTTGTCAAAAATTCTGCTTAATTGTAATATAATTTTAAACTTCTTTAGATTACGTTATATACAGTTTGCACAACATATGAACTTTTTTGAAAATTCATTTAAAAATTGCATTTATCAAAAATTCTATCGCAAATTGAAATATTACGAATATTTCACAAGTTGTCAATCCACATTCATTAGATTACTATGATAGACATTTTGTAACATGTATGTCGTATTCATAATATATTTTTAATTATTCATTTTGATTGTTTGGAAATGTTTCAAAAACTGGAACATATTTAACAATTCTTCTGATTATTTTCATTAGATTCATTAGATTACTATGGACATTTTGTAACATTTATGCTACATTCACAATATCTTTTTAATTATTCATTTTGATTGTTGGGAAATGTTTCCAAAACTGGAACATATTTAACAACTCTTCTGATTATTTTAATTGGTTTTGTTTAACTAAATTTGTTTAAACGTATTTGAAACAAAATGTAAACACACATAGCACGCAATGGAAAATGAATATCTATCTTCAGGATCTAATTTGGAGTGAAACATGTGAAATAACTATTTTTCAGTGTTTTCTTCGCGAATTATTTGAGTTCAAAGATTCTGCGTGAGTTAAGAATATGTTTTATGTAACTATAATAACGCTAGGCCGTGGGCTATGAATAAAAAAATTAGTTGGTTACGACAGTATTTTACAGTAAATCTCACACATTAAAATGAATTACACGAAATTTAAATAAGATTGGATAATTTAGTGAAAATGCTGCTTAGTAAAGAATAATGTTTGTTTTAATTTCATGTAATATTAAGCATTTATAATTTGGGTATTATTTATGTTGTTTTTGATGATAATATCATTTGAATATTTACTAAAATAAAATAATAAACTCGCCCGTCAAAATATGATTTTAGATGCCACTTCAAATTTTCTAAAACTTCAATTCGGATATCTCAAAAATAACGTGTCAATACTATTTTATTTTTTTTATTATTTATTTATTTATTTGTTCCAAGTATCCACAGGTTTACAAACATCATATATAAAAATGGTCAAAAAACATAAGTATAAACATAGATATAATACACATATAAAACATAAAATAAGTGTATAAATAATAATTATTATTACTGTCATTAATAATAATAATTACCTATATTAAATGATATGCTGCCATATATTTTGTTCAATTGAGCTCATATCTAACGCACACTTCTTAAGATAGATATATGTTTTATAGTGATATCATGATATCTCAAAAACACTTCAAATTTTCTAAAACTAAAATTATGATATCTCAAAAATTAACGTGTGAATACTAATGAAATTTGTTCCTGATATTAAATCATATGCTGCCATACATTTTGTTCAATTGAGATCATATCTAATCCACAATTCTTAAGATATATGTTTCATAATTATCTCATGATCAATCAAAAACACTTCAAATTCTCTAAAACTTAAATTATGCTATCTCAAAAATGAACGTGTCAATACTAATGAAATTTATTCCTGATATTGAATGACGTACTGGCATAAATTTTGTTCAATTGAGATCATATCTAATCCACAATTCTTAAGATATATGTTTCATAATTATCTCATGATCAATCAAAAACACTTCAAATTCTCTAAATCTTAAATTATGCTATCTCAAAAATGAACGTGTCAATACTAATGAAATTTATTCCTGATATTGAATGACGTACTGGCATAAATTTTGTTCAATTGAGTTCATATCTAATGCACAATTCAAAAGATATATGTTTCAAAGTGATATCAAGATATCTCAAAAACACTTCAAATTTTCTAAAACTAAAATACTAAAATTATGATATCTCAAAAATGAAATACTGATGAAATTTGTTCCTGATATTGAATGATATGCTGGCATATATTTTGTTTTATTGGGTTCATATCTAATGCACAATTCTTAAAATATGTTTCATAGTGTGATAATATGATGATTTTAACAATATTTTAGAAGTATTAGTTAAATTTAAAAATGTAGCCTATAAATATCATTGCAATTTATTATTGCCAATCAGTAGTAGGTTGGCAGTGAGTGTGTTTTTTATAATTATTGTCGAATGAGTGACTAGGGATGTACGATTTTTAATATTTAATGTTGTTAATGCTTCTTCAAAGATTCATACTTAGATCATGATATCACAAAAACTAGCGTGTCAATACAAATTAATTTTATTATAGATATTAAGAGATATGTTGCCATTTATTGTAATAAATTGAGTTTATATACAATGCATAATTCTTGAGATATTTGTTTCATAGGGTGATAGTATGTTGTTTTGGTCATATTTCAAGTAGTATGAAATTATATCTCAAAATAGAGCCTATCAATATCCATGTAATTTAATATTGATACGCAGCAGAATATTGTTAATTAGTGTGTTTAACATAATTAATATCGAATGTGTGACTCTAGAGATATATTATTTTTAATGGATGATTTAATATTTTACTTCAAGTTTTCTGTAAAATAGCTCATATTTTAATTATGATATGTAAATTACAATTTATATGTAATTATTATTTTGGATGCTACTTGGCTACTTATTTTGCTAAATTAAGTTAATATGGAGTGCATAATTTTTGAGATATTCTGATTTTTAATGTGACGATTGACGAATGATTTTAGATGCTATTTGGGGGATCCTCAAAATGGTTAATAGCTTTACAATTATATCTCTAAAACTAGTGTATCAATATTAATGGAACTTGGCACAGATATTTTTCGAGATGTTGTTATTTATTTTGTTAAATTAAGTTAATATCTAATGCATAATTTTTGAGATATTCTGATTTTAATACAATACAATCTTGATACTTATACAATGAAACTCAAAAACTAGCGTATCAATGTTAATGGAACTTATCTACAGATATTATGCGAAAAGTTGTCATTTATTTTGTTAAATTGAGTTAAAATCGAATGCATAGTTTTTGAGTTTATACTTACACAATGATATCTCAAAAACTAGTGTATCAATGATAAAACAACTTATCACAGATATTCTACGAAATGTTGCCATTAAATTGAGTTTAAATAGAATGCATAATTTTTGAGATATACTGATTTTAATGTGACCCTTATAAATTTACAAGCTTAATATTTATACAATAATATCTCAGAAGCTAGTGTATCAATATTAATAAAACTTATTGTATATATTGAATGTGATGTTTTCACATATTTGATTAAATTGAACTAATATCGAATGCATAGTTTTTGAGATATTCTAATTTTAATGTGACGAATTATTTTAGATGCTACTTGGTGGACTCCCAAAATGGTTGATACTTATACAATGATATCTCAAAAACTAGTGTATCAATGATAATACAACTTATCACAGATATTCTGCGAAATGTTGCCATTAAATTGAGTTTAAATAGAATGCATAATTTTTGAGATATACTGATTTTAATGTGACCCTTATAAATTTACAAGCTTAATATTTATACAATAATATCTCAGAAGCTAGTGTATCAATATTAATAAAACTTATTGTATATATTGAATGTGATGTTTTCACATATTTGATTAAATTGAACTAATATCGAATGCATAGTTTTTGAGATATTCTAATTTTAATGTGACGGATGATTTTAGATGCTACTTGGTGGATTCCCAAAATGGTTGATACTTATACAATGATATCTCAAAAACTAGCTTATAAATTTTAATGCAACTTATCACAGATATTCTTCGAGATGTTTTTATTTATTTTGTTAAATTGAGATAATATTGAATGCATCGTTTTTGAAATATTCTAATTTTAATGTTTCGAATGATTTAATATGCTACTCTTATACAATGATATCTGAAACACTAGTGTATCAATGTTAATGCAACATATCACAGATAATCTGCATAGTGTTGTCATTTATTTTGTTAAATTGAGTTAACATAGCATGCATTATTTTTGAGATATTCTGATTTTAATGTGTCCTTTATAAATTTACAAGCTTGATACTTATACAATGATATCTCAAAAACCAGCGTATCAACGTTAATGCAACTTATCACAAATACTCTACGAGATGTTATCATTTAATTTGCTAAATTGAGTTAATATTGAATGCATAGTTTTTGAAATATTCTAATTTTAATGTGATGAATGATTAATATGTTACTTTGGTTGATTTTCCAAATGTTTGATACTTATAAAATGATATCTCAAAAACTAGTGTATCAATATTAATGCAACTTATTACCGATATTCTACGAAGTGTTATCATTTATTTTGTTAAATTGAGTTAATATCGAATGTATAATTTTTGAGATATTCTGTTTTTATTGTGGCTCTTATAAATTTACAAGCTTGATACTTATATAATGATATATCAAAAAGTAGCATATTAATGCTAAAAACAATTATTTCTCATATCAAGTGAAATATTGTTATTTATTTCATTAAATTGAGTTATTACCAAATGTATAATTCTTGAGATATTTTATATTTAATGAGGCTGTATAATTTTAGATGCTACTTTTCTTTAAGTTTTCTACAAAGTGGCTCACACTTATATCATGATTTCTTAGAAACTTACGTATAAATACTAAACTACATACTACTAAATACTACATACTACGTAAGACATACTACATACTACTACACACTACATATTAATTGTCTTCAAGTTTTCTTCAAACTGGCTCACACTTATATAATGATTTCTTAGAAACTTTCGCATAAATACTAAACTAAATACTACTAAATACTACACGCTACATACTACATACTACCACTAGACACTACATACTACTTTTCTTCAAGTTTTCTTCAAAGTGGCTCACACTTATATAATGATTTCTTAGAAACTTACGCATAAATACTAAACTACATACTAGTACATACTACATACTACATAATACATACTATGTACTATATACTACATACTACGTACTAATTACTACATACTATGTACTATATACTACTTACTACGTACTACATACTACTACTACATACTACATATTACTTTTATTCAAGTTTTCTTCAAAGTGAGTCTTTGTAGCTCTATACTTATAAAATGATTTCTTAAAAACTTACGTATACATACTAAACTACATACTACTACATACTACATATTACATACCACGTACTACACACTACATACTACTACTACACACTACACACTACATACTACTTTTCTTCAAGTTTTCTTCAAAGTGGCTTACACTAATATAATGATTTCTTAGAAATTTATATGAAAATACTAAAGTACATACTACCACATACTACATACTATTATATACTACACACTACGTACTACGTACTACATACTACTACTACTCACTACATACTACATTTCTTCAAGTTTTCTTCAAATTGACTCACACTTATATAATGATTTCTTAGAAACTTACGTATAAATACTAAACTACCTACTACTACATACTACGTACTACGTGCTACATACTACATACTACATACTACTACTACACGCTACTTTTCTTCAAGTATTCTATAAACTGGCTCAGTTATATATTAATTTCTTAGAAACTTACGTATACATATTAAACTACATACTACTGCATTCTGCATACTACATACTACGTACTACATACTACATACTACTACTACACACTACATACTACTTTTCTTCAAGTTTTCTTCAAAGCGGCTCACACCTATATAATGATTTCTTAGAAACCTAAGTATAAATACTATACTACATATTATTACATACTACATACTACATTGTACATACTACGACTACAACCTACATACTAATTTTCTTTAAGTTTTCTTCAAAGTGGCTCACACTTATATAATGATTACTTAGAAACTTACGCATAAATATATATATATATATATATATATATATATATATATATATATATATATATATATATATATATATATATATATATATATATATATATATATATATATATATAAAACTACATACTACTAAATACTATATACTACATACTACATACTACTGCTACACACTACATACTACTTTTCTTCAATATTTCTTTTAAGTGGCTCACACTTATATAATGATTTCTTAGAAACTTACGTATAAATACAACTACATACTACTACATACTACATACTACATTCTGCATACTACATACTACTACTACACACTACATACTACTTTTCTTCAAGTTTTCTTCAAAGTCTGTCACACTTATATAATGATTTCTTAGAAACTTACGTCTACATACTAAACTACATACTGAACTACATACTACTACTACATACTACTTACTGCTTTTCTTAAAGTTTTCTTCAAAGTGGCGCACACTTATATAACGATTTCTTAGAAACTTGCACATCAACACTAAATTACATACACCGACGCAATAATTATCTATTAATCGTTCACTCTTGCACCTACAATTACCACCAATAGCTACTGTTAGATACCATTTTGCACTTACATAACTATTCTTCAGGAACTTCTGCATTTATGAACACCACAAATTAAACTGCTCACCTACTTACAAGGATGCCATTACGTTTATGAAGATATAAAATCAGTATAAAAAAAGGCGAACATATCTGCTCTACGAGTATTAAGTAATTATTTTAAACAATATTAGACTCACTAGAGGCAAGAGAAAGCAGGGAATGTTTTCGTTCCAAATTAATTAAAATTAACGAAAAAAACAACGAAATCATGCATGTCAGTGTGACATAATGTCGTGCAGGGTTGTACAAAAATTGCTTTCAAATTTCTTAGGCTAATCTAATTTCGTGTCGTATGTAATATAATTGAAGTTACACAACAATAATATCAACAAAACATATTCACGGTCACCTCAGCCGAAGATGACTTTTAGTTTCTGATTTGCCTTCGAGTGGAGCTCTGTAAATAACAAAATAACGTGGCGTGAAATAACTTTTTTTTTTTATAAATGCGAACTATTTTGTGGTGTAAATAACTATTCTCCAAGTACATGGTTAGATCAATCTGGCAATTATTGGGTGGTAAATTAGTGTAATGCGAAATGCATATGAAGCATTGTTCTTGCTGCTGCTGTGGCTGCTACCAAGAAGCGTTTCAATTTTAAATTGTACCCTCTTTATCGGGGCTCATCACATCATCAACAACAATAATTAAGGCATAGATGTTAGATAAAGTCTGTAAGGTGTAGTGCACATCCATGTAGCCACACCACAGCATTTTATAACCGACACAGCTAGATATGTATTAAGTGCACGGGCCAGTGCACATGGCGGCTATATAAACTTGGGCTCTCGAGAGCGCCGGTTCAGTCAGCTGACGGAGTTACAGTTGAAAGCTCGTGCTTCGAATCCTGCTCGCTTGGTAATAAATCCACTCGCTTGCACACGAAACGGTCCGTCGTTTTTTCAAATTAAGTGAAAGAAAACGTTGAATCAATCAGGCGGAAATGGCCACGTACGCTGCATACAGACACATTGAACTCGACAAGGTTGGCTACAGCAAGAAAAGGTAAGGGCATCCTTATTGATGTCTTCAGAATAACTCAACAAACTCAAGAGATTAACTCACAAAATCACAATGACATACGGAACTGAAAACGCTGCTAATAATTATTTAATTTTTTTGGGCAAGGACAGTCCATTTTAATTGTTCCTCTTTGTGTTTCAAGGCTCCTGAACGTATTAAGAATCTAAAAAAAACCACATTATAATTTTTTCGCATAACAATATCCAATTACAAAGGCATATCTAATTATAATATAATTGTTTGCCGATTTTTTTTTAATTAAGATTTTTCACAACGTTTTTCTTCAGTCTTATAAACTATGCCATTCATTATCGTGCCTAACTTTTTGGCTCTCCACAAATATATTTCTTAATGCTCTGCATGTATTGATTCAACTGGATTAGTATTCATCGAAGAAAATTTCATTTTTACCATTATACACAAACACGATACATCCAGCTATCGACCACACATTTCTGCGCCAGCATCAGTACCCACTTTATTATACATTCAGCTCAATAATCCAGCAACTGAAACTCAGGAAAATTGATAGCAGTAAATCCGCCCCTAATGATTGCATAACATTGCGGAACATAATTCCCAAATCTCGTTCAAACAATCTATTAGATTCATCGTGCATGTATTTTTTATTTGTTTCTCTTTATTTGAGAATTAGAATGAGAAGAACTAATAAATAATATAAATACGTAAATAATATATGTAAAAATACATTGAAAATAGTAGTAATAAGAAGAACTAAAAAATAATATAAATACGTAAATAATATATGTAAAAATACATTGAAATTAGTAGTAATAAGATGAACTAATAAATAATATCATTATTAGTTCTTATTATTACTACTATTTTATAAATAATTATATTATTTATTAGTTCTTCTTATTACTACTGTTTTCAATGTATTTTTACATATATTGTGTACATATTTATATTATTTATTAGTTCTTCTCTCCCAAATAATAAAAATCTTATAAATAATATAATTTTTAGTTCTTCTTATTACTACTATTTTCAATGTATTTTTACATATATTATGTACGTATTTATATTATTTATTAGTTCTTCTCTCATAAATAATAAAAATCTTATAAATAATATAATTATTAGTTCTTCTTATGACTACTATTTTCAATGTATTTTTACATATATTATTTACGTATAAATAATATAATTATTAGTTCTTCTTATTACTACTATTTTCAATGTATTTTTACATATTATTTACGTATTTATATCATTTATTACTCCTTCTCATTATCATTTATTTTCAATGTATTTTTACATATGTTATTTACGTTTACTCATCATCGGTTAATTTGTAGCGATAATTTTGCGTGCATAAATTTCCGGACCGAGATTGTGCAATCTCTGCCTGATTTGTCCAGGAAGCTGCAATTTGCGATTACCCGCAATGGCCATGAAACCTATTCGTTTTTGCTTATTAGCTGCGACTAATTTAATACCTCTTATAAGCAATAAGTCAATTAAAAGCGATGAGAATAACGCAGTTACGCAATAAAATGTTAATTGCATATTGCCCGCAGTGAGAGGATGCTCAAAAAGTGCATTATAAATAATTGCATCTGCAAGTGCGTTGCGAAAACGGCATTTCACTGAAATAAACGCCGAAGAGAATTTTTATACAAATGCATTCAAATTTATCAAAAAATGCATAATTGCAACTGCTACTTTGCGAAAACAGCGTTTCACTGAAATAAACGCCAAAGTTTTTCATAATTTTTATTCAAATGTATTCAAATTGATCAAAAAATGCATTATAAATAATTGCAACTTGATGTACGCAGCGAAGTAACCGCCGAAGTTGGAGGTGATATTTTTTTATTCAAATGCATTCAAATTTGCCAAAAAATGCATTATAAATAATTGCAACTTGAAAAATATAACATTCATTATCGTGCCTAATTTTTTGGCTTATCCATAATTAGATTTCTTAATACCTACTTTTCATATATTGATTCAACTGGATTAGTACTCATCGAAGAACATTTTATTTTGATTATTATATACAATCAAGCAGCGAAAAAGGCGAAATAACCGCCAAAGTTGGAGGTGATAATTTTGATCCAAATGCATGCAAATTTATCCAAAAAAAATGGATTATAAATAACTGCATCTGCAAGTACGTTGCAAAAACAGCGTTTCACTGAAATAAACGCCGAGGTTTTTGATAATTTTTATTCAAATGTATTCAAATTTATCAAAAAATGCATTATAAATAATTGCAACTTGAAGTACGCAGCAAAATAACCGCTGAAGTTGAAGGTGATAAATTTTTTTCCAAATGCATTCAAACTTATCAAAAAATGTATTATAAATAACTGCACCTGCAAGTACGTTGCGAAAACGGCATTTTACTGAAACAAACGCCGAACATAATTTTTATACAAATGCATTCAAATTTATCAAAAAATGCATAATTGCAACTGCTACTTTGCGAAAACAGCGTTTCACTGAAATAAACACCAAATTTTTTGATAATTTTTATTCAAATGTATTCAAATTTGTCAAAAAATGCATTATAAATAATTGCAACTTAAAGTACGCAGTCAAATAACCACCGAAGTTGAAGATAATTTTTATTCAAATGTATTCAAATTTATTTCGAGCCGCAGAAAGGAGTTTATCTAATAATTATGTTCGGCGTAAATTATTGCCGAAAACATTGACCTGACATAATCGTTAAGTATTGATTGATTTTTATGGCACCTCGGCTGCTGGCCACTTTTGATTATTGAAATTAAGCCTGATTTGTTGATATCGTATGAAGTTTTGATTGAAAATGCTATTCAGCATGATAATGAACGGTGGCCTGGTTTCAAATCAATAACTTGAATTCATATACGCATTTATAATTTGCTTTAGAGACCGCCTAGTTATCATATATCATAAAGTAGGCAATTGAAAAAAACAATTGCATTTTAACAAATTTTATACAATACACATATGTTAATTTATTTTTATGCATTCTCAGAATGTAGCGACTTAAATTTTTATGCACTCTCAGAATGTAGCGACTTAAATTTTCACAAACGTGAGCCCAATTTAGGGGATGATTTGGCTCTAATTCATGAAATAATTATAAAATATAAACTACACAATAGACGCAGTGGTATCAAATATGAATACAGAAGATGTATCGCAAATTTTCAATGTGCATTTGGGAATTATTTCCTCTTGCAATTGGAGACTAGTTTCGATCTTATTAGATCTCATCAGTCCAATATAGTCAGATTCGTAATTCCCTTCATACATATATTAATGTTGATTCTTTTACATAAAAAATACATTTTGACTCTTGGTTCACACAAAAACAGAAATTTTGACATTTTATACATAGAAATGAAAAAAATGTGACTACATGTAAACAAAATTAACATTATTTTGACGTGTTTAGTCGTGGATATCCAAAACTGAACATTTTATTTTTGAATTAACGCTAATGAATAAAGCCTAATTTAATCTAGTGAAAAATGTGGCCAGTTTCACAAAATATCGTTCAATTTTTGATGGCAATTGTCCATAAAAATTCTAAATTACTTAAACAAAAGTAACATTATTTTGATGTATGTATAGTCGTATCCATGCAAAAGTAAACTCTTTTTTTTAATGAACCCCAATGAATAGAACCTAAATTAATCTAATTAAAAATATGACCAGTTTCACAAAATATTATTAAACAACAGTAAACAAAATTAAAGATATTTTGATGCATGTCATATACAATCATAATGTAGGTTACGTGATATACATCATACAAACACCAATATACATCAAAATATAAATATACATCAAAATTCCAAATAACTGCAGATATTTTGAAGGAAAAGTATTTTAAAATTCACTTTTGGATGGCGATTGTTAATAAAAATTCTAAAAAACTTAAACATAATTAACATTATTTTGACGTCGTGTCCATTCAAAAGTGATTTTTTTTTCTATTTTTTTACATGAACGCTAATAAATAAAGCCTTATTTATTCTAATGAAAAATGCGGCCAGTTTCACAATATATCGTTCACTTTTGCCTGCTATCGATTGCCCATAAATATTCCAAATAACTGCAAATTTTCTGAATGAAAAGTATTTTAAAATTCCATAATTATCCGCCTAGTTATCATATATCATAAAAAAATAATTGTTTCAACTAAACTTTTATTCAATACAAATATACTAATGTTATGACTTTTTATTGCACAGGAACGAAAACAATGTCAGGAAGTCACATTCAAAAATTTCAAGTATTTCCAACTGTAGTATTCGTAACTGTAGTAGTATAGTATAGTATTCGTACCAATGTAAATACTAAAAACAATTTGTATAACAACAAAAATTGTACAGCACCGAAATTAAATAATTGAACTTTCTGTAGACAAAATTAAATATATTACGATGTATGTCAAATACAATCATCATATACGTCACGTGATATACATCATATATACATCAATATACATCAAAATGTAGATATACATCAAAATTCTTTTACATAAAAGAAATACATTTTGACTCTTCATTGTCATAAAAGAGAAATTTTCACTTTTTATTACACAGGAACGAAAACAATGTGACTTCCTGTAAACAAAAGATATTTTGATGTATGTCATATACAATCATCATATACGTCATATACGTCACGTGATATACATCAAACGATAATGTATGATAATGATATATATCATATATATCTCAATATACATCAAATATAGATATACAACAAACTTTTGTTTCAATACACATATACTAATGTTGATTATTTTACATTAAAAAAATACATTCCGAGTCTTTTTGAGTTTTTGAGACATAAAAGTTGACTTTTTATTACACAGGAACGAAAAATGTGATTTCCTGTAAATAAAATTAATAATATTTTGATGTATGGTATATACAACCATCATATACGTCTTATACGTCACGTCATATACATCATTTATAAATCAATGTACATCAAAATATATAGCAAAATATAGATACACATCAAAATTCCAAATATAGATATTCTGAATGAAAAGTATTCTTAAATTATACAGACAATATTTGTATAAGTACAAAATTTCAAAAAATGTCAGTATTCGTAAATTGAAAACTTTTTGAAAACAAAATTGAAGATATTTGGACTTTATTTACTTACATCAAAATTCTATATAACTTCAGATATTCTAAATGAAAAGTATTCTTAAATTATACACACAATATTTGTATAAGTTCAAAGTTTTAAAAAATGTCAGTAGGTTTTCGTAAATTGAAAACTTTTTGAAAATAAAATTGAAAATATTTTGACTTTATGTACTTACATCAAAATTCTAAATAACTTTCGGTATTGTAAATGAAAAGTATTCTAAAATTATACACACAATATTTGTATGAGTACAAAATTTCCAGTATTGGTAACTATAGTATTCGTAACTGTAGTAGTATAGTATAGTATTCGTACTAAAGTCAATACTAAAAACAATTTCTATAACAAATATTTAGTAGCTCCGAAATTGAATAAACATAACTTTCTGAAAACAAAATTAAAGATATTTTGACTTTGTGTGCATCAAAATTCGAAGTAACTGCAAATATTCTCAATGATAAGTATATTCAATGCAAAGAAAATGCAATTACATACTAAAAATAGTCCTTATAATTGCAAAATTTAAAAAAAAATCCTAATCCTTACAGTGGCTATATTACAATTATTGTGAACTTTAAATTACAATATTTCCAGTACACAAAGGCATAGCAATGTGAGGAAAATAATTAAAAATTATCCTCACAATTTTGCACAATTTTGAATCTGTGTACACAAAAATACGCAGAAATTAAATAAATCTGACTTTCTGAAAACCAAATTGAATATATTTGTGCTTTGTGTACATCAAATTTCGTAATATCTGCAGATATTCTGAACGAAAAGTATTTTAAATTCCAAAATTTCCAATTTACATACTAAAAACAGTTCGTATATTGGCAAAATTTCATAATTTTCCTGTGTCATACGGTGACTATACGTAAATCATTGTTAACTTTAAATTACATTTTTTTTCTGTATACAAAGGCATAGCAATGTGATGTATATAATTCAAAATTATCCTCACAATTTTGCACATTTTTGAATCTGTGTACACAAAAATACACAGAAATTAAATAAATATGACTTTCTGAAAACTAAATTAAATATATTTTGGCTTTGTATACAGCAATTTTCTAAATAACTGCAGACATTCTGAATGAAAAGTATTTTAAATTCCAAAATTTCCAATTTACATACTTAAAACAGTTCGTATAATTGCAATTTTTCATAATTTTCCTGTGTCATACTGACTATACGAAAATCATTGTGAACTTTAAATTACATTTTTTTTCTGTCTATAAAGGCAAAGAAATGAGAAGAAAATAATTCAAAATTATCCACAGTACAATTTTGAATCTGTGTACCCAAAAATAAACAGGAATTAAAAACAATGACTTTCTGAAAACTAAATTAAACATATTTTGACATTGTATACTTCAAAATTCCAAATAACTGCAGATATTCTGAATGAAAAGTATTTCAAATTCTAAAATTATCCAACTTACATAAGTACTAAAAACAGTTTGTATAATTACAAATTTTCATAATTTTCCTGTGATAATACAGTGATAATGCTAAAATCATTGTTAACTTTAAATTACAAATTTTCCTGTGCACATAGGCCAAGTTGTGTGAAAAACCTAATTCAAAATTATCCACAGAACAATTTTGAACCAAAATTACACAGATTTTTTTTTCCTTTCTGAAACCCAAATTAAACCTTTTTTGGCTTTGTGTACATCAAAATTTCAAATAACTGGAGACATTCTGAATGAAAAGAATTCTAAAATTTCAAAAATTTCCAATGTACCTTGACATACTAAAAACAATTTGTATAAGAACAAAATTTCAAAACTGTCTAGTATTAAGTAAAGTAAAAGTAAAGTAAAGTAAAGTTTATTATTACCACTGAAAATATGTATAAGATTAATGACATAAATACATTATAGCACTACATGTAACATACAATATGGGGTCGTCAACTATATTCATGCGGTGTACATGCTAATAATAATAATAATAAGTTTATTCATGCTTATGCCAATGCTAAAGTCAATTAGAAGTACAAAGTACTATTTTGTCGGTGTATACTGTAACGTGTATACAGGCAAAGTTATGTGAAGAAAATTATTCAAAATTAGCCACAGTATAATTTTAAATCTTTGTCTCCCCAAAAAGGTGCAGACATTGAATACATGTGGCGTTTTGAAAACAAAATTGAATATATTTTGACTTTATGTACTTACATCACAATTCTAAAGCTTCAAAGGTTCCAAAGGTAGAAAATCCACCATAGGCCAGTAGCCTAATAAAGATCGTTATCTCTCTCTATCTCTCTCTCCATCTCTATGTCTCTAAATGAAAGGTATTCTAAAATTACAAAAAAAGCATCAAATTCAAGAAATTTCCAGTATTCGTACATTGTAAAGTCTATTCGAAGTACAAATTGTTATTATTATATTTAAATGACATTGGCTGACTTGTGCGAGACTTCTTGTTTGTAATCTGGAGCATGAATAAAATGAATTATGAATTATAAATGTACCTACATAGGCAAAGTAATGTGAGGAAAATAATTAGAAATTGTCCGCAAAACAATTTCTACTGTTTGTATCTAAAAATTATGGCAGTATTGTACTTACATTCATTTAAGAACAGAATTTCGAAAACACAACACAATTTAAAGAACAACAATTTTTCTAAATTAAGTAAATGTAAATAAAGTAGCCAAAAATCAAAATTTTTATGAAAAAAAATCAAAATTCTCGCTGGTGCAATTTTGTCACAGACAAAAGACTCAAAATACACAACAGTGATGAAATTGTTATTACACTCCGTAAAATTTATTTGATGCAGCAAATTGCAAAATTTCATCAGTGTATATAAACTAAAATCACTTTAAAATACAAAATTTAGCAAAATTATGCACTGGCTATAAAGTATATAAAGCAAAATTTATCAAAAATAGTGCACAAGCTAAAGTAATTAGCTCAAAATTAAATAAATACGACCATTTGTTAAACATAAGTTTTGACTCTATATACGCACAAAATTAAATAAGTTTTGACTGTGTACACAAAATTAGATAAATGTTTACTGTGTACATAAAATTATACAAATGTTGACTCTTTATACATAACAATAATTAAATTTTTGACTCAAATTTTGATTACATCAATCTATAGAACTTTTGATTTTTGTACATTAAAATTCAAAATCCAAAAAAATTGTCAAAATTAAACAAATTGTGATTCTTTATAAACAAAAATAATAATAATACTGAAATCAATTCTACCAATACAAAAAGTACAAATTTCTAATTTTTTCTATGTACGTGCCAAAGTAATTTAAAGAAGACAATACAAAAATGTCAACACAAATGAACGTTTCCATTTAAAACTAACAAAATTTTGACTTTTTGTACCCAATAATTTTACTCTTTATTTAATAAAATTTATAATTTTTGACTCTTTCTACCCAAAAATAAAATCGTTATTTAGTATTACGTATTTTATCTCGTAAATAAATTTTAAAAACTTAAGTTTATCTTGATTCGTTTTTCAATTAAATGTTGACTAAATGTTCTCTAAGTGCGATGAGAAACAGTCAGTCAGTCAATCGATGGAAATACAAAGAAATATAAAAGAAAGACAAAAAAAATATATATATAATATTATTGACTAAATGTTGACATTTGGTTTGAATCAAAGAACCGTTTTATCTTTGTATATTAAAATATCAAATACCAGCAGATATATATAACTATAATTATTTTAAAATTTCAAAAAAATTCAGTATACCCACTCAAAACAGTTTATGTAGTATCTGTTGTAGATTACAAGAGATACAAGTTGCTATGGACACAAAATTATACAATTTTGACTCTTTATACATAACAATAATTAAATTTTTACATAATTGTCTTATGTATACATAATTGTCTAATTGTTACATTATTATCTACATAAATTTAAAGAACTTTTAATCTTTGTACATTAAAATTGAAAATAGCAGCAGATATTTCCAACGAAAATTATGTTAAAATAAAAAAAAATGATTTAGTATCTGTATATATTAAAACTAGTCATAATAATATATATGGCTAATGAATACATATATACTAAAAATAGTTTATGTAAGTATGAAGTGTGCATACTAAAACTATTCATAATAATATAAATGCCTCATGAATACATAAGCAACAACAGAAATGGGTCAAGAAAATATATAAACAACAATAGAAACGGGCCATGAATATATAAACAACAATCAAAGCGGATCAATAATTTGTAAACAAGAGGATTTTGAAACAACAGTTTCAATAGTTTTAAATAAATTATGAAGCATATTAATTTATTAAAATTATTGTTCCATATATCGCATTTACTACATTTTCAGATTAATTACATTTCAAATAGCATAATGGTATCATTTTTAATAATATATAATACTAAGAATATACTGTTCAAAATTCCAAAAGTTCCACAAAGTTATGTAAATATTGCTTCTTGCATATAAATAATAATAATTCTGAAATCAGTTCTACCAATACAAAAACTACAAATTTCTATTTTTTTCTATGCACGTGCCAAAGTAATTTAAAGAAGATAGCACAAAATTGTCAACACAAATGAATGTTTGCATTTAAAACTAACAAAATTTTGACTTCCTGTACCCAATATCTTTCTACCCAAAAATAAAATCGTTATTGAGTATTATCGCAAATGTCGTATACATGTCGTAAATAAATTTATTTATTTATTTACGGGACAAGCCCACAGTACACATAAGATATTTTAAAATAGTTTACAGCTAAACTAAGTTTTACTCGATTTAAAAAACTTATTATACTTATTATTCTAAGATCAATAAAAAACATAATAAAAATAAATAATAATAGTTTCTTTATTGGGGTACATTTAGTAATAATAATTTATTTTTCTAATTGTATCATCCATTATTATTTATTTATATTATTTTTCTTATACAATATTAAATAAATTTAAATAATTTATTTCGTATTCGTAATTTCCAAATAATTTGCTTACAGTTATCAGATACATAAACATTCGTATAGTTTGGAATAAATAATTGTGTAATAAATAAACAACACAGATAATACCACGAAAATTTCTAACTTGTGTTGACAAACAGAATAGTATAAATAAATAAATACATAATTCGTACCTATGTACACCATTATCTATGATATTAATATTTATAGCTCCAACACAATGAAATTTGAACGTTTTCTATTCACACATACTTCAATCGATAACATAAGCAAAGCGCTGAAATAGGAAATAAATGTAAAAATTAAACATTTTAACCAAATAATAATAATAATAAGTATTTTATCACTTAGCTGTTTTTTTTTTACATATGACGAAGTAATGTAAGTAATTGAAGTAATTTGCCATATTGGTTACAAGCTTGTTGCTTGCATTCAAATATTTCTACTGTCTTTAGTTATCAAATGTGTATATAATTATTTAAAAAAAATAAGAAAGTGAAATGACGTACAATAATGTAAAAGTTGAATCATTAAGGTCTATGGGATTTTTCGTGTTATTTCATTTAATAGAAAGTACCACATTTTTTTACGTAGATAGCTAACTAGAAATCTTAATAATAATAATAATAATAATAATAATAATAATAATAATAATAATAATAATGATGATAACATAATGATGACATTTTTTACGTAGATAGCTAACTAGAAACCTTAATTATAATAATAATAATAATAATGATAAATTGGTATTCACTCGCACAACTCCAATTATTATTATTATTTTATTATCAAGGTTTCTAGTTAGCTATCTACTTATAAAAATGTGAAAATATTATAAGAAGACACCATTTTTTCTGCAATAATAATAATAATAATATGTATTCCGTGTCTGCACAATAAGTTTACACAATAAACTTACAGAAGTAGATTACATAGGTTATTTATAGTTACATTGCTTAAACTAAGCAATTACATAATAAAGAGCATCCAACAGTTATTTCCAATTTTGTATTCAGTACAGAAACGTTATACTCAAACACATTAATCTCGCTAATTTCGCAGTGCATACGCTCAACATGGGGTTAAAGAACTCATTGTGTAATTTGGAAGCGGCTCAATATATAAGGCACACAAATCTACCACATAAAGAGGCATTATGCTTCAAATATTTAATTTGGCTTCGCCCCGTTTGAAAACACTAAGGAGGGTCCATTGCGATGTGTTAACGGTTCCACGGTTCTCAATGAGTTGCTCAAATAACGCACGAGACGACATCGAATCCATTTTTGAGGCGCACACAATGGTCTATCTGGGGCAAGTTCCGGCGGATACTACGAACGGTCTGCGCGTACGTTGCTTCCTGTGATATATATATATATATATATATATATATATATATATATATATATATATATATATGTATACGTGAAGCCACAAAACAATGTGACACGCATTACCTGAGAACACTCCCTGTGCAGCACAATGCGTGGCGTCGATGTGAAAAAAGTTAATGACGCTTCCGTTTAAGAAGACCTACAATAATAATTGTGCTCATTGGGATGTTAACGTAGGAAGTTTGGCTGTACAAGTGTACATCTCACAATGAAACAAGAAATTGATGAAATCCTTGTAATGCTGATGATCTCCAATATCCGACAGGATGTATATATGTCTTCTGTTCTTAATTTATTAACATCTGATCCTTATTTAAAAATTCAAAAAAATACAATTGAATCATATTCCAGAAAAGTAATTTTCTTTGAAAGACTTGAAAAAATTGTCCAAATTTAATAAATAGAAAACTTAATTACAATTTACGAAACTCAAATCCTCATATTTCAAAACTATACTGTTTACCAAAAATTAATAAACAATGCAACAGTTTCAGGCCAATAGTTTCTAATATTAATTCTTCAGCATAAAAATTTCCGATATCAGTACAAAATTTCAATAAATAATTAAATTATATTCGGCATGTAGCAAAAGTTAACGGTCACAGTAAAACTTTGATTTCAAAAATTTACAATAAATCTAAGAAGACATCTTTATGAAATGTTGTGTAATTTAATCTTGAACTTCTATCGAAATTGCTAAGAGTTTAGGATATTTACTTGTATATTTTGATAATTAATTTGATATGATAATATGATGGAAAGGTTTTATGCAACGTCATAACAATTTTTTAGTTGTTCACTTTCTTCACTTACATAACCCCTTTCTGAAATTTTCTGCAGTTTGTAACATTCTTCTAAACTTACTTTTAATATTTTTATTGAAATTTTGGACTCTTATGACCTAAAATTCTAGAAATTTTCATTAAATTAGCATATATTTTTTTGGAAATTTTCAAAATCTTTATGAAATTCATTATTTGCAAATTTTGATATTATAATTCAATTTTCTCATTGTTTGTTTTCGTTAATTCAACAAATTTTCTAAATCTTTATGAAATTCATTATTTGCAAATTTTGATATTATAATTCAATTTCCTTATTGATTGCTTTCCTTAGTTCAATATACTTTCGTTAAATGAATTTTATTATTATTTAAATGTAAAGTCATAAGAAAAAACGTAAAACTAGACAGATGTCGACAAATTTCAGCAAACAATTAAACTCATAATCATTATATTTCACGCAATTCATCCTCACATGTATCCTGGCAAAAAACGATGTAACAAAAACACCAACAGATTTGAACCTATAATGACTGTTTGAAAAAAGTTTGAAAAACCACAAAAAAAGTTGTCCTGTAACTTTAATGAAATTTGATATTTTTAATTTAAACAGACTTGAATGCTGAAGACGGCTCTTAAGCCGAAACTAGTTCATAAAAACAAAGGTTTTCATTACCCTATACCTGAGAGTGCATAAATATTCTTTCATTAACTCAAAACTCAGGATGGATCCACACACATTCCAATACGTAAAGTTTTTGCAGATTTACTGGCCATTCTAGAAATTTTCATATAATTATTATTAGCAACTTCTGAAATCTTTATGAAATTTGTTAAACTTGTATGTTTATTTGTAATATTTTCATATTATAACTCAATTTCCTGCAATTTTCTCCTTGAGTAATTTCTTCACTTCAGCCCTTTCGTTCAGTTATCAAGATTTACTGGTAGTTATGTTTCAGAAAATTTAGAATCAATTCTGAAACTGGTATTTTTATTTATAGATTTTTCATTTGCAACTTTTGATGTTTTCATTGAATTTTTTTCAGTTTAAAATGTATGCTAACTGAGTTGTTGCTTTCTATTAAACTTTTACATTACATTACAACACTACATTACTATATAGTGTTTCCTGACGTGTGTAAACTTTGTAAATATGTACTGGCATTAATAAACTATTATTATTATTTTAGCACCTATACTAATTGGTAGAAGGTGTAATGATAAATATATATATAATATTATTTTATTAAGTTAAAAAAAATATAAATACAAATTTCAGGAAATTGGATAACTTTCTTAAACCCTGTAATTGTCTGCTCATTTTCGTTTCTTTGTGTAATATTGGTTGATGTAATGTTCACATGTTTTGAACATTTTGATACTATTGATATTATTATTAATATTTTATGTGTTTAAATGGTTAAAATGTTTATAAATCTTATGTAATTTCATTGAGTCTCATCAAATTCTAAAAAATTCTAGTGAAATTGCTGAAAGTTAAGGATATTTATTTGTATATTTTGGTAATTGTTTTGATAATATGATTACATTTTATGTTATAATGTTTAAAATGTTTATAAATATTGTGTAATTTCATTGAATCTCATCAAATTGTAGTGACATTGCTGAAAGTTAAGGATATTCATTTGTATATTTTGATGATTGTTTTGATAATATGATTAAGTTTTATGCAACTTCAATAAAATTTTCTGGTTTTTCACTTTCTTCAGTTTCAGAACGCCTTATTGAAATTTACTAGAATGTTCGCAGTTTCTAAACCTTTTTCTAAATTTACTTTCGATATTTTGATTGAAATTCAGGACTGTTTTGACGGCACATTCTAGAAATTTTCATTAAATTACCACTTAAAGAAAATTTAGAATCAATTCTGAAACTGGTATTTTTATTTATAGAGTTTTCATACTTTATTCTATTCAAATTATACAACGAAAATTCCTGCATTGCATTTATTTAATTGAAATTTTTAAATGGCCGCAGTATATTGACTATGCAAAGGTAGCATAATAATTATTTTTTTAATGGATTATAACTGAAAATGTGTGGTATATTTTCAAAAAACAAAAGTGTATCTTGCATAAGCTCCTAAAACGACAACTCTTTCCTCATTTAACCGAATATCTATATTTTATGGTTTCCGAGATACCAATGTTTACAATAAAAAAAATAAAATCACCCGGTAGAGTACATCAAATTTCATAAAGATTTCGGAAATTTCCAAAAAAATATATGGTAATTTAATGAAAATTTCTAGAATTTGCCGTCAAAAGAGTGCTGAATTACAATCAAAATATCAGTTATTAATCAAAAAAGTAAATTTAGAAGAAGAAACTACGAGAATTCTATTATTTTTTCTGTCCTAATTATACTTAACTCTATTGAAATTATACAACGAAAATTCCTGCATTGCATTTATTTATAAAAATAAGTATAGCAAACCTTATATCGGTATAAAGTGAAATAATGGTCCCTTTTAAAAATTTATAACCAACTATTACTGCCATTTAAAAAAAAAGTATTATAACTGAAAATGTGTGGTCATTTTTCAAAAAACAATAGCATATCTTGCATAAGTTCCTAAAACGACAACTCTTTCCCCATTTAACCGAATATCTATATTTTATGGTTTCCGAGATACAAATGCCTAAAATGAAAAAAAAATCACCCAGTAGAATTCACTAAATTTCATAAAGATTTCGGAAATTTCCAAAAAAATATATGGTAATTTAATGAAAATTTCTAGAATGTGCCGTCAAAAGTGTGCCGAATTACAATCAAAATATCAATTATCAATCAAAAAAGTAAATTTAGAAGAAGAAACTACGAGAATTCTATTAATTTTCTGTCCTAATTATAATTAATTATACAACGAAAATTCCTGCATTGCACTTATTTATGAAAATAAGTATAGCAAACCTTCGGCAATATCGGTATAAAGTGAAAAAATTGTCCCTTTTTAAAATTTAAAAGCGAACTATTTCTGCCATTTAAAAGAAAGTTTGGATTATAACTGCAAATATGTGGTATTTTTTCAAAAAACATAAGCATACCTTGCATCAGTTCCTAAAACGACAACTCTTTCGTCATTTAACAGAATATCTATATCTTATAGTTTCCGAGATACCAATGCTTAAAATGAAATCACCTGACAGCGTTCACCAAATTTCATAAAGATTTCGGAAATTTCAAAAAAATTATATGGTAATTTAATAAAAATTTCGAGAATGTGCGTTCAACAGACTGTTGAATTACAATCAAAATATCAATTATCAATCAAAAAAGTAAATTTAGTAGCTGAAGAAGTAACTGAAGAAAGTGAAAAACTAGAAGTTGCATAAAACTTAATCATATTATCAAAACTATCATCAAAATATACAAATAAACATACTTTCAGAAATTTCTCTAAAATTTGATGAGATTCAATGAAAGTACACAAGATTTATAAATATTTTAAACATTTAAACAAACAAAATATTAATAATATCAAAAGTATTAATAGGTTCAGAAAATGCGAACATTGTATCAAACCAATGTTACAGAAAGAAATGAAAATTACCAGACTATTTCAGGGTTAAAAAAAGTTGTCCAAATTTCCTGAAATTTTAAAAAATGTCAAAGCCATCTATGACTGCCATTTAAAAAAATGAAGTTTGTATTATAACTCAAACAATATTTTTTTTTTCAAAAAAACACAAGCATATCTTGCATAAGCTCTTAAAATAACAACTCTTTCCTCATTTAACCGAATGTCTATGTTTTATGGTTTCCGAGGTCCCATTGCTTAAAATGAAAAAAACCCACGCTGTATATTAATTATTTGCAAATTTTGTTATTGTAATTCAATTTTCTTGACACCCTCAGGGTACAAGAGGACCGTGTAATGTATGTATGTAATTCAATTTTCTCATTGTTTGCTTTCTACAGTATCAATACACTTTCGTTAGTTTTTTCAGATTTACTGGTACTTAAATTTTAGAAAATTAAGAAACAATTCTGAAATTAGCATTTTTATTTGTTAGTTTTTGTTTCAAAGGTTTGATGTTTTTATTATATGTTCTTCAGTTTAAATTTTGTGTGATTGTTTGCTCTTTATTCTTGTATTAAGTTAGAAAATTTATAAACAAAAACTTCAGAAAATTGGACAAATTTTCAGAAACTTCTGTAAGAAAATTATTGTAGTGAAAGTCTACTATAATTTTCTTCCAGAAGCTTCTGAAAATTTGTCCAATTTAAAAAAAAGGAAACAGTCAATCCTGAAACTTGTATTTTTATTTGTAAAGTTTTTATTTCAAACGTTTGATGTTTTTATTATATTTTCTTCAGTTTAAATTTTGTGTGATTGTTTGCTCTTTATTCTTGTATTAAGTTAGAAAATTTATAAACAAAAACTTCAGAAAATTGGACAAATTTTCAGAAGCTTCTGGAAGAAAATTATAGTAGACTTTCAACATGCAAAATTTTGATATTTTTATTTTTTATATATATTTTTTCAATTTGAATAAATATCATTATTCATTGCAGTTATAGAATTCTAGAATTAATATCATGAATAGATACGTGTAAAAGAAGTATTTTTATTAAATTTTCTTCAGTTTAAATTTTGTGGGATTGTTTGCTCTTTACTCCTGTATTAAGTTAAAGTTTTAGTTATAAATAAAAACTTCAGAAAATTGGACAAATTTTCAGAAGCTTCTGGAAGAAAATTATAGTAGGCTTTCAACATGCAAAATTTGCTATTTTTATATATTTTTTTTTCAATTTGAATAAATTTCATTATTTATTACAGTTATAGAATTCTAGAATTAATGTCATGAATAGATACGTCTAAAAGAAGAATATTTATTAAATTTTCTTCAGTTTAAATTTTGTGGGATTGTTTGCTCTTTATTCTAGTATTAAGTTAAAGGTTTAGTTATAAATAAAAGCTTCAGAAATTGGACAAATTTTCAGAAGCTTCTGGAAGAAAATTATAGCACACTTTCAACATGCAAAATTTGATACTTTTATTTTTATATATTTTCTTTTTAAATTTGAATAAATTTCATTATTCATTACAGTTATAGAATTCTGGGATTAATATCATGAATAGATACGTGTAAAAGAATAATTTTTATTAAATTTTCTTCAATTTAAATTTTGTGAGATGTTTTTCTCTTTATTCTTGTATTAAGTTAAAGTTCTAGTTATAAATAAAAACTTCAGAAAATTGGACAAATTTTCAGAAGCTTCTGGAAGAAAATTATAGTAGACTTTCAACATGCAAAATTTGATATTTTTATGTTTTATATATATTTTTTCAATTTGAAAAAATTTCAATATTCATTACAGTTATAGAATTCTAGAATTAATATCATGAATAGATACATGAATAGATAAAGTGTAAAAGAAGAATTTTTATAAAATTTTCTTCAGATTAAATTTTGTGGCATTTTTTGCTCTTTATTCTTGTATTAAGTTAGAAAATTTATAAACAAAAACTTCAGGAAATTGGACAAATTTTCAGAAGCTTCTGGAAGAAAATTATAGTAGACTTTCAACATGCAAAATTTTGATATTTTTATTTTTTATATATATTTTTTTTAATTTGAATAAATATCATTATTCATTGCAGTTATAGAATTCTAGAATTAATATCATGAATAGATACGTGTAAAAGAAGTATTTTTATTAAATTTTCTTCAGTTTAAATTTTGTGGGATTGTTTGCTCTTTACTCCTGTATTAAGTTAAAGTTTTAGTTATAAATAAAAACTTCGGAAAATTGGACAAATTTTCAGAAGCTTCCGGAAGAAAATTATAGTAGGCTTTCAACATGCAAAATTTGCTATTTTAATATATTTTTTTTTCAATTTGAATAAATTTCATTATTTATTACAGTTATAGAATTCTAGAATTAATGTCATGAATAGATACGTCTAAAAGAAGAATATTTATTAAATTTTCTTCAGTTTAAATTTTGTGGGATTGTTTGCTCTTTATTCTAGTATTAAGTTAAAGGTTTAGTTATAAATAAAAGCTTCAGAAATTGGACAAATTTTCAGAAGCTTCTGGAAGAAAATTATAGTAGGCTTTCAACATGCAAAATTTGCTATTTTTATATATTTTTTTTTCAATTTGAATAAATTTCATTATTTATTACAGTTATAGAATTCTAGAATTAATGTCATGAATAGATACGTCTAAAAGAAGAATATTTATTAAATTTTCTTCAGTTTAAATTTTGTGGGATTGTTTGCTCTTTATTCTAGTATTAAGTTAAAGGTTTAGTTATAAATAAAAGCTTCAGAAATTGGACAAATTTTCAGAAGCTTCTGGAAGAAAATTATAGTAGGCTTTCAACATGCAAAATTTGCTATTTTTATATATTTTTTTTTCAATTTGAATAAATTTCATTATTTATTACAGTTATAGAATTCTAGAATTAATGTCATGAATAGATACGTCTAAAAGAAGAATATTTATTAAATTTTCTTCAGTTTAAATTTTGTGGGATTGTTTGCTCTTTATTCTAGTATTAAGTTAAAGGTTTAGTTATAAATAAAAGCTTCAGAAATTGGACAAATTTTCAGAAGCTTCTGGAAGAAAATTATAGCACACTTTCAACATGCAAAATTTGATACTTTTATTTTTATATATTTTCTTTTTAAATTTGAATAAATTTCATTATTCATTACAGTTATAGAATTCTGGGATTAATATCATGAATAGATACGTGTAAAAGAATAATTTTTATTAAATTTTCTTCAATTTAAATTTTGTGAGATGTTTTTCTCTTTATTCTTGTATTAAGTTAAAGTTCTAGTTATAAATAAAAACTTCAGAAAATTGGACAAATTTTCAGAAGCTTCTGGAAGAAAATTATAGTAGACTTTCAACATGCAAAATTTGATATTTTTATGTTTTATATATATTTTTTCAATTTGAATAAATTTCATTATTCATTACAGTTATAGAATTCTAGAATTAATATCATGAATAGATACATGAATAGATAAAGTGTAAAAGAAGAATTTTTATAAAATTTTCTTCAGATTAAATTTTGTGGCATTTTTTGCTCTTTATTCTTGTATTAAGTTAGAAAATTTATAAACAAAAACTTCAGAAAATTGGACAAATTTTCAGAAGCTTCTGGAAGAAAATTATACGAGACTTTCAACATGCAAAATTTGATATTTTATTTTTTATATATATTTTTTTAATTTGAATAAATTTCATTATCCATTACAGTTATAGAATTGTAGAATTAATATCATGAATAGATATGTGTAAAAGAAGAATTTATATTAAATTTTCTTTAGTTTAAATTTTGTGGGATTGTTTGCTCTATATTCTTATATTAAGTTTAAGTTTTAGTTATAAATAAAAACTTCAGAAAATTGGACAAATTTTCAGAAGCTTCTAGAAGAAAATTATAGTATACTTTCAACATGCAAAATTTGATATTTTTATTTTTTATATATTTTTTTTCAATTTGAATAAATTTCATTATTCATTACAGTTATAGAATTCTAGAATTAATATCATGAATAGATACGTGTAAAAGAAGAATTTATATTAAATTTTCTTTAGTTGAAATTTTGTGGGATTGTATGCTCTATATTCTTATATTAAGTTTAAGTTTTAGTTATAAATAAAAACTTCATAAAATTGGACAAATTTTCAGAAGTTTCTGGAAGAAAATTAGAGTATACTTTCAACATGCAAAATTTGATTTTTTTTTCAATTTGAATAAATTTCATTATTCATTACAGTTATAAAATTCTGGAATTAATATCATGAATAGATACGTGTAAATGAAGAATTTTTAATTTTCTTCAGTTTAAATTTTATGGGATTTTTTGTTTCTTATTCTTGTGTTAATTTAAAGTTTTAGTTATAAATAAAAACTTCAGAAAATTGGACAAATTTTCAGAAGCTTCTAGAAGAAAATTATAGTATACTTTCAACATGCAAAATTTGATATTTTTATATTTTATATATTTTTTTTCAATTTGAATAAATTTCATTATTCATTACAGTTATAGAATTCTAGAATTAATATCATGAATAGATACGTGTAAAAGAAGAATTTATATTAAATTTTCTTCAGTTTAAATTTTGTGGGATTGTTTGCTCTTTACTCCTGTATTAAGTTAAAGTTTTAGTTATAAATAAAAACTTCAGAAAATTGGACTAATTTTCAGAAGTGTCTGGAAGAAAATTAGAGTATACTTTCAACATGCAAAATTTGATTTTTTTTTCAATTTGAATAAATTTCATTATTCATTACAGTTATAGAATTCTAGAATTAATATCATGAATATATACGTGTAAAAGAAGAATTTTTATAAAATTTTCTTCAGTTTAAATTTTGTGTGATTTTTTGTTTTTTATTCTTGTGTTAATTTAAAGTTTTAGTTATAAATAAAAACTTCAGAAAATTGGACAAATTTTCAAAAGCTTCTGGAAGAAAATTATAGTAGACTTTCAACATGCAAAATTTGATATTTTTATTTTTTGTATATTTTTTTTATTTGAATAAATTTCATTATTCATTACAGTTATAGAATTCTAGAATTAATATCATGAATATATACGTGTAAAAGAAGAATTTTTATAAAATTTTCTTCAGTTTAAATTTTGTGTGATTTTTTGTTTTTTATTCTTGTGTTAATTTAAAGTTTTAGTTATAAATAAAAACTTCAGAAAATTGGACAAATTTTCAAAAGCTTCTGGAAGAAAATTATAGTAGACTTTCAACATGCAAAATTTGATATTTTTATTTTTTGTATATTTTTTTTATTTGAATAAATTTCATTATTCATTACAGTTATAGAATTCTGGAATTAATATCATGAATAGATACGTGTAAAAGAAGAATTTTTATAAAATTTTCTTCATTTTAAATTTTGTGTGATTTTTTGCTCTTTATTCTTGTGTTAAGTTAAAGATTTAGTTATAAATAAAAACTTCAGAAAATTGGACAAATTTTCAGAGGCTTCTAGAAGAAAATTATAGTAGACTTTCAACATGCAAAATTTGATATTTTAATTTTTTGTATATATTTGTTTCAATTTGAATCAATTTCATTATTAATTACAGTTATAGAAATCTAAAATTAATATCATGAATAGATACGTGTAAAAGAAGGACATGTCTGCATAAAATTTACAACATTCCAATGTGGCCCTTCTGCCAAAAAGTTTGGTCTAAACTATCGATACTAGCGATAGTTCTATCGATATTTCTCGACCCCTACTACCTACTTAAGCTTACTAGTTACTAGCTTACTAGCTACTAAAGCTAATTAGATTATCATTTATCTTGCACAAATGATATTCAGTACCAGTTTTTGGTACTGTTTTTATTTTTTAATAGTAGTTTTAGTACCAAGTTTATCAGCACTGAAATCTGGAGTTGTATGCTCAGATTTCAAATGTTTGAATATTGTGTGTCCGCAGCGTCGTGTCCAGATTGCGAGAGCCTGGGGAATTAGTTTTATTCCTTTAAAACTAGGCGTGGTCAGTGATTTTAAGATAACTAAATTCCCCTTTTTGCTAGCTAAATTGTGTAGTATTTTACCTGTTGCTAATAAGATGCACACGTGGATTTTAACCCAGATATTTTGTATGTAAATTTGCGCCGATCGATGCGGATGACGCAGGGGTGGTGTAATAATTTACGGGTGTGGCACGTCGTGAAATTCAAGATTAATGGCACAGCTAATTGCGGAAATCTGTTGTGCATACGAAGCTTGTATTTGTGAACCAGTTTTCTGTATTGATGTATGAATGAACGGGTGCATTTGCAGGAATTCCTGCTGCACTGCTGCCGGGGCAGTCATGCCACCTGGGAATAATTCGAGCTGATTGCGTAACAATTATTCAAATACAGCAGGAATTCTAAAATCGGCGCCGAAGGGGGCGGCCAACCTAATTCCGCCCCGAACGGTGGTGGGTTCATGACCTCTCCCAGGGCGCACGCGACGCTTTCCTTACCCCCAGACCGACTGACTAAAATCTATAAATCCCGCGCCTTCAGCGGTGCCCAGACGGCCGGTATGTGTAAACAAAACGGCCGTAAAGGATCGGTCGATAAGGACAGGGCGTCTACGTGATGTGCACAGTGGAACGTTTGTTGGACATTTTTGCTCTCCGTTGATATTTGTGTCTACCAACATATCAATGGTGAAGCATCCATTCAAAAGCAAACATGTTTCTAATGAATTAATGGTTTTTCTGTAGGATTTCCTGAATTAAATCAAAATTGGATATCAGATTTGCGCAAAAAAAAATCTTGACCTATAGTAAATCCAGAGGAAAGTACAAGTCCAAGCGTCCAAGCAATGGCTAACTATGAAGAGTACGAAAAGTACAATTTTCGATACTCTTAAGTTATAGTTAAATATCGGATATTGGATATTTTTCCATTTTTTATAAATATTAATTTCAATAGGAAATAGTTTTAAATAAAAATTAAAGAAATAGTTTCAAAACCATTGTTCAATAAATAAAATATAATAAAATATCATTTATAAATATAAATGACATATTTAATGTCATTAAAAACATATTTTAATGACATATATTTTTTTAAATAATTAAATACTACATCAATTTATAATAATATCAAAATTTAAATTCATATACATTCAAATATAATATTAAATTATCAACAGCACAGCCTATAAATCGAAGCCTCAGTGTGTTTCACTGCTTATACCTAAACGCCAAATTGAAATATCCATATTGGAAACCTTGGGTTTACAAAATTTTTCAATGCAAACTAATGTAAATTAATGTAAAATAAAATTGCCCCATTTCTGTGATGGATCAAGAAATGATCAAGTGGTGATTTTAGACTAACAAGAGAACGTAATTTTTACTGGGGGCAATTAACTTCCATCATATTTTAAACTCTGGTAGCGGTGTTTTAATTTCTTAAATATATGATTAAACTTTGACCCTGTAGCTAAATGCACATTATTGCCTTTTATAATTAAGAGATGTTCTAGATATCTAAATATGCAGCAATAAAAACAATTAACTAAGGTTATATACACAGCAAACATATTCAGTGGTGTGCACACAGTGTGTCACCTAATAATGTTTCCAAATGGAAAAACTTTGTTTCTAACAAAAATAACCTAAAAAATAACAATAATCATAATGAAAACTCTGATTTATTTCATACTACGTAAAAAAATCACTTTTCGACAGTGTAATAATAATAATTGGAGGTGCAATCATCACATATTTGCATTCATATGCATACTTGTAATGATTGGAATAACAACGATGTCTCTTCAACTTCTCTTCTTTTTTCTTTTCTTAAAAACGTGCTATTGCATATATATCATGGGCAATATTGATTTCAAGAACCAATCACTTAACTTTACCACCTCTTTTTAACCAATTGTGTACACAGTGTGTCACTGTGTCACCTAATTATGTTCTCAAATTGAAAAACTTTGTTTCTAACAAAAATCACCTAAAAAATAACAATAATCTTTATGAACAGACAGTATAATAATCAATATTGGAATAACAAGTATGTTTCTGCAACTTCTCTTGTTTTTTCTTTTCTTAAAAACGTGCTATTGCATATATATCATGGGCAATATTGATTACAAAAACCAATCACTTAACTTTACTACCTCTTTTTAACCAATTGTGCTCACAGTGTGGCACCTAATTATGTTCCCAAATGGAAAAACTTTGTTTCTAACAAAAATAACCTAAAAAATAACAATAATCTTTATGAAAACTCTGATTTATTTCATACTATGTAAAAAAATCACCTTTCGACAGTGTAATAATAATAATTGGAGGTGCAATCATCACATATTTGCATTCATATGCATACTTGTAATGATTGGAAAAACAAGTATGTTTCTGCAACTTCTCTTCTTTTTTGTTTTCTTAAAAACATGCTGTTGCAATTATATCATGGGCACTATTGATTACAAAAATCCAATCACTTAATTTTACCACCTCTTTTTAACCAATTGTAAATTGTAGTTTAAACCATTTTGTTCGTCCATGAAACTATTTCAATTTGTAACGATTTTAACAATCTTGTTCTTAGTGATAAATTAGTTTCTTCAACTGAATGCCTGTCGTGGCTTCATTTAATGCTTCAAATTATTACCTTGGAACCTGTTTAAATAATTATGAATTATTATATGTAATTTTTTTCACATGGTAGTAGTCTAATACATAGTTTCTCAACCGGGGGGTCTCAATCAATCAGACAAACTGAAACGAAAAAAACCTTTTATTAATTAATAAATTATAACTTAGTTTGATTTTAAGATGCGACACTAGGGCCCATATCTATAGTCCGTACTTGGGCATGAGTACGACTTAAGTCGTATAATTGGTTGCGTATTTTCTATATACGTTTATGCGTCAAACGCAACCAAATATACGACTTGAGTCGTACTGAAATTCAAGTACGAACTATAGATACGGGCCTAGGATTTATGTTTCCCCATAAAATTCTAACGGACCGTTTTCGTGGGACACCCCGTATAATTTGCCCCTAATTCGTGGTCGCGAGGCTATTTACTTTATTTTTGGGCTTCTAATACTTCAATTACTTATATCAAAATTCTGTAGATTACTGTTATTTGATTTATTGAAATGAATTTATAATTATTTCTGACAGAATTTTAATTGTTCCACCAACATTCAATGACGAATGTCATCTGTTTCTGACAAATAAAAGTATTGATCAGCAAAAGTTTACTTTAGTCTTTAGCACCAACAATAATAAACATGCACCAAATTTGCAAGCCTCAAAGTACGATTTTTCGTTTTGCTATACTGGAAGTAATAAATTAGAACCAAGAATACAAATTGAGCACAAAAAAAACGAAATATCGAGGAATAATTAATGGCTAGGTTAGATTAAATTACCACAGATTAATATATCAACTCTTGGGATAATTTTTTATTTCTGGTATAAATTATGTGAATTAAAAATATATAATTTGATACTTAAAAATTTGAGCTCAACTTTTAGAACTCAAATAATCTTTTATGATAATAATTTATTATTAATAAAAAATCAATTAAATCATGATTTATTTGTTTGGTTTATGTTAAGAAGGGATACTGGCGAGCCCGTCTGATATTTTTTTTATTTCAGGTATAAATTATGTGAATTAAAAAAATATAATTTGATACTTAAAAAGTTGAGCTCAACTTTTAGAACTCAAATCATCTTTTATGATAATAATTTATTATTAATAAAAAAATCAATTAAACCATGATTTATTTGTTTGGTTTATGTAAAGAAGGGAAACTGGCGATCCCGTGTAATGTTTAATACGCGTAAACGTTAACTCGAACAGATAACAAAGGACAACTGGTGGCAGATTGCTCCCTAGAGGGCTTAATTAGAAAACCCGACGCAAAATTACGGTCAGACACTCTGCAGAATACTGCTACACTGCTCGTAATAGGAAAACTTTTGTTTTTGAAGAATTGCGCTACAAGTTTAACAAGTTACCATTATTTCTCAATAAAACTAATTTTTATAAAAATAGTGGCTCACATAAGAATTATTAAAGATAAATAATAATTTGCAGCAATAAAGAATATCAAAATTAAATTATTAGCTTCGTTTTTAAGTATTTTGAGTTCAAAGTTGACGTTGATCAGTCCATCATCCATTGCAACAAATATTGAAGTAGCCATGATTTTGAGCACAAGACAAATGAGGCACATCAATATCAAAACTGGCAGTCTCAAAGTTGAATTTATTCTTTCAAGGATCAAGAAAACTGCCAAATGGTTGTGATAACTTATCTATGATTGTTACCAGTTCTAATATTAAAAAAAAAAAATAATAATAAAAAGATGGCATACATTCACAGTGAAACTTTTGTACGATGATGAAAATGATGAAAAATCATAAAAAAATAATTAATTTAATGAAACTTATCAAAATCTATTGAAACTATATTTTGTCCAGAGAGATTTTTTCATGGTTATTTTTAACTAATAGTTTATCTTTTAAGAAACTGATGTTTTATATGGCGGCTTTTATTATTAACAAGATAAAATGATTGTAATATATATTAAAAAAAACTTAGTTATATATGGCGTTTTTTTTTTAAATATGAAGCAGATAAAATGTTTATAATATTATTTTTCCAATTCGCATTATTCAAATGCTCATTATGTATATTGAATCCCATAGTTAAAACTACACTTTAATTGAATGGGTGAATAAAATGTTTACATATTCACTTTATTCACTATAACCATTGACAACGTGAATAAAGTAAAAAAATAGGTAAATTCGCACTATGCTTGAAATTTTCGTTGTCACCTGACAATGTGACACGCAAATTCTTCAATATTTATAACGAATTGGAAAAAATCTTGTATGATACACGTGAATAAAACAATTTTATTCACTTGAAAACATTATCGCAATCGGCTTCGTTTCTTGCGCTAAACTGTTTTTTCGTAGATAAAATTCGATTTTATTCACTTATACCATAAATAGCTATTTTCCAATTCGCATTATTCAAATGCTCATTATGTATATTGAATCCCATAGTTAAAGCTACACTTTAATTGAATGGGTGAATAAAATGTTTACATATTCACTTTATTCACTATAACCATTGACAACGTGAATAAAGTAAAAAAATGGGTAAATTCGCACTATGCTTGAAATTTTCGTTGTCACCTGATAATGTGACAAGCAAATTCTTCAATTTTGATAACGAATTGGAACAAATCTTGTATGATACACGTGAATAAAGCAATTTTATTCATTTGAAAACATTATCGCCATCGGCTTCGTTTCTTGAGTTAAACTGGTTTTTCGTGGATAAAATTCGATTTTATTCACTTGTACCATAAATAGCTATTTTATAACGACAAACAATCGCCTTTTTAAAAACAATGGCATTCAAATTACTGATTCCATGGTTTTATGTTAATACATTTATTATAAAGGTTATCATTGTTATACTCTAATTTTTCTAAAGTTTTTTCGTACCAACGTGATTGTTTTCGAGAATATGCATAACAATAGTTTAAGAATCGAAATTAATCTAAGGATCATTTGTTACATAACACTGATCACCGGTGGTTATAAATAGGTAATCGGTGTATTAACCGCAGGCACAATTTTCGCCTGCCAATCGTGTAATAAATCATGTTATGTTGGCGGCCGTGATATTTTTTCGGCGACGATGCCAAATCTTTTTCACTAACTCATGCTCATATATGTGTGTATAACCAAACTTTTTTGACGTTTAATTTGTTACATTTGATCGATTATTACAATGCATATTTTGCCATTGTAGATGTTAAACCATCACCACAAGATTGATATCTGTACGATAAACGGCAGAGAAGTCGACGAATTTGATACGAACTGTCCCACAAGATTGCACGGGCGCAACAGCTGATTGTAGCCATTTTTAAATACCCAGGACAGCTGGCAACCTTGTAAAATTGTGTCATCAATATTATGATTATTATTATAATCATAATAATAATAATATAATAATTATTATATATAACGCCTGTTTAGAAAAATTAGAGTATAGAAGTCGTTATTTTGTGCAAATTCATCAGAGTGACAAAAGTGATTCTTTTACTTTTTTGGTTAACAGTTTTCTGACAATGTTATCAAATTTCGTTTAGACGTATAAGCAATTTTAGAATTTAATGACGAAATATAGTTACAATTTTGATTTTTTTTCTGGTAATTTCATAAATGTTATTATTTACTTCGCTACGAATTTTCATGTCCGTTTGTAATTGAGTTATTAGTCCTGCCAAGCCCCTCTTGGCAGGACTAATCACTCAATTCTAAATGGATCCCCCCGGTCCATATGTACAAGGAGTGCCAAACCTCGGTTAATGAGTTCCCAACGATGAATGGTACAATTTTCTTAGTGCAAATGTAATACCTGTACTGAATCATTGTTAATATCAGTTCTACGCAAATATGAAAATGCATTCTAGGTGAACCTTTGGAAATATTATATAGGTCTAATCAGTCCACCTCCTACCATAATGGAGTAGATGTTTTGATTTCTTTTTTCCTTTTCTTCTTCTGTTGCTGTTTTTCATAGTCTGTCATGTATGTCGCACTGTCATAGGGTTTTCTTTTATAATTATTTGTTTTGTTTGTGTGGTATTGTTTATTGTTTATTAATTCCATAGGGTTGTCTTTTGTAATTATTTTTTTGAGTTTTTCGAATGTCAACGTATTAAATTTCGTCATCCCCTTTGCCTCAATTTATTGTAACAAAATGCAAATCATGCTGGCAACAGTTCTGAGGGAATCGCTGTAAGTTAAAATCACTGTTTGGAAGAATGCATTATCTGACTTTTGTGTCAGAAAAGGAAAAGGCCATTATCTTTTCCTCAACTTGCTGATACCACTGCGCCACCGATAAGGCAATCCATTACGAGCGTAACAAAAGCCACCGCCCCGTTTTACAGATTCAAATTATTCGTGCTTCCGCCATAAATAAACGTGCCCGATGTATAATTTTTTGCTCTTTCCGTGCCATCCGATCCGCATCTAATTAGCACCGTTCTGTTACTTTCTACTCCCCGGAGCTCATGGTATCTGCCTCATCTTGGACCCGCCGTTGCACATACATGCCCCTGAAGATCGCCGATCGGACGCAATGACTAATTATTTATTAACAATCGGCCGGCCAGTGGACAATCAGAGCGTGACCCGCGAGCGTTTAAGTCTTAAAAAAAAGTTACCAACGAGGAGCAGCGATGTTAAGTTACGTGCAGAGCTGGCAAGTTCAATGACTATGTGCATAAAATGTCAGTTCTGGACTGTGGATGCAGAGCAGCGCAAATTAATCGCCCAGGCGTGAGTCACCGCGGTCATTATAATGACGGTCAAAGGGAGTGTCCCTCGTGCACCTGTATCGATTTCAAGGGTTGTTGCACCCTCACAAAGTCGAACGTAATTAGGAAATGCACCGGTTGGCTTCTAATGTCTTCCGCTGTGGCAGGTTCACTAAACTCAAGCCTAATCTGGGTTCAGACGTGCCAATTGGATTACAAGCTTAATAAGAAACATTTGTATATTTTTTTTTAATCATGCAAAACACTTAATCGTCTTTTACTATAATTATTGCAATCTGATCAAAGATGGATCAATGAAATGCATAAAAATCTTAGAAAATAAGCATATAAAATAGCATAAAAGTTACAATAGGCACAAAAACGCAGAAAAAGCATGGAAAAGCGTATTTTATGTTTTATGAAAATACAGAAAAACAAAACAAAACATAATTTTATTAACAAGAACGCACTATACGTAGTTAAAAGTAATATTTTAATAACATAGGTTTTGGTGATTAATATTAATAACAATAATAATTAATAACAAATAATGATTACTGCTCATTTTTAAATGAACTAATAGTTAAATGTTTTTCTAAATTTTCAACGGAAAATCCCATTCTCCTATCACTGAGTACATTTTTTAAGTGTGAAAAGCTTCTCTCCACATCCACACTTGTAATCGGTGCATATTTAAATTTGGGAACAATTGTAATATTTATCAGCAAATCTTCCACCTTTAAAAACTGTTGATATTTTTTGTAACTCGCCAAACCCTTCATTTTTTGACAAAACTGCATCACATTGTTTTTTTAATAATCTCCTATAGATCCCCGTACGTTTGAGACGTCGTTCCTAAAATCTTCAACTATTTGAACCGCATCTACCAAAGTTGCGTCCTTTGCTTGGACTTTATCAATCGCTTTGCTTACGAAACTGTAGTTGGTTTTTAGGAATGCTAAATTTTGTACAACCCTCCTATCTTTTAAGAACTTTGTGGCATTCTTTAATTGCCTCTGACACATTTTCGGGAAACTCTAACACAAGCTCCTTAAATGAATCGAAATGTTCGGCATAATAGCAGGCAGCATCTAGGCAAGAGGTAGGCAAGAGGTAGGCAAGAGGAAGAGGTACATTTGGCATTCTTTCCCTAAACATTTCAACCCTCAGTGGAGCTTTTAGGAAAATTTTCTTCCCGGTTTTCATCACATCATTGACCAGGGGAAATTGCAGTCTAATCGTTTCAGCAACTCGATTAAAACCATGTGCCAAACAGGCATTAATTGCTCATAAAATACTTTTAAATTAGAATATGCCTTCAACATATATGCAGCGGCATCAGAAAGCATCAATAATAATTTATCATTTGGTACGGGAAAAATGTGTTAATCCATTGTGAACGAATTTGGCAACGGTATTGCCATTTGTTTTTTCTAACTGCTTGGAACTAATTAAAAATGCGTCTTCGTTTAATATTCCAATCATTAAATGGGCGATGTACCGACCACATGAATCAGTAGTTTCATCTACACAGAACCATATGTAATTGTTGCCAATTATCTTTTTTATTTCCTCAATAGTGTGTTTACATAATTGCTCGACATAATTTTTGCGAATGGTTGATTCGGCAGGAATATGTCTTCCGGTGTATTTTTGTAAAAAAGATTTAAACATACTATTATCTAGTTTTTTAACGGAATGTTAGAAGATACCATCGTATTGCATAAATCAAAGTAAAATTCCTTTTCATTCTGTGTAGAAGAACTCGCAAAAGACTCGGAAATAGTTTGCTGGGTACTCAGGGTACTGCTTGCAGATTTGTGTTGTTTTAAATTTTCCAGGTGAACTTTTGTTTTGATATGTTGTGTTATGTTAATTTTTTTCTGCAGTTAATCTACAACATAATACATGCTTGTACTAAGGCCAATAGCAACACAAAATAAAACTTACCGGTTTGATACAAGCCTTGCAAATTAATTTGCCGTTCTCATATTTTAATTCAGAATGTCCACGTATCCATTCATCGACGGAAGGTTTTACTTTCGACATTTTATGCAAGAAAACTTATAAATACGTAATACACACAAGGCACAAGCACAACGCACTGAAGATTGAGATAAATTGGACTGAATTGATAGCACACTTGCCCCAGATGCGTTCTGTGCACGTAAAAATAGGGTAATCCCCGAAATAGTCAAGCTTTGTTTACCAAATATCACGTACGCACGCTCGCTTTGTTGATGATCTTTCCCGGACTTATAACGTTATAGCTTATTACTATACACATATATGCACTAAACCAAAACATGCTCATCTACAGATTCTTCTATACAAGTCACACCAAATTTCACAAAGATTTGAGACATTCCCTCAAAGTTTTATGAAATTTTTATCGATTTTCCAGAATGTTGGGTGTATTTTCTGAAATTGTATTTAATTTACTGAAAAAAATAATTGCTCTTTCTGAAAGTGTTGATTGATGATTCACTTCTTTTTCATTTGGTAGAAATCATATCGAATTTCCTAGAACTGTGGCGAAATATTGTTAATTATTTTGGAATTTTCAAGGATTATTTTAGAGAATCCCAGAAATAATTATTGAATTTTCTGGGAAATTTTAATGCGTTTTCCGAAACGATTGTGATTTTTGTAAATCAGAAATTATACATTTGATAATAGATTTTGATGAATTTCCTAGGACTTCCCAATTTTAGTGGAAGATTTAGGGATTTTTTGAATCCTTGAACCCATTCAGATAAAATTTCATAAAATTTTGTGGCATGTTTATTGTATTTTCAAAAATTTTGCTGAATTTCGGGCAAAATTTAGAGAATTTTTGAATTTTCATATTCAAAATTCAGATATAATTTAAACAATTTTCTAAATAAAATATTCGAAATATTTTTATTATTGTATTTATGTTAGTATTAAGTGCTGCCTGACTCTAATTATATATTCTTCTTTTGACTTGTGTAAAACTGTACAGTTAGTGAACACCAATAAATACTATACTATACTATACTATAGATTCAATCATATTTGATATTATAACATAACATAACATTATGATCAAAATCTCATAAATAACAGAAAATTCAGGAAAATTTGCAAAATATTGAAAATATTCCCGAACATGGAGAATATAACAGAAATTTCATAATTAAACTGATTAAAAAAATGCAGTGTACACTGTACAGGTTTCTATGGTTTTTGAAATATTTTGAAAAGTCCCACAAATATTCCAGAAAATTTCATATGCATTCCTAAATATTCAGAATACATGTCGCATATTCGTATCAAAGTGTTCAGATTTTTATGGTTTTTCAAATTTTCATAAATATCTTGTAAGTTCCATAGATTTGGTAGAAAATTACATAAAATTTCGCGAAATTATAGAAAATACTTAAATATAAAACCTAGTCAGTGTTCAGTAATTTTTACAAATTTTGGTAAATATTCTGAAAAGTTGTTTGAATATTCCTTAAAAATACATAATATGACTAACTATTAAGAAAATGTACTGTCAATTTTGGAAAATTCTAGAACGATTAAGAAACAAACAAATAATGCACTTTCTAGATTTTTTTTTTTAGATTTATCATTCTTATAGTTTTTTTTAATTAAAATCTAGTTGTCTCCGTAATATTTCAAAAATATGCCAAAAAATATAGAAAATATTTAAATAAAAACCTAGTCAGTGTCCATTTTTACAATTTTTTAAGTTTTAGTAAATATTCGGAAAAGCTATTTCAATATTCCTTAAAAATACGTAATATGACCAACTATTAAGAAAATGTACTGTCAATTTTGGAAAATTCTAGAACGAATAAGAAACAAACAAATAATGCACTTTGTAGATTAAATTTTTATTTTTTAGATATATCATTCTTATGGTTTTTTTTAATTTCGGAAATTATTCAGGTGCGTCCAAATCAATCAGAATCTGGTTTTGTCCCTAATATTTTAAAAATATGCCAAAAAATATAGAAAATACTTAAATAAAAAACCTAGTCAGTATCCAGTTTTCCAATTTTTTAAGTTTTAATAAATATTCGGAAAAGCTGTTTGAATATTCCTTAAAAATACGTAAATATGAGTAACGATTAAGAAAATATACTGACAATTTTGGAAAAATCTAGAAAGAGAAACAAACAAACAATGCACATTCTAGATACTAAACTTCAAACGGTATCCTCATCATAAATCAAATAAACACCTAAATTGATTGATTTAGACTACTAAACTTCAAACGGTTTCTCCCCAAATTTTTATTTTTTAGATTTATCATTCTAACGGTTTCGAAATTTCCATAATTATTCAAGTGCGTGTCGATCAATTACAATTTGATTCAGTCCCTAATGTTTCGAAAATATGACTCACTATTAAGAAAATGTGCTGACCATATTGGAAAATTCTAAAAATAATAACAAACCAATGACTAATGACGCAATTTCTAGACAACATTTTTAATTTTTAGATTTATCATTCGTGATAACCAAGCACTCTAGACGTAACGGAGTAATATTAATACTGAATTCAGCTTGAAATTCATCTGTTTTATATCCCGTCTCTTGGTTATCTTCAATTGTTTCCTTGATTATGATAGCACTACCACCTCTGGCTGCATTTCCAGGATGTATGGTGTGATATACGTTATATCCTTTGAATTTGATGAATGACTCTCTTGTAAAATGCGTCTCGGAAATAGACATATGTCAATCAATCATGTCAAGAAACGTTTGTGCCCTAATATTTTTCGGCCCAAACATGCAAATTCCGGCTTTCCAAACGCGATGCAGATACGGAAATATAAAAAAGCCATAAAGGCGAGGAGGGAAACATTCAGCACTTTTATTTCCATAAATTAGCGAGACGCTAATAACGAGGCGCGCGTTAACGTGGGCAGCGCCAAACGAAGACGAGCCCATGCACATACCTTTTCCTAGTGAAACCCGCACTTTCACTTTGCCCTTGGGCCGTCTCAGATGAATTGTGATCTACCTTTAATGATACGGACGCCACCTATAAATTTTTTGGCGCTGGCAATTATATTTACTTTCGCTCCACTTGCAGATCCACTTTTATCGTCGCAATTTAAATACAATGGGGTTCAAATACAATGTACAAAATACAATTTAAATAACTTCAACCCCGTGTGTTTCAACATGTAAATGCGTTGACGGTGTTTAAATGACCGGCAGTGCGATCTGCTGGTCCGATAAGATCTTTGATGAAACATCCTGTATATAATGGTGAGGTTGGGCCATTCGTTGTTATTATTTTTTACCCGGCGATGGACGCGTGGGTGGGTAACAGTGTGCTGAACGTCTCGCGTGATTATACGAGATTTAACCTCGGGAAGTGAACACAATAAACTCGCTGTATTCTTAGGACGTTACATGTTCGGGAGATGTACATACCGATAATATGGGTTGGGTCATCATTCTGTCATATTTTTCCTAGAAGCAGGGCCTCGATACCTGCATTGCGGTCATTCTTTACAAGAATTTAAGAATTCAAAATTCGAGGAAGTGGATAATTTCCAAGAACAAAATTGTAAATCTGGACACTAGATAATATGTCGTTCAAAAAATGTTTCATCAAAGCGTGCCATGAAAAAAATTGCGTATGTCTGAATTACTTTTCTGCTGAATTTATCAAAGTGAACGATCATTTCTGGAAAAGTTTCTTGGAAATCTTCAAATGCATTAGGTACGTCTCGAATAAACCCATTGCTCATCAATTTTTACTCCGGTCATAACCATAACGTTAAAATGAATAAGATTTCAAATTCACAAATTCGAACACAGACAATGCCAAATCTGACAAATCTGTCAGGTTTGACAACATCAAATACTGTCATGCTAGAAGATATACATTTTATATCTTATCCTTATATCCTTTTTTTCATGGCAACTTTGATGAAAGTTTTTTTGAATCACTCCATATAATGGATGTTGATAATGCATTTTAATAACTTGTAAGCACATTTAGACACTTTTAGCCCAGTAAATGCGATTTTAGGCAGTATTAGACATATTATATTGTACATATAATATTATATACATAGGGAATACATTCTTAATTCTTGATTCACGAAGGGATAGGATCTAAATCTTCAGCTGTTTTTAAAATATCTTGCAGTGTTATTCATAAAAATATAAGCCTCGGTTTAACGGTGGTTTTATCTTAGTGACCATTGTAAGCACATTTAGACACTTTTAGCCTAGTAAATGCGATTTTAGGTAGTATTAAACATATTATATTGTACGTATAATATTATATACATAGGGAATACGTTATTGATTCTTGATTGACGAAGGGATAGGATCTAGATCTTCAGCTGTTTTTAAAATCTCTTGCAGTGTTATTCATAAAAATGTAAGCCTTGGTTTAACGGTGGTTTTATCTTAGTAACCTTGGCAACTCTTTGTTAAAAACCGCTGAACCGCCGCTAAACCATGGTTCGAATCTTTTTGAATAGCACTGTTGAAATTTTCAATAACATTTTATAACAATTTTCTCAATTTCTCCAGAATTTTCAATCAGATTTCGCAACAGTTTGCAATAATACTATCTACATTTTACAAATAAACACATACCTACTTTTTTTTATGAGATATATTAATGTTCCACGAATTTCCCGACAATATTCTACATTTCTCCACAATTTTCAATGAGATTTCGCAACAGTTTGCAATGATATTATTTACATTTTACAAATAAACACATACCTACTTTTTATGAGATAGATTAATGTTCCACGACATTTCCCGACAATATTCTACATTTCTCCACAATTTTCAATCAGATTTCGCAACAGTTTGAATGATATTTTCTAGATTTTACAAAATAAGCACACACCTACTTTTTTATGAAATGTAATAACGTTACGTGATATTCCGCTAATTTCGCATCAAATTTCTCGACAAATTTTATTAACAAAAAATTATAATAACAAATAAAATTTCTCAACAATTGTCTATGATATTTCTCCACATTTTTTTCTGGAACTCCAAGGTAATCAGATTTCGCAAAAAATTGCAATGAGATTTTCTAAATTTTACAAAAAAAATTCACGAGAATTCGCTATAATATTGTACGAGAATTCGCAACAATATTCTATGAGATTTTCCGGTAATTTCAAATTAAATTTCTCGACAAATCTTCATAAGAAAACACGTACAATTTCGCACGAAATTTCCATATAACTTTCTAAAATAAAATCAACTAAAACGAGAGTTTTCAATGACATATTACCAATGTTCAACTTCTGTTTTTTTTATTAGCCTCAAATTTTACAAACACACCGATAACTTTACAAAATATTTTTCTAGCGGTTTTCTAAAAAAAAAATATTCCATGTTTCATTGAGCTTCTTCGCTAATTTTCAATTGAATTCCTGACTAATTTTTACATGCTTTTCCCACAATTTTACATTAAATATCAAGGACTTTTCTACTTTTCGAGTTTTTTTAACGAAATTTTTCTATAATTTTCTAAAATAAAATCATCTAAAACAAGAGTTTTAATGAGATAATTCGCCAATTTTCAATAAGGTTTACCTTAAATTTTCCATGAAATATCTCCATAATTTTTAATAAAACGCCGCGACAATTTTACATTATATTTTCCTGCAATTTTCTAAAAGGAAATCATCTCCATATTTCGTTGAGGATCTTCGCTAATTTTCCAATGAATTTTCTGGCTCATTTTTATAAGATTTGTCCACAATTTTCCATTAAATGTCATGAAATTGTATGCTTTTCGAGATTTTTTAACGAAATTGTCCTATAATTCTCTAAAATAAAATTATCCGAAACAATCGATTTCAATTCGATGTTATTTTAAGCATTGTATCGTAGTTATGTTTTGTAGAAATCTTTTTAATATGTAATTAATTTATTAATTTGACTTGTATGACGACAGGCATGAAAATATATTCTATTCTATTCTATTCAATGAGATTATTCGCCAATTTTCAATTGATATGCCTTAAATTTTCCATGAGATTTTTGCGCATTTTTGATAAGCCTCCCCGACAATTTTACATGATATATCCTTGTTATTTTCTAATAAAAATCATCTTCACCTTTCGTTGGGATTCTTCGCTAATTTTCAATTGTATTTCCTGACTAATTTGTATAAAATTTCTCGATAATTTTCTATTAAATATCATGATATTTTTTACGAGATTCTCTGAGATTTTTTAACGAAATTTCCTTAAAATTTTCTAACATAAAATCATTTAAAATAAAAAAAATTAATAACAATAAAAATAATAACAATTCATCAATGTTCAATAATTTTTTTTTAACTTTTGATTTTTTTTATTTGCCTCAAATTTTACAAACACCCCGACAACTTTACATAATATTTCCTTGTAGTTTTCTAAAAAAAAAAAAGCATTCCATGTTTCGTTGAGCTTCTTCGCAAATTTTCAATTGAATTTCCTGACTAATTATTACAAGCTTTTCCCACAATTTTTCATTAAATATCATGGAATTTTCTACTTTTCCAGATTTTTTAACGAAATTTTCCTATAGTTTTCTAAAATAAAATCATCTAAAACAAAAGTTTTCAATGATTATTCGCCAGTTTTCAATAAGATTTACCTCAAATTTTCCATGCACAATTTCCACAATTTTAAATAAAACGACAAAATAATTTTACATGATATATCCCTGTTATTTTCTATAATAATAATAATATTTATTAGCAGAAACCTACATACATATTCCAAAAAATAAATACAAATCAAACAAATAACAACAAAAAATAAAAATAATATAATAAAAATCATCTCCACATTTCGTTGGGAGTCTTCGCTAATTTTCAATTGTATTTTCTGACTAATTTGTATAAAATTTCTATCAAAAACTGATTAAAAATTCCACAATATCATTTACATTTTGGCAGCAATCGTTGAAAATTTTACATTTTTTTTGTTTTTTATAAATTTCATTGAATTGTTTTTCCTTAAATTAAATTAACGGGTCAAGCCCACGAATACAGACCGTATTAATACAGAATATCATCAATTTTGCAGAAACTTTCCGAGATTTAGAGGCTAATGATAGAAATTTCGGATTTTTATAAAAACTTTATTTATTATATGCTTATTTTAATAATAACCATTCAAATTTGACAGTAGTAATAAAAATTTTGAGAGTGATCTGTTAAATGTTGGCAGAAGTAATGCATTTCAGCTTACCAAAGTTGGATAAACTATGTTTTAAATAGCTAATAATTCAATATCTAGGAATATCAATCTTTAAAATTTTGTCAGTAATAACTGAAATTGTATCAAAAACTGTTCCAATTCCACAATAGCATTTACATGTAGGCAGCAATCGTTGAAAATTTGACAATTATTTAGTTTTTTTATAAATTTCATCCATTTTTTTTAAATTATTAAATTAACAGGTCGAGGCCCACGAGCACAGACAGTAATAATACAGATTATAAATACTACAATACCATCAATTTTTCAGAAATTTTCTAAGATTTTAGAGGCTAATGATAGAAATTTCTGAATTTTATAAAAAGTACATTTATTATATGCTTATTTTAACAATAACCATTCAAATTTGATAATAGTAATTAAAATTTTTAGAGTGATCTTTTAAATTTTGACAGAATTAATGCATTTCACATTACTAAAGTTGGAGAAACTATGTTCTAAGTAGCTAATAATACAAAATCTAGGAGTATCAATTTTTGAAATTTTGTCAGTAATAACTGAAATTGTATCATAAACTGTTTGAAAATTCCACAATATCATTTACATTTTCGCAGCAATCGTTGAAACTTTGACAACTTTTTAGTTTTGTTAAAAATATCATTTGTTTTTTTAATTATTATTAAATTAACGTCTCAAGGCCCACGAGTACAGACAGTTATAATACAGATTATAAATACCACAATACCATCAATTTTCCAGAAATTTTGTGAGATTTTATAGATTTCTGAATTTTATAAAAAGTACATTTATTATAAGCTTATTTTAACAATAATCATTCAAATTTGACAGTGATCATTTAAATTTTGGCAGAAGTAATGCATTTCAGCTTACCAAAGTTGGAGAAACTATATTTTAAATACCTAATACCACAAAAATTACAATTACAATTTTAGGCGTTAGATATGAAACATCAATTTTTTTTTTTATTGTTTTCTTCTTAATTGGAGTACCTATTGGTAGTTTATATATAAAGATGTTTATTGTTTTTATTATTTTTCTTGTGTCTATTAGGTCTATTAGGTCAAGAAAACATAATAAAAATAATAAAAACAAGAAAACAGCCTACTACCAGTAAGTAGATAAAACTACCAAAAAGTAGGTACTCCAATTAAGAAGAGAACAATACAAAATATAATGATAACTGGTATCCAAAAAAGGATGAAACTATAACAAAAATCAAAACAATTATATATCAAAAAATTCCATATGAACTGGTATCCAAAAAAGGATGAAACTATAACAAAAATCAAAACAATTATTTATCAAAAAATGTGGTCATCGATGTTCACACTTTCAGTTTTCAGTATCCACTTTTAGAAACAAAAATCTAAATTTAAACACTTTTTGACATCGAAAATGCAAAAATTAACACTTTCAGACATCATAAGTGCAATTTTGCGATGATAGGACAATTTTAGACACTTTATAACATCGCAAATATAATTGTAGACAGTTTCAATTTGTCAGATTTAATTTTAGACTCTCTTCAACGTTAAAAATGCTATTTTAGACATTTTAAGATTTAAGAAAAGGAATTCTACATGCTTAAACATTTTGTAAATAAAATCTTGGATTTTTTTTTACTGAAATGATCTAAGCATAAACAATATTGAAATGTAGCATTAACAGTAATTGTTGAAATTTTGGCAGAAATATTTAATAGTTTGGCAGTTTTCACACTAGTAATTAAAATTTAGATATGATCGATAGTTTTTTCATAATTAACTCGTAACCGATGATGTGGAGTTTGCAAGACAAATTGTCTTTGTATGTTTTAAACCGAAGCGCCATACAGCAGTATTTTATTAACAGTTTTCCTGTAAGCAACTTGCAGGAGTATGCCAGTCCACTATTTTTAGATTATTATTATTATTATTATTTTAGATTATTATAAGATCTTTAAATTATTCAAAATAATACTAAACATTCCTAAAATGGTTTAAATGTATGTAGAAACATAAATAAATAACTTGTTTAGCTGTAAAACTTAACAAAAGCAGTACATTTTGATAGAAGTAGGTAATTGCATCTTAGCTTATCAAAATTGTAGATACTAATTTATTACATCTTAGTTTATCAAAATTGGAGAAACTCTGTTCTAGTTAATACTACAAAATCTAGGAAAATCAATCTTTATCATTTGAAATATTTTGGAATGTAATGACAGTAATTATCGAATTTTGATAGAAATAATTGAGATATGAATACGATTTTATTCGATAATAATGTGTAAGGATTTTCCATAAATTTTCAACCCTTTTAGACATTTTACAAAACATAAAAGAATTAAATTGAAAGGTAACCAATTGGTAAAACATATTAAAAGAAATATAAGACACTTGGTATAAGTTTTTTTATTAAACTTATACTATGTCTCTTATTTTCCTTTATTTTAAAAGAATTATTACCAAATAGAAAATATATATATATATATATATATATATATATATATATATATACATATACATATACATATATATACATATATATGTAACGATCTTTATTAAGGCTATCGACCCCAGAAGAGGTCTTTCCGCCCTTAGCTAATATTATTCGAGACTTCGAGTATAAATAGTATAGAAAATAAAATTCGAAACTTCGCATATAAATGTGTCTTTTAAAGTAATAATAAATTATAATAAAAACAATAAAGTATATTAAAAAGTATCATTCAGTACACGTCGAGAAATGGATTTGTCTGTGCTTGCTTGCAATTGTCACCTTATTTCCAGACTCAATAGTAAGTAATGAAATATACTATTGTGTTCCATTGTGTAATCCATTAGGTGTCTTAAATTTCTAACAACAGTTCGAAATTTCAATGCAGCAAAAATATGTTTGTTTCATTGTGTAATTCGTCTTAATTTTTTTATAAATAGATTAATTAGGCACGTTTGCACATTTAAATCTTGCAATGGATTCCTCTCGTTCTAAAAACCATTGATTATCAAGTGAAACACTTGTGGGATTCCGGAAAGCATCAGTTTCACAAATAAAGCACGATTCCATATGAATAGAGACGTGACCTCACCGAACGCATATTTTCGTTTCAAAAGCACGAAGCCCCATTGTATTTAACAAATTTTAGTCCACCGATTCTCATAAGTATTTAAGTGACTCACTCTCAACAATGGATCCAAATTGCTTGACGGTGCTCAAAACAAGAAATTTGCATATGTTTTGGAACGAGATCAATCCTATTGAGTTTGGAGTCTTCAGGCAAACATTTCCGTTTGAAGCTGATAACACGGTGCTCAAACTAAGAAATTTGCATACATTTTGAATCGTAATCTGGAGCAATGGAGCCATTGAATTTGGAATCTTGATGCAATACAATTTTCGTTTGAAGCCGATAATTAACAGGTCAACATTTTTCGGTGGCACTGCAATGTCGTTGCCTCATAGTTGAAAATTGCTCCACTAATTTAAAATGCATTAAGTTATTATTTCAACGAAAACTGCCCTGTAACTGTGCACCTAATTGGCACCAATTTGAGGAACTTTTCCAGTGTCCCTTTTTTAGTCAGTCTTCATAATGCCGCATTAGTTTTAATCGCTTGTGGGAGTTTTATGGCCTCGAATTAGTGCGTCAAGTGTATTTCTCCGAGATGTCAATGAGCCCGATGCTCCGTGTTAAGCTAATTGCTAAAGTACTCGGGTGCATTTCTTTGTACAAATTTTCGCCGATTACCCAATGTAATAAAATGAAAGCCCACGATGATAACGAAGCCGGAATTTAATTGGGCAAAGTATAAAACATTGCGTCAGATATTATTTCTGTAAGTTACGTAATTTACTGATAATAGTTATAAACAAGTCCACACAATATGTTAGTGCCATTAAAATAATTCAATATGTGAGTTGAAAAAGGGACAGATTTCCCCAAAGAAGAGTTTGGGACACTATAAACATAAAAACAGATCGTATTCCAAGAAAAGTTACAATTGATAATTTGTAGCTATTGTTGATACACACTCACTGATAAAATATACATTTTTTAATATAACAGACAGTTAAGCTATAAATAAAAAAATATATTTTTTTTATATTTTTCTAATATGTCCCATTTTTAAGCCCCTCATTCAATTATATATTTCTTGCAAAGCTTTTCTGCAATATAAATACATGCACAATAAATATACTGATGGCATCTTTCTTCCTGCACGATCAGATTAAATAAAATTATTATATAGATTTCTTGACACCCGAAAAGGTATAAAAGATAAAGAAATAATAACAATAATAAACTAATTTTCCGTAATCAGTTTATTTACACGAGATGTATGTAACTGATATTATTTTGGACACTGCGAAAGCTCTTAATGCGGAATAGTACGTCAAATTTGCTTTATTTTACCCTTCTCTTACTACCCTCGTGCCCTTTTTTGATAAATACATTATAATGCCCGCTCCAGCAATGTAATTATAAAAGAGTGCCCACTTCAACTTACATTAATTAAATTGCCCAAGCCACTTGTAAATAATTCATTACTAAATGTACATTAGACCAAACAAACGTGACAAGAATTTACCTCAAAAAACCCCAGCTATGTGTGCTGCTCTCATTTACTTTAATGAGCCTAAAAATATTAATTTTGGTATGCCTTAATTAAACTATTTAACACTACTTTTTTTTGCGAAAGTTATGAATTATTCTTTAATTATTCCAAAAGATTAATTGCTTCTTTTAATTATACTTAAATACATAACGTTTTGAATATTTAAAATAATTCGGGCGACTTTCATTTTGAGCCACGTTTTCTACGTTCTACTATAATTCAATTAAATAATAATAATCAGTTGTTAATACTGCAATTATTGCGTTAAAAAACAATGTAAAGTGTTAATGAAACAAATCTTACACATGCTACTTTATACTTAACTTGTATTACCTGCGGCCATTTTTTTTATAACGCGAAATTATTTGCCACTTCTCTGAGAGTCTAACATATGTTATTATTATTAAAATAATAATTGTTATTAGTATTAAATTAATAATTGTTATTATTATTAAAATAATAATAATAGGTAATAGTTAAATATTAATTTGATGCTTTAGTGCAGTGATTTCCAAACTTTTTGTAGTGTGAAGCTCCCAATTTGTTTCCCAAAATAATAATAATTTCTTTTAGCAAATTTTATTCAGTTCTATAGAAACTAGTCGAATAATTTGAATTTAGAAGAACGTTATAGTAGAATAATGTTGAGCTTACTTCCAAAACACTAGTATAACAGTTTATTATTATACCGCTAAAAACTAATATAAATGCTTAATATATATAAGTGAAATTTGTTATGTTTTACCAAAAACGTGAACTTTAGTATTCTGTTAAAATAATAATAATAGGTAATAGGTAAATATTAATTTGATGCTTTAGTGCAGTGATTTCCAAACTTTTTGTAGTGAAGCCCCTAATTTATTTCTTTACAAATTTTATTCAATTTTCTGAAATTTTAGAGGCTAATGGAATAAATTTCTGAATTTAGATATTGTAAGCTTAAATGGTTTAACAAGCTTATTACAAATTGCAAAATGAAGCCCATATAGATATATAATTATAAATAAGTGAACACAAAAGTTCACGCTTTTGGCAGAACATCATCACAAATTTCACTTATATTAGACGCATTTATATTAGTTTTTAGTCGTATAATAATAAACTGTTAAATTTGTGTTATAGAAGTAAGCTCAGCATTATTCTACTATAATGTTCTCAAAATTCAAATTATTCGACTAATTTCTACAGAACTGAAAAAAATATGGTAAAAAAATCAATCATGTCAAAGTTTCAGTTGAGTCTGCCTTTTTTGTTTCTGTTGAAAGTTCTATAGTATATGACATATATTCTACTGTTTATGTCAAAACTTCTATTGTTTCTGTCGAAAATCAGAAAGTTCTGCTAAATTTTGTAGTAATATGACTAAATTTACACAACTCTATTGAAGCTTAATATTGTTCTATTATATTTCTGTTAGATTGTCAAAAACTCTATTGTTTCTGTCAAAAATTAAACAGTTCGACTAAATTCGCAATAATATGACAAAATTAATACAACTCTATTGAAGCTACATGTTATTCAATTCAATTTCTAGAACAGTATAGAAAACCCCAATAATTCTACTAATTTCCTATTTACATTACAATTACAAATTTCAATAAAATCCGCTTGAAAATACAATTGTTTGAAAAAAATCTGCTGCAAGAGTACAAAAATTTGGTTTCTTTTGAAAATTTTGTAGTATGTGACATACATTCTGCAGTATTTGTCAAAAATTATATTGTTTCTGTCAACAATCAGACTGTTTAACTAAATTTACAGCAATATTACCAAAGTCACTCAACTTATTGAAACTACTCATTATTGAATTAATAAGCTACATGTTATTCAATTAAATATATAGAACAGTATCGAAAACGCAAATAATTCTACTAATTTCCACACTTTCAACAAACTTCATTGCAAGAAGCAATTGATTCTTCTGAAGCTACACATTATTCTACTATTATTTTCTTCAAAATTCAAATAATTCGACTAATTTCTACTGAAGTCAATTCACTTAATTCAATTGTATCAAAATTTTAATTGTATATGTCAAAATGGTTGTTTCTGTCGAAAGTTATATGGTATGTGACATTCATTCTACTTTTTCTGTCAAAACTTCTATTGTTTCTGTCGAAAATCATAAAATTCTACTAAATTATGCGGTAATATGACTAAATTTACACAATCCATTGAAGCTATACATTGTTCTATTAATTTTCTGTTAGATGTAGAAAACGCAAATAATTCTACTAATTTCTACAAATTTTAATAAAATTCGCTCGAAAGCCCAATTGTTTGTAAAAAAAAATCTGATGAAAGAGTAAAAAATTTAGTTTGTTTTGAAAGTTCTCTAGTATGTGGCATACGTTCTACAGTAGTTGTTAAAAATTCTATTGTTTCTGTTAAATATCGGACTGTTCTACTAAATTTGCAGCAATATTACTAAAGTCACGCAACTTTATTGAAGCTACTAATTATTGAATTACATTTATAGAAAATTATAAACAACGCAAACAATTCTACTAATTTCTACACATATCAACATAATTTTCGTCTAAACAAAAGATTTGAATGATATTATTCGCCAATTTTCAATAAGGTTTATCTCAAATTTTCCATGAGATTTCTCCATATAAATTTGATTCAACGCCCCGACAATTTTACATGATATTTTCCAGTAGTTTTCTAAAAAAAAAAAATCTTCATATTTCGATGAGATTCTTCCCTACTTTTCAATTGAATTACCTGACTAATTTTCATAAGATTTCTCATCAATTTTCCATTAAATATCATGAAATTTTCTACGAAATTCTCACCTAAACAAAAGTTTTCAATGATATTATTCGCCAATTTTCAATAAGGTTTACCTCAAATTTTCCATGAGATTTCTCTATATAAATTTTTACAGGATTACAGGATATTTTCCTGTAGTTTTCTAAAACAAAAACCATCTTCATATTTCGTTGAGATTCTTCGCTACTTTTCAATTGATTTTCCTGACTAATTTTCATAAGATTTCTCATCAATTTTCCATTAAATATCATGAAATGTTCTAGGAAATTCTCATGTATACAAAAGTTCAATAAGGTTTACCTTATTATATATTTTCATGAGATTTCTCCACAATTTTTAATAGAACTCCCTGACAATTTTACATGATATATTCAATTTATACATCTACATCTAATATATACATCATAATACATCTACAATTTCAAAACAAATCACTTCAATATTTCGTTGAGATTCTTCGGTAATTTTCAACTGAATTTCATGACTAATTTTTATAAGATTTTTGAAACGAAATTTTTCCTGTAATTTTCTAAAAAAAATCAATATTACCTATCATGGAGGCATGGACTTTATTTAGAGAGAGACTTAATATAGTCACAAACACAGTTTTTTTTATTTTTGACTCAGCGCAATGTTTAACGTGCAATGTAATTAATTACATTGTATGTAATTAATTACACAACAATAGATTTGACAATTAAAAACGCAATTTTAGACATTTTAAGGCATCATAAATTCGACTATAGAAACATTCAGACATTATATATGTATTAATTGTAGCATCAGAAGTGCACCTTTTGCATTGAAAATACAATTTTAGACTATGCACAAAGTTAAAAATGCAAATGTTAGAACCAAAAATAAAAAAAAAAACTATTGATGCAATATTTTGGACACTTTTAGTCTTCGAAAATTACAACACTTCCAGTCATAATAAGAGCAATTTTAAGGTAAAAACACAATTTTAGACATTTATGACATTGCAAATGCAAGTTTAAACATTTTGAACATTGCGCATATAATTTTAGACCCCGCTCAAAGTTAAAAATGCGAAATTGAACAGTTTTGAAGAAAAAATATGCTATTTTAGACGTTTTAAGATTTTGGTATTTTAGACAGTTGAAAAAATTGTAAATTTATGTACTTTTCATCATTTTTAGATACAAAAATCTAAATTTAGATACTTCTTTCAATACTATCAATACTTTCAGATATCATAGGTGCAATTTTAACTTTATTGAAGCTACTAATTATTGAATTACATTTATAGAAAATTATAAACAACGCAAACAATTCTACTAATTTCTACACATATCAACATAATTAATTTAAAAAGAGGAACTGTTTCTGCTGTAGCAACGCATTATTTTGATGTATATTAATTGTCAAAAATTCTATTACTTCTGTCAAATATTAAACAGTTCTACTAAATTCGCAGTAATATGACTAAATTAATACAACTCTATTGAAGCTACATGTTATTCAATAAAATTTCTAGAACAGTATAGAAAACGCAAATAATTCTATTAATTTCCTCACAATCAACAAAATTCATTTAAAAAAGCAATTGATTCTTCTGAAACTACGCATTATTCTACCATTATGTTCTTCAAAATTCAAATAATTCAACTAGTTTTTACTGAAGTCAATTCACTTAATTCAATTGTATCAAAATTTTAACTGTATATATCAAAATCGTTGTTTCTGTCCAAAATTCTATGGTACGTGACAATCATTTTACTGTTTCTCTCAAAACTTCTATTGTTTCTATCGAAAATCTGAAAGTTCTACTAAATTTTGCAGTAATATGACTAAATTTACACAACTCTATTGAAACTACACATTGGTCTATTAAATTTCTGTTAGATGCTAGAAAACGCAAATAAGTCTACTAATTTCCTATTTACATTACAATTATAAATTTCAATAAAATCCGCTTGAAGAATAAATTATTTGTAAAAAAATCTGCTGTAAAAGTCGAAAAATTTGGTTTCTTTTGAAAATTCTGTGGTATGTGATATACGTTCTACTGTATTTGTCAAAAATTCTATTGTTTCTGTAAAAAATCAGATTGTTCTACTAAATTTGCAGCAATATTACTAAAGTCACGCAACTATATTGAAGCTACTCATTATCGAATTACATTTCTAGACAATTATACAAAACGCAAATAATTCTAATAATTTCTACACATATCAACACAATTCATTTTAAAAAGGAATTGTTTCTACTGAAGCAGCGCATTATTTTACTATTATGTTTGTGGTGGTGTACACATCATTTTATATGGCAGCATACTTTGGGAGTTGCCATAGCAAAATTAGATTCATTGGTTCAACAAAATTATTATTTACAACATTCTTATTTATACACAAAATGTGAATGATTTATATTTATAATGTGCAATTAAAATGCCGTATCATTATTAATACGACATGTTCTTCAAAATTCAAATAATTCGTCTATTTTCCACAGAACTCAAAACTGTTTCAAAATTTCGGTTGTATCTGTCAAAATTTCTGTTTATGTCGAAAATTCTATGGTATGTGACATACATTCTACTATGTTTGTCATTAATTCTATTATTTCTGTCGAAAACGATAAAGTTTTCCTAAATTTGCAGCAATATAACAAATTTCACACACTAATATAACAGCTGCACATAATTCTAGTAAATTTTAATAGATTCTAGAAAATGCAAATATATAACTCTAATAACTTCCACACAATTCAATAAAACCCGTTTTAAAAATTAAATTGTTGGTCTCAAAAATCAAAATTAATTTATTTTATGCCTAGTTTGACAGTAACCAGTCAAATTTTACATCAGTCATTACAATTTTGAGAATGACCTTTTAAATTTTGACAAAGTAATTGCTTCTCAGCTTACCAAAGCTGGATAAATTATGTTTTAGGAGTAGTTAATAATACAAAATCTAGGAATATCAATCTTTGAAATTTTGTCCGTAATAATTGAAATTGTGTCAAAAGTCAAATCAAACTGGTTGAAAATTCCACAGCAATGTCAATTTCTACAAACTGACATTTTGGTTGCAAATTTTAAAAAAATATGAGATAGCAATAATTAAAATTTGAGACAAGTTAATTTGGCAAATTATGTAAGCTACCTTTCTGTGCCATCTCAGATAACTTCTTTATTTGCCTCATACATTATGCCACGCACAATTGTTGGTATCTGAGGCCATCTGCAAGTAGCCACGGTCTAAACCAAGAGTAGTTATTATCTTTTTAATAACTCTCCAAGTTTCTTTTAAACGCCCATAGAAATTAACACAGAATTTTATCACGTTTCAAATCTATGCATGCACATATTTCATTACGTAAACGAAGTTTAACATTCCTACAATTCTTAAGATATGTGTCTGAGCTTTACTGTGCAAGCCATCGATTATGGTGAAGATGGTGCCGTTCTGCGTCAGGGATAATCGTATATAGGTTTTATGGGGTTAAGCGACAGGCACCAGAATGCCATCGCGTGCAACCGCATCTCGGTTACAAAATCAAATACAGATATAAAAAGCTGGTAAACGGTAACAATATATTTGAATCAATTACATCGATAAAAAGATTCTATCTACGGATTGAAAGGCAGAAGTAAACCATTTTCGCCTAAATATAGTTCCAAGAACAAGACAAAATAAAACGCTTAAAATATCAATACATTTACAGCATACAATTCGTTGCCCCCCGAAAGTATCTATCGATTTTATACACTCTGTGCGTACATTCTGTGTACGTTGACCCATAATTTGGGTCGATGAATAATGTATTAATGTCGTTTTGTCGTGGGTACAAGGTTTGAAACATTTATGAATACCACTCAATAATGGCTGCACTTATGGCATATACACCTCATATTATATAAGTATAACCATTTTAATGTGAATCTCAAATAAAGATAGTCTTGTAAAATATATATTAAATTATATGGATTCAATATTGCAATGGTATCATTTTGAAGCAATGCTGTGTGTGTCACTGTTGTTGTGCTGCCTTTCACGAATTATAAAAATGTTGAAAGTAGGTACGCTATGAGAGTTCCACCGCAAGATCAATGAAATATTAATTCAACCTCCGCAATATTTCTCCCGCATTATGTTGATACATAAATCGCAAAATGATCTATTTTCTCTCAAATCCGAATTCCCACCTACTATCAAATATTTTGGCAAAATTTCAATGATGACTGCCAGTATTTCAAAGGTATTGTCAAATTTTTACAAATTTCTGAGACAATTTCATTCAGCCTGGACAAAATTTCAATGATTACTAAGTATCAAAATTCTATATTCTTGTTCTAGATTATTTTATTATTTGCTGAAATAGAGTTTCTGCTCTTACTTTGATAAGCTGAAATGCAATTATTTTTGACAAAATTTAAAAGATAAAGTAGTAAAAATTTCAATGTGTCAATTTTGAAATATTACTAATTACAAACATATTTATAAATATAATAAATCAATAACATACTGGAGAATATTCTATAGCAATTAGATTCGCATTTTAGAAACTTTTCAGAGTTATTCGAATAACTATAAAATTAGGTACTTTGGGCATGGTGTGTAAATCTTATTATTAAGCGTGTTTCTGTTTAGTATGCGTTTTCAATTAATATCTCATGGTAATAAAGTTGTTTTTACTTGGAATTACTATCATTTCGAATCGCAATTTTGCGGTTGTACATTCGTGCAGTTAATGTAGGCTTCTGTTATAATGGTATTCATATGGTAGGTCGTACATGTTGTTGTTATCGCTTTCTTGGAAATAATAGATGATCGTCTTCTGTTCAGGGTCATGCGTTATTGAGTTAATAATACCTTGCCAGTGTATTTAGAGGAACAAAAGTTATAATTAAAATACGCGTATAGTTATTGTAAAACTATTAGCTTAACATTCTTAGAATATTCATAAAATTGGCTAAATACATATAAATCTATAGAAATAGAATAGATAATAAAAAATAAAGAATATTTATTAGCAAAAAACGCTACATAATATACAAAATTTCAACAAAACAACAAAGAAAACACACAAAAAGGTATTACAATTTTCATAATAACATATATTTTATTCTATTTACTACATCTACTATTTTCTAAATAAAGATAGAATAGATAGAATCTATAGAAATCGAAATAGAAATCTATAGAAATCTATAGAAAGCGGAAAGTCTAATGAAGATCTAATTATTAATAATTAATAATTATTAAATATTTCAAAAAATATTTAAAAAAAAAGTGTCAATCGGATATATAACATTCTATACAACTCACAACTTTCTTGAATAATAAATTCTATCAAATTTAGAAAATGTAAAATGTAAATTGTTAAAAATTTATAGAAACATACTAAAATGGGAATCAAATTTCTATCATTTTCAATCCAAATCCTTAGAACATTCCAAAGATCGCATAAAATATTCATAAAATTGCATAAAATCTCTTGAATACCTACTTATTTAAATCAATAGAATATTTGATAAAATTACTATACAATTTACAGCTTTCATTTAATATTCTATTACATTTTAGAAAATGTCGGAAAATTTTAAGATACAATTTAAAATTTTCATTGAATACCATCTACATTATCTTCATTCAATTTTCTATAAATTTTCAGAAACTTCTTTTCCAATTCCCAGCAGACTCCATCTTCAATTTCCATGAAATTTCTACTAAATTTAGATTTTCCATTGAATATTCTATAAAATGTCAGAACTTTGAACTAAATTAATAGAAAATTTACAAAATTGAATAGAAAAGTTATAAAATATCGATAAAATGCATTTAATTATGATAAAAATTATAATATTTATTCAATGTTCTATAAGATATCCAAAAAAATCTATAAACTATTCATGAACTGTACACAAAATATGAAATTTCTATTAAATTTGAAATCTTGATGCAATACTCATATAGGGTATAAGGCATCAAATATTTGCATAAAATTTATATTATATCTTTATTTCGCTTCTTACAGAAACAAATAATTTGCATAAAATTTATATATAATCCATGAGATTTTCATTAAAACACCTTAAAATTTTAAAACATTAAATGTGCTAACCATAAAATTCAGAAAGTTATTTCATTCTCTTCGATAATTTCAGAGATTTGAATAACAGTAATAGAAAATTCACAAATTTTCATAAAATACTATTAAATTAGTACAAAATTAACAGTTTTACAGTAGAATATTTATTGAATGTTCTATAAAATAGCTGGAATAATCTATAAAATATTCATAAACTGTACACAAAATATGAAATTTCTATTAAATTTGTAGACTTGATGTAATACTCAAATAGGGTATCACGCATTTAAGAAATGGATAAAATTTATACAAAATCACTTAAAATTTCATAAAAACACCTTAAAATTTTAAATCCCCCAAATCCTTAAAATTTAGAAAATTATTTCATTCCTTTAATTTAATTTGAGAGAATAGAATAACAGTAATAGAAAATTCACAAATTTTCATAAAATACTATTCAATTACTACAAAACTTACAGTTTTACAGTAGAATATTTATTAATTGTTCTATAAAATATCCGGAATAATCTATAATCTATTCATAAACTGAACACAAAATATGATATTTCTATTAAATTTGGAGTCTTGATCTAATTCTCATAAAAGGATATTTTTTACAAAATCCATGAAAATTTCATTTTTATAAAATGTTCATGTTTTTACGCCGTAAAATTTTAAATCGCATAGATCCATAAAATTCAGAAAGTTATTTCATTTTTTTCGATAATTTCAGAAAATTCAATAACAGTAATAGAAAATTCAAAAAAAAAAAACCATTACATACTTTAAACAAATGCACGTTTTGTACAATTCAGAATTTTCATTATTTTCATAAAATTTTCATAAAATACTATTAAATTACTACGAAATTTACAGTTTCCATTTAATGTTCAATTAAATTTTATAAAATATATAAAATTATTGAAAATGTATAGATATCTCAAAAATCCATAGAATACCATCTAATTTCATGAAGTTTTCATAAAAGTGTCTAAAAATTTCAATAAAATAAATGAACTATCTATAAAATTCTTAAAGTTATTTCACTCTCTAAAGTTTCGGATAATTGATTAACAAAAACAGAAAATTCACAAAATTTTAATAAAATACCATTACGTACTTTAAACAAATGCACTTACAGTACACTTACATTACTACGAAATTTACAGTTTTCCCTTAATATTCTATTAAATTTTATGAATTGTCTAAAAATAGTTGAAAACGTATAGATATCTCAAAAATTTCCTTAGAGTACAATCTAATTTCATGAAGCTTTCATAAAAGTCTCTTAAAATTTCAATAAAATAAATGACCTATCTATAAAATTCTGAAAGTTATTCCATTCTCTAAAGTTTCGGATATTTGAATAACAAAAACAGAAAATTTACAAAATTAGAAAAAATACCATTACGTACAAATTAAACAAATGCACTTATTGTAAAATTCAGAATTTTCATTATTTTCATAAAATACCATTAAATTACTACGAAATTTACAGTTTTCAGTTAATATTCTATAAAATTTTATAAAATGTCTGAAAATTGTTGAAAACGTATAGATATCTCAAAAATCCTTAGAATACAATCTAATTTCATGAATTTTATATAAAAGTGTCTTAAAATTTCAATATTATAAATGACGTTTCTATAAAATTCTAAAAGTAATTCCATTCTTTATAGTTTCGGATAATTGAATAACAAGAACAGAAAATTCACAAAATTTTAATAAAATACCATTACGTACTTTAAACAAATGCACTTTTTGTAAAATTCGGAATTTTCATTATTTTCATAAAATACCATTAAATTGTTACGAAATTTACAGTTTTCAGTTAATATTCTATTAAATTTTATAAAATGTCTAAAAATTGTTGAAAATGTATAGATATCTCAAAAATATTCTTAGAATAGAATCTAATTTCATGAAGTTTTCATAAAAGTGTCTTAAAATTTCAATAAAATAAATGACCTATCTATAAAATTCTGAAAGTTATTCCATTCTCTACAGTTTCGGATCATTGAATAACAAGAACAGAAAATTAACAAAATTTAAAAAAATACCATTACGTACAAATTAAACAAATGCACTTATTGTAAAATTCAGAATTTTCATTATTTTCATAAAATACCATGAAATTACTACGAAATTTACAGTTTTCAGTTAATATTCTATTATATTTTATAAAATGTCTGAAAATTGTTGAAAACGTATAGATATCTCAAAAATATCCTTAGAGTACAATCTAATTTCATGAAGCTTTCATAAAAGTATCTTAAAATTTCAATAAAATAAATGACCTATCTATAAAATTCTGAAAGAATAGGAATAATTGAATAAAGAAATAGGATAATTGAATAACAATAAACAGAAAATTCACAAAATTTTAATAAAATACCATTAGGTACTTTAAACATATGTACTTTTTATAAAATTCATAAATTTCTTCCATTAGTCTGTAAAATCTCAGAAAATTGAATCAATTTTATAACATATGCATAAATATCTATCAAATATGTTGAGATACTATAAAATTCCGAATTTTGGTCCGATATTTGTTAAAATGAAAAAAATAAAGAATGAAAGAAATGACAAAATCTATAGAATATCCATACCTATCCCATAAAGTATGAAATTTTTGATAAGTTTGAAATCGTCATTCAATATTCTATCAAATATGAGAAATTGTCAGAAATTTGTATAAAATTACTGGATTTTTTTCAAAATTTTCATGAATTTTTATAATAGATAGATAGATATAGATATAAATGATAATTAAATATCTATCTATCTACCTATTATAAAAATTTATGAAAATTTTGAAAAAATTCCAGTAATTTTATACAAATTTCTGACAATTTCTCATATTTGATAGATTATTGAAGATAGATAGATATTTAATTATCATTTAGGCAGCATTACAATAATACTAATAGTACAGTCATCTCGTGAATATGATCGTCAATGTTTAAAATACACATTCAAGGTTAAAATTAATAAATCATCACAATAATGATAATAATAAAATTATAATAAATTACCGTAGGACAGACTGCGGACACACTAATAGTTTAATAATTTAGTTTTAAATACAGGAATTTATCAAATTTACTTTTCGCCTGTTTATTAAAAACATGTCGTTTTGATTATAATATAAAGTCTGAACTTCCAAAGTCTAAAACACCAACCTAATATTTTGGATTGCAAAATAAAGTATTTGGTGCTTCAATTGATAAACAGGTGACTAAATTCTAGTTTTTACTTGCATTTATGCAGTATGAAATTTATTGGAGGAATTTATTAAATTTACTTTTCGCCTGTTTATTACAAACATGTCTTTTTGATTATAATATAAAGTCTGAACTTCTAAAGTCTGAAACATCAACCTAATATTTTGGATTGCAAAATAAAGTATTTCGTGGTTCAATTGATAAACAGGTAACTAAATTCTTTTTACTTGCATTTACGCAGTATGAAAATTGAATCGAATTATTTGCTGAAATATTCACTTTCACTATAGTCGAGGAAGACATTTCGAGGAAGGCAAAAAACGGACAACCCATGAGTTTTTGCCTTTTTGGAATTTTTAAATATTATGAAAGTGCTGACAATTTAAAAATTCAAATGATGTTTTTTTGGAAATAAAATTAACTAAAAAGAATCCCAAAAATTGCGATTTTTAGAGTTACGCCAATTGGCCTTAGAGGCACATATCTAGACCATTTGGACCCTCCCGATTCCAATGGGCACACTTTCATCCTCATAGCTTTAGCTGTTCTCGAGATATCCGTCCCCAAAGTTGTGAAATTTTCGCAATTTTCGCCTTTTTTGCAATTTCGATTTTGATAACACCTGAAACGACTCGAACGAAAGTTGGATGGGTTATAGAGGGCTCGAATGGTTGGAAATAAAATTAACTAAAAAGAATCCCAAAAATAGCGATTTTTAGAGTTACGCCAATTGGCCTTAGAGGCACATGTCTAGACTAATTGGACCCTCCCGAGTCCAGTGAGCACACTTTCATCCTCATAGCTTTAGCTGTTCTCGAGATATCCGTCCCCAAAGTTGTGAAATTTTCGAAATTTTCGCTTTTTTGCAATTTTGATTTTGAAAACGTCTGGACCGACTCTAACGAAATTCGGAAGGGTTATATAAGGCTCAAATACAAGCACAATGAGCTTTAGTGTCAATTAAAAAAAACTGTAACGAAACAGTTAAATGAGGAGATTTTTTTTTGGGTCAAATCCATATTCAAAAGGACTGTATTTTACATCTTCTTCTCAGCCTTAATTTATCCACCAGGTACTGGATATGAGACTCTTCCATGGTCCTTCCTGTTTCTCTGCCTTTCTCCACTTGTAGCCACCTCTTTTATTTTATACACAATAACGTAAAAATGTAACAAGAACTTTTGAAACCGAGTTGAAACAATTCAGGAAAAGTAGTTACATCACCAGAACACCGTAATAAATAATATGTTTATAAAAATGTAATGGGATCATGCTGAATGGCACTTAATTGAAGGAATTCCTGCATTCAACTAAACCGTTCTGATTTTGTATAGATAATAAAACTATTTAGTCTTACATTTATGGGATTTGTGTAAAGTTAATTACGCGGAACACATAAGCACAATTAAAAAAAAATCGTGCACAGCAGATATTTTATGTACAATTTCGAACTGATTTTCCATTATTCCGAGTATAATATGTAGAATCCCGAACCGGTATTTTTACGGCTAATTAAAAACACATCAAACCGTAATACATCACTAGACGCGCCGTTATGTCTAGAAATTACACACACGTCTGTCGTAATATCGACTCCGGTGATTATTGCCTATTTGTGATTGCGTAATTTTCGTTATGTGGCCAATTTAAAAGGAACCAGAGTAACTTAACGCACGTGAATCAATCATCGTAATGACCGCCATATCCGTAGGTGCGATTGCCTGATGTAACGCGCCATTGTTTGTTTTACTCATCGGGCGTTATTAATAATTCATGTAAGACATGTAAGAAATTCAAGCGAAATTTGCCCACGGGCTAACTCATATGTGACTCAAACGTTTGTTTGTAAACACGCCGTTTATATTGCAATCGGCCATTAGCAATAATTCAATCGTAACTGCCTTAATACGAATATAATGACAATAATGCAAATCAATTTCGGGCATGGAATTACGGACATTGTTTTCTAATGACCGTAATAATTGCAATTTAAAATTCGGGATGGGTTCTGTTGGGCGACCTTGCAGAGGTTCTGCGTTTAATGAGGCGAAGATGTTTAACGTGTAAGCCACTAATTTCACGTAATTACGTAATAACGGTGTTTAAATAATTTAATGTTGTATCAGATGTGCAACTGGATTGTGTCACTATCAATCTCGGCACCGTTTTAATTATTTAATAAGTTGATTAAAACTTTTACGAATCTAGGCCAAACGGGCTTATTATACGTGTGCGTAAACGCGGAATCTAAATATTAATGTTTAATTGTTTACCATTTAAGTCCGTTATGCTGCTAATTTAAAAGTTTGCGGTATTTTTACAGTACGCTGCTTTCTTTATTAATACAAATGTTGAGCACTATTAGTCTACCATATTTAACAATGTATTGATCGTGTATGTTATGATGCTGCCATAATGCGATCAAGCTGTATTATATCCAAGCATTGTAGGTTGAAGGACCCTTCGCTGTGTGTATATGCATGGATCTATAGTTATTGATTTCAAGAAGTGTGTTTGAATATGAAACGCATGCTAGACAAGCATTAGGCATTATTAATGATCAATTAGTTACAGAAATAAGTACCAGTTGTATGAGCAGGTGAATTGCCATCCAACAAAATATGTTAATTATTCTGATTTAAATAACTGAATTTGCACATTTACTACAAACCTCACAATTTTTCACTGCCAGTATGCATGCAAAATACTAGGGTACAGGTACTAAATTTGTACTAAAATTTGTACTAAATTTGTACTAAAATGTGCACTAAATTTGTACTCAAATTTGTACTAAATTTTAAATAAGTATGCACATTTACTACAAACCTCACCATTTTTCACTGCCAGTGTGCATGCAGAATACTAGGGTACATGTACTAAATTTGTACTAAAATTTGTACTAAAATTTGTACTAAATTTTAACTGAATTTGCACAAACCTCACCATTTTTCACTGCCAGCGTGCATGCAGAATACTAGGGCATAGGTACTAAATTTGTACTAAATTTGTACTAAAATTTGTACTAAATTTTAACTGAATTTGCACAAACCTCACCATTTTTCACTGCCAGCGTGCATGCAGAATACTAGGGTACATGTACTAAATTTGTACTAAATTTGTACTAAAATGTGTACTACATTTTAATTGAATTTGCACATTTACTACAAACCTCGCCATTTCTCACTGCCAGTGTGCATGCAGAATACTAGCGTACATGTACTAAATTAGTACTAAGTTTGTACTAAAATTTGTACTAAATTTTAACTGAATTTGCACATTTACTACAAACCTCGCCATTTCTCACTGCCAGTGACATGCAGAATACTAAGGTAGAGGTACTAAATTTGTGCTAAAATTTGTACTAAATTTGTACTAAAATTTGTACTAAATTTTAACTGAATTTGCACAAACCTCACCATTTTTCACTGCCAGCGTGCATGCAGAATACTAGGGTACATGTACTAAATTTGTACTAAATTTGTACTAAAATGTGTACTACATTTTAATTGAATTTGCACATTTACTACAAACCTCGCCATTTTTCACTGCCAGTGTGCATGCAGAATACTAGGGTACATGTACTAAATTTGTACTAAATTTGTACTAAAATTTGTACTAAATTTTAACTGAATTTGCACAAACCTCACCATTTTTCACTGCCAGCGTGCATGCAGAATACTAGGGCACAGGTACTAAATTTGTACTAAAATTTGTACTAAATTTGTACTACATTTTAACTGAATTTGCACATTTACTACAAACCTCGCCATTTCTCACTGCCAGTGTGCATGCAGAATACTAGGGTAGAGGTACTAAATTTGTGCTAAAATTTGTACTAAATTTGTACTAAAATTTGTACTAAATTTTAACTGAATTTGCACATTTACTACAAACCTCACCATTTTTCACTGCCAGTGTGCATGCAGAATACTAGGGTACATGTACTAGATTTGTACTAAATTTGTACTAAAATTTGTACTACATTTTAACTGAATTTGCACATTTACTACAAACCTCGCCATTTCTCACTGCCAGTGTGCATGCAGAATACTAAGGTAGAGATACTAAATTTGTGCTAAAATTTGTACTAAATTTGTACTAAAATTTGTACTAAATTTTAACTGAATTTGCACATTTACTACAAACCTCACCATTTTTCACTGCCAGTGTGCATGCAGAATACTAGGCTACATGTACTAAATTTGTCGTAAATTTGTACTAAAATTTGTACTACATTTTAACTGAATTTGCACATTTACTACAAACCTCACCATTTTTCACTGCCAGTGTGCATGCAGAATACTAGGGTACATGTACTAAATTTGTACTAAGTTTGTACTAAAATTTGTACTACATTTTAACTGAATTTGCACATTTACTACAAACCTCGCCATTTTTCACTGCCAGTGGCATGCAGAATACTAAGGTAGAGGTACTAAATTTGTGCTAAAATTTGTACTAAATTTGTACTAAAATTTGTACTAAATTTTAACTGAATTTGCACATTTACTATAAACCTCACCATTTTTCACTGCCAGTGTGCATGCAGAATACTAGGGTACATGTACTAAATTTGTACTAAGTTTTTACTAAAATTTGTACTACATTTTAACTGAATTTGCACATTTACTACAAACCTCGCCATTTCTCACTGCCAGTGGCATGCAGAATACTAAGGTAGAGGTATTAAATTTGTGCTAAAATTTGTACTAAATTTGTACTAAAATTTGTACTAAATTTCAACTGAATTTGCACATTTACTACAAACCTCACCATTTTTCACTGCCAGTGTGCATGCAGAATACTAGGGTACATGTACTAAATTTGTACTAAATTTGTACTAAAATGTGTACTACATTTTAATTGAATTTGCACATTTACTACAAACCTCGCCATTTCTCACTGCCAGTGGCATGCAGAATACTAGGGTAGAGGTACTAAATTTGTGCTAAAATTTGTACTAAATTTGTACTAATATTTGTACTAAATTTTAACTGAATTTGCACATTTACTACAAACCTCACCATTTTTCACTGCCGGTGTGCATGCAGAATACTAGGGTACATGTACTAAATTTGTACTAAATTTGTACTAAAATTTGTACTAAATTTTAACTGAATTTGCACAAACCTCACCATTTTTCACTGCCAGCGTGCATGCAGAATACTAGGGCATAGGTACTAAATTTGTACTAAATTTGTACTCAAATTTGTACTAAATTTTAACTGAATTTGCACATTTACTACAAACCTCACCATTTTTCACTGCCAGTGTGCATGCAGAATACTACGGTACATGTACTAAATTTGTACTAAATTTGTACTAAAATTTGTACTAAATTTTTACTGAATTTGCACAAACCTCACCATTTTGCATTGCCAGTGTGCATGCAGAATACTAGGGTACATGTACTAAATTTGTACTAAATTTGTACTAAAATTTGTACTAAATTTTAACTGAATTTGCACAAACCTCACCATTTTTCACTGCCAGCGTGCATGCAGAATACTAGGGCATAGGTACTAAATTTGTACTAAATTTGTACTCAAATTTGTACTAAATTTTAACTGAATTTGCACATTTACTACAAACCTCACCATTTTTCACTGCCAGTGTGCATGCAGAATACTACGGTACATGTACTAATTTTGTACTAAATTTGTACTAAAATTTGTACTAAATTTTTACTGAATTTGCACAAACCTCACCATTTTTCACTGCCAGCGTGCATGCAGAATACTAGGGCATAGGTACTAAATTTGTACTAAATTTGTACTCAAATTTGTACTAAATTTTAACTGAATTTGCACATTTACTACAAACCTCACCATTTTGCATTGCCAGTGTGCATGCAGAATACTAGGGTACATGTACTAAATTTGTACTAAATTTGTACTAAAATTTGTACTAAATTTTAACTGAATTTGCACAAACCTCACCATTTTTCACTGCCAGCGTGCATGCAGAATACTAGGGCATAGGTACTAAATTTGTACTAAATTTGTACTCAAATTTGTACTAAATTTTAACTGAATTTGCACATTTACTACAAACCTCACCATTTTTCACTGCCAGTGTGCATGCAGAATACTAGGGTACATGTACTAAATGTGTACTAAATTTGTACTAAAATTTATACTAAATTTTAACTGAATTTGCACAAATCTCACCATTTTTCACTGCCAGCGTGAATGCAGAATACTAGGGCATAGGTACTAAATTTGTACTAAATTTGTACTCAAATTTGTACTAAATTTTAACTGAATTTGCACATTTACTACAAACCTCACCATTTTTCACTGCCAGTGTGCATGCAGAATACTAGGGTACATGTACTAAATTTGTACTAAATTTGTACTAAAATTTGTACTAAATTTTAACTGAATTTGCACAAACCTCACCATTTTTCACTGCCAACGTGCATGCAGAATACTAGGGTACAGGTACTAAATTTGTACTAAAATTTCTCCTAAATTTGTACTCAAATTTGTACTAAATTTTAACTGGATTTGCACATTTACTACAAACCTCACCATTTTGCATTGCCAGTGTGCATGCAGAATACTAGGGTACATGTACTAAATTTGTACTAAATTTGTACTAAAATTTGTACTAAATTTTAACTGAATTTGCTCAAACCTCACCATTTTTCACTGCCAGCGTGCATGCAGAATACTAGGGCATAGGTACTAAATTTGTACTTAATTTGTACTCAAATTTGTACTAAATTTTAACTGAATTTGCACATTTACTACAAACCTCACCATTTTTCACTGCCAGTGTACATGCAGAATACTAGGGTACATGTACTAAATGTGTACTAAATTTGTACTAAAATTTATACTAAATTTTAACTGAATTTGCACAAATCTCACCATTTTTCACTGCCAGCGTGAATGCAGAATACTAGGGCATAGGTACTAAATTTGTACTAAATTTGTACTCAAATTTGTACTAAATTTTAACTGAATTTGCACATTTACTACAAACCTCACCATTTTTCACTGCCAGTGTGCATGCAGAATACTAGGGTACATGTACTAAATTTGTACTAAATTTGTACTAAAATTTGTACTAAATTTTAACTGAATTTGCACAAACCTCACCATTTTTCACTGCCAACGTGCATGCAGAATACTAGGGTACAGGTACTAAATTTGTACTAAAATTTCTCCTAAATTTGTACTCAAATTTGTACTAAATTTTAACTGAATTTGCACATTTACTACAAACCTCACCATTTTGCATTGCCAGTGTGCATGCAGAATACTAGGGTACATGTACTAAATTTGTACTAAATTTGTACTAAAATTTGTACTAAATTTTAACTGAATTTGCTCAAACCTCACCATTTTTCACTGCCAGCGTGCATGCAGAATACTAGGGCATAGGTACTAAATTTGTACTTAATTTGTACTCAAATTTGTACTAAATTTTAACTGAATTTGCACATTTACTACAAACCTCACCATTTTTCACTGCCAGTGTGCATGCAGAATACTAGGGTACATGTACTAAATGTGTACTAAATTTGTACTAAAATTTATACTAAATTTTAACTGAATTTGCACAAATCTCACCATTTTTCACTGCCAGCGTGAATGCAGAATACTAGGGCATAGGTACTAAATTTGTACTAAATTTGTACTCAAATTTGTACTAAATTTTAACTGAATTTGCACATTTACTACAAACCTCACCATGTTTCACTGCCAGTGTGCATGCAGAATACTAGGGTACATGTACTAAATTTGTACTAAATTTGTACTAAAATTTGTACTAAATTTTAACTGAATTTGCACAAACCTCACCATTTTTCACTGCCAGCGTGCATGCAGAATACTAGGGCATAGGTACTAAATTTGTACTAAATTTGTACTCAAATTTGTACTAAATTTTAACTGAATTTGCACATTTACTACAAACCTCACCATTTTCACTGCCAGTGTGCATGCAGAATACTAGGGCACAGGTACTAAATTTGTACTAAAATTTGTACTAAATTTGTACTAAAATTTGTACTAAAATTTGAACTAAATTTATTCTAAAATGTGTACTACATTTGTACTAAAATGTGTACTAAAATTTGTATTAAATTTGTATTATAATTTGTACTAAATTTGTACTAAAATTTGTACTAAATTTGTACTAAAATTTGTACTAAATTTGTACTTAAATGTGTACTGCATTTGTACTAAAATTTGTATTATAATTTGTACTAAATTTGTACTAAAATTTGTACTAAAAATTGTACTAAATTTGTACTAAAATGTGTACTGCATTTGTACTAAAATTTGTATTAAATTTGTATTATAATTTGTACCAAAATTTGTACTAAAGTTTGTACCAAATTTGTACTAAAATTTGTACGAAATTTGTAGTAAAATTTGTACAAAACTTGTACTAAAATCTGTACTAATTTTGTACAAAGTTTGTACTGAAAACGGAGCTCCGAAAATCGAATAGAGATTTCCAGAGTAACAAGCCATAACTCAACAAAATTAATTACATAAATCACACAGCTGAAGGGCCTATCGTTCGATATCCAGCTGGGAAAATGCCTTCGCTTGACGATATATCAAATACGATTTACAATTTTTGCATCAAAACGTACGTATATATGCGGAAATTGAATTTATTCACGTACACATACCCTTCGAAAGGGGTAGGCAGGCATTGGGAAAATATTTTAAACTCACAAGCCTCCAAACAGGAATTTCCTTTCAAGTCTGGAAATCGTAAATATCCATCCCAATGCCTCCTCTTGTATATCTGAAAAAAAATGTTTTCATGCCATCGTCTACTTGTGAAAGCGGTTGAGATAGTATTGTAAGTAGTGTTAAATATATATTGTTAAATTCATAAAAATATTTAAAAAAATATTCGCAAAAAATTAAGGAAAAAAACGCAGCATACAAATAAAAATTAGAAAATTTACGTGACCCAAGAGTTTGTTTCAGTACAATAAAGACTTTTTTTAAATAACATAACTCAAACCATAAATACAGGGTGTCTTATAGAAGTTTGAATTTCATAGACACATGGCGATTATTCAAGACGATTCAAAAAGTTTCTTGATAAAATCGGAAATATTTCTGATAAATACAATGTATAGGAGAATTCGCGAAATATTAGGTGAATGATTAGGCAAATGATTAGGCGATGATATGGCAAAAAGTCCAAGGGTCAATAGCCTAATAAAGATTGCTATCTCTCTCTCTCTCTCTTACGATGATTATGATAAATTGAAAAGGATACCTTAAAAATATGAAATATATTGTTAAACGAACAGGTTTTTCCATAAATTATATGTATATAGAAAATTTGTGAACAATCAAGATCTATTTATAAAGTTTCTTCCTAATACGTCATGCATTTCGGTGTTTTTTACTACGAAATTTTAATTTCTTTTTCACTGTCCTAAATCATTATTATATATTGATGCCAAATATCATAATATCGGACGAACTGGAAAACAGTGCTTCAAAATTAGGGAAATCAATGGTAAATTTATGTTGTTTCTTGTAGAAATTCAAATTTCGTAGTAAAATTCGCAGAAATTCAACACGAATTCCGAAATTTTCTTGATAGAGCTGGTAAGGTTCATGCTAAAAATCTTATCAATTCTATTAAGAAAATTTCTGAATTCGTCTTGAATATCCGCAAATTTTATTGCGATATTTTAATTTCTACAAATAGTTTCTTAAAAATATATTCTTACCTCTCTAAATTTACTCTAAATTGATTTGCCTAATATTGAAAGAATATTTAAAAAATATCAATTTTTCCCATTTTACCAAAAATATTATGAATTCATTGTATTTCTTGGTAATATTTTTATTAAATTAAAAACTGCGGGAAGAAACTTAAATTTCGTACAAAATTTTCTAATTTTGGACGAATCTGTTTCAATTTATTAAAGATATGAAATAATTAAATGCATTAGAACAAGCGAATCAATCATTTAGAAAGTATTTATAAGAAACTTTTTTCTAAAATTAATTTTTGAAAGATTTTTTATATCTATTAAGTAACGTATTTCCACAGACGTTCAACACCCTTAATATAGATGCATACATGTATGTATGTATGTATGCATGTATGTATAAATTTCGTACAAAATTGTCTAATTTTCGAAGAATCTTTTTCAATTTATCATTATACTTAGTATGGGTTATCCAAATTTTATCATGAAACTTTATGAATTCGTGTCGAATCTTGACCAATTTTCTATAAAAATATGATCTCTGGAAGAAACCGCGCATGTAACAATATATTTCTTATTTTGAAGGAATCCTTTTCAATGTATCTTAAATAATGATATTTAGCATGAATCTTTCCAATTTTATAAAGAAACTTTGTTCATTCGTCCTGTTTTTTGATATTTTGTTATGAAATTGTAATTTCGGGTAGAAACTTAAATTTCGTACATACATACATACATACATACATATATCATACATACATACATACATGGATGTATGTATATGTACAATAGTATAAAATAATATCAAAGTTACAATAAGCAGTCAGTTGACAAACCGCTAATGTTTGTCTCTTCGAGAAGTTGAAATTTCATAGAAAATTCGTGAATATTCAAACCGTTATTAAATAGTTTCTTAATAGAATTGGAAACATTCGTGCCAAAAATCATTAATTTGGAATTTAGGACACATTGAAAAAACCTGACGTTTTAACTTCTTGGGAAATTGGTGAAGATTCAAAATGCGTTTCTGATAAAATTGGAATGATTCAAACAAATTACAAAGGATTTTAATTTCTGGAGGAGATCCGTCTTTTTAGCATTAATTTTTCCTATTTTGAACGAATCTTTTCCATTTATACTATATTTTGCATGAGTCTTTCCAATTTTATCGTCAAACTTCTTAAATTCGTCTTAAACTCTCAGGATCTCTCAGTATTACCATTCGTTTTTCTAATTTTGAACGAATCTTTTTCAGTTTGTACTATATCATGATATTTATCACCAGTCTTTTCAATTTTATCGTCAAACCTCTTAAATTCGTCTTCAACTCTCAGGATCTCTCATATTAGAAATAAATATCTCTTTCTTTCTCATTTCTTCTTCTTATTTTCTTCTTAATTCTTATGAAATTTACAAAGTTTATTCTAGAAATAATAATTTTATGTCTTGATAAAATTGGAAAAATCGTTGCTAAATATCATGATTTCGTATTAAACAAAAAATATTATAAAACTATATAAAATTGGAAAATAAAGTGTTAAATCGTCGACGTTCTTCCCAGAAATTTGATTACAGAAAAGTTGAAGAAGAATTTAGGAAGTTTAATAATAAAATGAAAAATACTCATGCTGAATATCATGATTTTGGACGAACTGAATGATTTTTTTTTTCAAAATTAGACAAATCAGTGACAAATTTTGGGTAGTTTTTTGTAGAAATTAAAATTTCTTAGTACAATTCAAGACGAATTCAGAAATTTTCTTAATGGAATTGGTAAGATTCATGCTAAAAATGTTCCCAATTATATTAAGAAAATGTCTTAATTGGTCTTGAATTTCTGCGAATTTTACTACGAAATTTCAATTTCTAAAAGAAACTACCTAAATTTACTATTGATTTCCCTAATTTTGAAGGACTGTTTTCCTGTTCGTCCGATATCATGATATTTGGCATCAATTTATAATAATGATTTAGGTCAATAAAACGAAATTAAATTTTCGTAGTAGAATTGTCAGAAATACAAGACGTATTAAGAAATATTCTTGATAGAATTGCTAAGATTCATGCTAAAAATTTTACCAATTTTATTATGATAATTTCTGAATTCTTCTCGTATTTTTGCGAATTTTACTACTAAATTTCAATTTCTACAAAAAACTACCTAAATTTACCATTAATTTGCCTATTGAAGGACTGTTTTCCAGTTCATCCGATATAATGATATTTGACATCAATTTATAATAATGATTTAGGACAGTAAAATCGAAATTAAAATTTCGTTGTAAAATCGCAGAAATACAAGACGTACTAAGAAATTTTCTTGATAGAATTTCATGGGAAGATTCATGCTAAAAATGTTACAAAAAAAATGTTTTACAAAAATTAAACAGTTTTACAGGTGAGGCAATGGTTTTTCATACAGATGCATATCCATGTATTTTCTTATATCTTTAACCTAAAGACTTTTCGTCGTCCTTTATAAATTTTAATTTTTTGCCACTTTATCTTATAATTCTAAAATTTTAACGCCTCTACAAAAAAATCTATAAACATATTTGGAATATATATAAACATATAATATTTTAATTTTTTGCCACTTTATCTTCTAATTCTGAAATTGTAACGCCCCTACAAAAAAATCTATAAACATATTAGGACAGAAACTTCACACATCAATTTTATAAATCTAAAGAACTTGCTGGCACTATTCCGATTTGGATTCTGCGACAAGTTTTATTTTTGCACGCAAATAATAACGACGTCTGCTCAGTTTTTATTTGCAATGAGTTATTAGCCGGGCACGCATTCCCAAGAAGCATAAACAGCAGCAATTCTGGTTGACTTAAAAAGATTTGCCATATAATATATGCGCGCTCTTATGGGTTTCACGCAGCGAAATTTAATTTTTATCCCGCATATTTATGTTTCCTTTAATGACACCTGCCACAAGAATTATGGTCACGGATAATAAAGCCAGTATTATGCTCATTTCTGGCGGGTTTTGTAGTATTCTAACGCTTATTACCGAAGGAGCATAATGTATAACATAGCTGTCCAATATAAACTAAACTTTAGTCTTCCAAGAACACCAATTATGCTTCTTATGGAGATCTGGATGGATCATCGTAAAATATAATAGATACATATTAAAACGAGGAAAGGAACGAAAAGAGGAAGTGGTGCACTTTATGTTTGCTAATCCTTTGCTAAAGTTATGTTATGTTCCGAAACCAAAAACTATCTAGGACAGTCAGGGCCGGATTTAGACTTGATAAGGCCCTAAGCTATTTTTATGTTTGCTAATCCTTTGCTAAACCTTTGCTAAACTTACTAAACTTATGTTATGTTCCGAAACCAAAAACTATCTAGCACAGTCAGGGCCGGATTTATACTTGATAAGGCCCTAAGCTATTTTTAAGTTTGCTAATCCTTTGCTAATCCTTTGCTAAAGTTATGTTCTGTTCTGAAACCAAATACTATCTAGCACAGTCAGGGCCGGATTTAGACTTGATAAGGCCCTAAGGTATTTGAGATATGGGGCCCTTTATAAGTCCAGATATTATATATCCCAAATATGATTTTCGGATACCTAGAGGGTTACTGAAATACAATTAAGAAGTTACTTATGGCAACTGATAAATTTGATTTATTGTCAATTGTAGCGTTATTTGTATAATAAAGGGGTACTTATGTGGTATCATTATAAAGCTAATGTTATTGCCTATTAGAAATATCCAAAATATACAGGGTGTTCCATTAAATATAATGATGGAAATTATCTGAAATTAGGATTAAATAGACGACAAAAAGTATTAAAACTTTTTTCTTCAACTTTTTTTTTCAATCTGTACTAATAACCGAAATATTTGCTGTGTCACAATAAATCAAACAGACTGTATATGACAATGGCTCACTCAGACAATTGTTTTGTCTAGAACTTTGGGCAAAAAAGTGCGGGCCCTAAGCTATAGCTTGTGTAGCTTATACGTAAATCCTGTTCGTGCTAATGAATACGTGTCTATTAAAATAATGTGTCGAGGCTTTCAAATTACTTACTTTCCAAAAATTTCCTCAAATAAGAATTATATTTATTACTAATTTGCGCGTGCTGTTTCACTCCTCCCAATTAAATTTAACAACTACTTCCTTCTGCGCTATCGCGTTTCTTTGTGTATCATTTTCGAATGTGTTCGTTGAAATTCACGTTCCACTTAATGCCATGGAGCGAAATAAATGTTAAAATTGCGTTCTAATAATGGCAGGTTAGCCGCAGTCCAGTTATAAAATAATGGTCAGAAGCTATCGGACGCTCCGAAGCGAGACTCGCACTAAATTTTGCCGAGCAGAGAATGCGGTTATTAATTGCACGTAAAAGTGCAGTTAGGTCGCACATATCGACGGCAAGCTTTAAAGTCTCCATTATGCCCGGGAGAATTAATATTTTCTTTGTGCATGGCTGCGGATGCCAAACGATACCGCGAGAGGGAATGAATCGAAGCGGAATATTAAATTACATCTAGATTCTAGATAGACCTCGCCTATTGTGCATTTCGAATGTGTGGCCATTTCAATTTAACCCATCGAAGCCGATTTCACGCGCCCAAATGCCCCGTAAAACTAGTGTTGGGCGTAATCTTGCATTTAACACACGGAATGATCTAATCGCTCACTTTCCACGAATTATCTCCAAACGCCGCAGCATTTCACCGAGTCATACCTTCGAGCATCGCCTGTAACTAATTCGAAAATAATGAAAATTACGACAACTCATCAAGCCCACGTCAACGTGCAATGTTCTAGGTTCTTTAGTTCTTCGTTCTTCGTTCTTGGTTCTTGGTTCTTGGTGGTGGCTCAGCCTCTGAGACATCCTGTCTGCGCCGTGATCAGTGGCGTGCATATCCGCTAGCTCGGCGATCCGTAATTGCACCGGACAAAGACACTCACGACCGGCAAACTGCAATTAATTGCGCGACTCACCGAAAAATGACTGGAAATAATTGCACACCTCGTCTTCACAATTGACGGAGGGCGACAAGTTAACCGCAGCAAATTACAACTCGTTTCCACGTATAAAATATGAAGACACAACCGGAAGAATTATTATAAAAGAAATACCGCGAATTAACGGAATCGCAGCCACATGCACTTTGCTCGGGCTCAAGTTTTAACTTTCTTCCGAAAATATGGTGCTTGCTGCAAGAACCCGAACCATGACGCAACACACTAAAATGCGAAAACCGGAAGTGGCGGTTTGCTCAGTACTACTGCTTTACGTACATAGCTTCAATTTGCAAGAAGACTTGCCTTACTAATTGGCTTACTTGCCTTACTAATGTAGAAGAATTAGCATAGATTTACTAAAATCAAGCATAAATTTATGCTAAAAAAACTAAACACTAAAACTTTTAGGACTTAGTAGAAATATGTGCAAATTAAGAATGATATTTTCATTTGGTAAAATATCTGTAAATTCAGTACGATTTTCAAAAGCTTATGAATAAATGTGCACAAATTTGGTAGAATTATTTACATATTGTAGAATCTGCTGGCTAAACATTTGATAAAAGAATGCGTAGCTTTAATTCTATGTAAATTTAGTGGAATATTATATGAATTTAATAAAATAAGTTCCCTTAAAATATTTGGACTATTCTATTAATAGTTAATAGAATACTTTGAATTTTACGTAATTTTTTTAGAACAGTCGAAAGATTTTATAGAATTATGTCCAAATTAGGTATTTTAAATCTATTAGAAACCCTTTTTTTTGTCGATGCATTCGAATGGTATGCAAATTTATAATTATTAGAAAATTTAGTATAATCATCTTAAAATTTTGTATAATTCCATGCAAATTTAATAGATTAATCTACATCTTGTAGATTTGTACAATTTTCAAACGCTTATATTTGGTCGAATAAATATAACTAAATACCCATTTAAATATCAACAAATCTAGTAGAATCGTTCATGGTTTAGGAGAATTAATAGTAAATGTAGAAGAATTAGCATAGATTTACTAGAATCAGACATACATTTATAATAATCAAGTGACACTATGGTAGAATATGTAAAAATTTACAATTGCCTATAAATTTACTGGAATATCTACAAATTTAGTAGAATCCTTTTTGCATTGGATAGAATTAACAGTAAATTAATCATAATTATCGTGGATTTTGTAGGTGTCAATTTTCAATAAATGTCTTTCGATTCAATAGAATTATGTATAAATTTAGAATTAAATGGAATTAATCACGAGGTTTTATACAACCAAGTGTAAAATTAAAATCTATTTAACAGAATATCTATAAATTTATTAGAATCAAATATATAAATTTGTTATAAAAATTTAATACTTAGTAGAAATATGTGCAAATTTGCAATGATATTTTCATTTGGTAAAATATCTGTAAATTCAATACAATTTTCACAAGCTTATGAATAAATGTGCACAAATTTGGTAGAATTTATTACATATTGTAGAATGTACTGGCTGAACATTTGGTAGAAGAATGTGTAGCTTAAATTCAATGTAAATTTAGTAAGAGATTTATGAATTTAAATGATTTTTTAAAAGACTAAAAATTTTAAGATTTAGTAGAAATATGTTCAAATTTGGAATGATATTTTCATTTGGTGAAATATTTGTAAATTTAGTACAATTTTCAAAAGCTTTTGAATAAATGTGCACAAATTTGGTAGAATTATTTACATATTGTAGAATCTGCTGGCTGAACATTTGATGGAAGAATGTGTAGCTTCAATTCTATGTAAATTTAGTGAAATATTATATGAAGTTAAATGACTTTTTATAAGACTAAAAATGTTACGACTTATAGAAGTCGTAACTATAGAAGTCGTAACGTAAAATTTGCAAAATATGTGCAAATTTGGAATTATATTTTCATTTGATAAAATATCTATAAATTCAGTACAATTTTCAAAAGCTTATGAATAAATGTGCACAAATTTGGTAGAATTATTTACATATTGAAGAATCTGCTGGCTGAACATTTGGCAAAACAATGTGTAGCTTCAATTCTATGTAAATTTAGTGGAATATTATATGAATTTAAAAGGCTATTTAATAGACTAAAAGTTTTAAGATTTAGTAGAAATATGCGCAAATTTAGAATGATATTTTCATTTGGTAAAATATCTGTAAATTCAGTATAATTTTCACAAACTTATGAATAAATGTGCACAAATTTGGTAGAATTATTTACATATTGTAGAATCATATACAATACATATTGTATTCCTGGCTGAACATTTGGTAAATAATTTGTAGCTTCAATTATATGTAAATTTAGTGGAATATTATATGCATTCAATAAAATAAGTTAACTTCAAACACTACGATTATTCTATTAATAGTTAACAGAATAGTTGGAATTTTACGTAAATTTGGTAAAATAGTTGAAAGACTTGGTAGAAGTATGTCCAATTTTGGTATTTTATATCTATTAGAAACTCTGTATCATTAGATTTGGTATGTAGATTCATTCGAATTTTATTCAAATTTATAATTATTGGAAAATTTAGTAGAATCATCATAGATTAATCTACATTTTGTAGATTTTTACAATTTTCAAATGCTTATGAATAAATGTGCACAAATTTGGTAGAATTTTTTACACATTGTAGAATCTACAGGCTGAACATTGGGCAGAAAAATGTGTAGCTACAATTCTATGTAAATTTAGTGGAATATTATATGAATTTAATTAAATAAACAAACTTAAAATACTTAGACCATTCTATTATTAGTTAATAGAATAGTTGGAATTTTACGCAAATTTGGTATAATTGTCGAAAGATTTTGTAGAATTCCATGCAAATTAATAAATTAATCTAGATTTTGTAGATCTACATGTCCAAATTTGGTATTTTAAATCTATTAGAAACCCTGTATCATTTGATTTATTTTATCGATTAATTCGAATTGTATGCAAATTTATAGTTATTGGAAAATTTAGTAGAATCATGTTTAAATTTTCTATAATTTCATGCATATTTAACAGATTAATCTACATTCTACAGAATCTGTTAGAAATTTATGAGATTAATGTGTAGCTACAATAAAAGTGTATGAATTTAATAGAATATCGCTATATTTCGTAGAATTATTTGTAACAATATTTAAAACTGTCAAGAAAATGTCTTGAAAAAGTGTGAGAATTTATAAGAATTATATGTATATATAGTAGAATTATTTGTAAATATAGGAGAATATGATTGAAATAACTTGGATAATTATTAGAACTGCAGTGTCATAAAATCATAAACTATATTTGACAAAAATAATACAACTTTTGTTATACTAAAAACAATAGAATTTTTTATCTTGCTGTATAATGTTTATCATAGATACCATAGATAACACCATAGAACCATAGATCATTCGGAAAAAATAGTTGTGCTTATGAAAAAATTGTCGATTTAATGACTTATTTAGTTAAAATAAAAAAATGTAAGTATTACAATTTTGTAGAAGAATTTTAAGATTTAGTAGAATTATGTGCAAGTATGGATCATATTTTAATATGATCAGAATTAGTGTAAATTCAGTAGAATATTCAAAAGTTTGTACAATCTAATGCCCATATAGTTATCAATTAAATAGTAATTTTCGTAAATTTGGTAGAATTATGTGCACATTTTGGAATATCAAATCTATTAGAAACTAAGTATCAGTAGATTTTCTATCTTCGTCTATTTTCCATTAATTATTAAATTATTTGTTAATTACTAAAGCCTTCATTTAGTTGTTGGCTATTTGAGTAATTTTCATTATGTTAGTACATAATTAGTTACATATATAAGTATAGTTACTTATATATGTAACTACTATTGTTTTCAGATGAACAAATCATAATAACAAATACTGACTAATTATTTGATTTTATATGAAACAAGAACTTTAGATATTTTCAAAATTTGCCTTTTTAGTAATCATATGGTGTATACTGTATGCAGTAATAGTAGGTGATAATGATAATATAATATACACGCAAATATACACGGCATTATAATAATAACTAGAAGGGTAACTTAATGTTGTTAACTATTATCCTATCGATTTCAAGATCGTGATGTATGAATAATCATACCTGATATGCATATCCATGCATATTAAGAACCCCATTTATCATTGGGCATATGAATACAATTTCACTGCGATTTGTGTATGAAGCATTGAAACATAGACGAAATTATTTTCACGAAATGCTGCGTGGAATGTGGTTTTAAGGTGTAGTTAATTAAAGTGTATTTACTATTGCGTATACTCTCGTGCGTTGTTAATAGGATTTGCGTGTAATTTAATTTTGAATGGCTGCGAGCGTTTTGTCGAATTGGGGATTATAAGTGATAAAAGTCAAGGTCCGGATCGGAATAAAATAGTGTAGAGAAAGCCAAGGTGAAAGTCGGAACTTACACAGGAGAGAATAAAAATACATTCCGTTATTCGATACAAAATTTTATATTTTACTTTAATAGGATTCGCAATAAAAAAACAAGATATATTGCCACATATTTATATTGTTAGAATTTTGATTGTTGCAATGGAATTGTTTTCAAACGGAATATTTAATGTAGCTGTCATTTGTTATTATTTAAATTATTTATTACTAAAGCCTACATTTAGTTGTTAACGTATTTGAGAAATTTACATTATTTACTATACTTAAATCTGTATAACAATTATTTGTTATAATTTAATAGGATTTGCAATAAAAAACAAGATATATTGCCATATGTGTATATTGTTAGATTTTGGATTAAAATGTTTATTTTCCATTAATTATTATGTACATTAATTTTTTGTTACTAAAAACTACTAGTTGGAGTATTTGAGTAATTTTCGTAATGTACTATACTTATATCTGTAACTACTTTTGTTTTCAGCTAAATAAATCATAATAACAAGAACTTCTACCTATTTACATGTTGGCACAATCCAAAGCTTTTCATAATCACGCATAAATTCAAGGTTTGCTTCTTTAACAGGTGGTTTCACGCAATACAGTTAGGTATAGAAATCAAATATTGAAATATTTCGCCAGGCATTTTCTGTACGTTGCGTAGTGTAATATCAAAAATTATATTATTGTAAAATTAAAACAAATAAATGGTGTGTAATTGTAATCTCTAAATTTCCACATCGTAGAATTTCGCTGTGGGCAATGCGGGACAAAAAAAATCACTTGGGCATAGGGGACACGTTACTATAATGGAGCCTTCGTGTTTTATTGTAGTATAACTATTTTCGTGCGAATTTGTCCAATTTAATAACATAATGGCAGAGCCGTACGTAAGTAAAAGTTTAATAATGCGAATATGCGTGACATGAGGACGTACGAGTATTTTCAAGTTAACGAGGTCAATGTAATTGAGAGTACTTTTTATCTTATGTAATTACATAACACTTCTTGTAATTTATGTCAATTGTGTTTACGTATTATTTAAATTGTGAGAACTTAAACTTCATTTTGCTATTGTTATAATATATTACATATCTTGAGCTTCGTTACTTTAACTAAATAAGTCATTAGATTGATTTTTTTTGCATAAGATCTACAATTTTTTGTCACATCGTGTTTGTAACGATACTTATACACTCGAGGACATTCAATGTACAAGCATGAAAATAAATATTATTGTGTTATTAAAGAAGATAGACTCTGAGAAACTTAGTAATTTTCTGCTCAGGAAGATGCAAAAAAAAATTATGTACAAAATCTGATTCAAAACAAATTGTTTGTATTAAAAATTCTGTCGTTTGTTTGGTTTCTTTCTAAAGTTCTATGATCTATCAAACATTTTATTGTGTATTAACTTTCGATTATTACAAAAGATTTTTTTATTTCAGTCAAATGTTCAATTGTCTCTGCCTAACTTATTCATTCAAGCATTCAATTTTATGACACTAACACGTCATTCTAATGATTATCAAAAAAATTGCTGATTTTCTGCTTTATTTATAAATAATCCTGCTAAATTTATATGTAATTATTTTAAATTCACACACTTTTTCAATACATTCTGACACATTTTTAGCGATATCTCAAAAACTGGGTATCAATTTCTGCACAGTTTTGTACAAATATTGAGTGGTATATTGTAATATCATATAATTAATAGTATTAATATAATATGCGTAATAATGCAAGTATTTGAGGTTTAGTGTGATCATGTGTTTTTGAATGATATTATCAAATACTGCTGACACCTTTTTAGCGATATGTGAAAATCTAACGTATCAATATCTATCAAATTTGGCAGTGATATTGACTGATATATTATTATATCAAATATTTAATAGATTTAATATCCAATGCGTAATTGTTGAGATATTTGCGTTTTAGTGTGATCATGTATTTTTGGATGGTATTATCAAATTGCTTCTGACACCTTTTTAGCGATATCTCAAAAACTAGGGTATCAATTTCTGCACAGTTTGGTACTCCTAGAAATGTAATCGTAATCCTAATCCTAATCCTAATCGTAATCGTAATTTAATATAATCGTTTTAAATGCTTCTACGTTAAGAGGAAAAACCACAGATTAATAGTTAATATAATATCGTTACTACTACTGATTCTACTAAATTTATCAATAATTTTATTCCATTCTATTCTATTTCCACATAATGCTACTGAATTGACAGACTAAATCTAATGATACAAGGTTTCTACAAAATTTACAGATCAATTTCATGCCATTTTATTGTTACCTACACATTATTCTACTAAATTTCCAACAGATTATTTAAAATGCAGATTATTACACTGCATTTGCATGCAATAATACAAAATTTTAAAATGATTCTACTAAATTTATCAGTAATTCTATACTTCCACACAATTCTACTGAATCCACAGACCAAATCTAATGATACAGGGTTTGTACAAAATTTACAGATTAAATTCATGCAATTTTATTGCTACCTACACATAATTCTACTAAATTTCCAACAGATTGTACAAAATGCAGATTATTCTACTGCATTTGCATGCAATTATACAAAATTTTAAAATGATTCTACTAAATTTATCAGTAATTCTATATTTACACACAATTGTACTAAATGGACAGACAAATCTAACGATATAAGGTTTCTACTAGATTTGAAATTCCAAATATGCACATAATTCTGCCAAATTTACAAAAAAATATGTTAATTTCATATAGGTATTGTTCTTGTAATTGTATGTACAGCCACGGACTCTAGGAGACCGTAAGACCGAGCAGTCTGATATCTTTCTCTGCTCCCGCACGGTAGACAAGGATACAGACTGCTCGGTCTTACGGAGCGCGTCATTCCCAGAGTCCATGGCTGTACATAGAATTGAAGCAACACATTTGTTAACCAAATGTGCAGGTCATTCTATAATTTTTGTATTGATTGTATTAAATTTGCGCGCATTATTCATAGAATTTTGAATATTCTACTGAATTTACAGATATTAAAAGATGGTTCAAAATTTGTACATAATTCTACTACATTTTAAAATCCTTTTTTGCAAAATTAAACTTGTATCCAAATATCAGTTAAGAGTACTTTTTTCTCACAAAACAATTGAATTCATGAGTAGTTGCTGTAGTAAATGAATGTACACAGATTTTTCTACTAAATGTTCAGTAAATTCTGCAAAATGTTAATGATTGTACTGATTGTACTAATTTGCGCACAATTATTAATCATATTTTTTTGAAAATTTTACTAAATTTAGATATTCTATCAAATGATAATAATAATAATAAATAATAATACATTTTATTTGCCCACATATATACACAATGTACATAGGACATATAACCGAGGCAAATATAATAATATAATAAATTAGTTACATGTATGATTGAAATATTCTTCTAGGGAGTAAAAACAGTGTTCAAGTAGAAATAATTTAAATGTTGTCTTGAAAATAAACTATTTGTTAAATAGCTTCGGTACAAATATACCAGGAGAGTAATATTTTAATTTAAAGTTGCTTCCAAATTTGCACATCATTTCTACATGTTTACATTTTCACATAATTTATACTAATTCTGCTACAACTTTACATAATTAATTCTACTAATCTAGTAGTTATTCTAATGAATTTGTGGGTAATTTTTAATTTGTACATTATTTCTCAAATCTGCATATACCTACTTCTGCTAAATTATCAAATATTCCACAAAATTCATTCTTAATTCTAAATTTGCAAAAAATCCTTCTAGAGGAAGGAATTATTAAGAAAATTATCAGTGACAATAAAATTAATAAGTCCAAAATAATCAAAAAAATAACAATAGTTTTCTACTTTTTATTATAATGACCATTACTTTGAGAGTTCATTTTATTTAAGAAATTAATAAGTCCAAAATAATGAATATTTTTTTTAGTTATCTACTTCAACTTTTTTTTACTATGTGTCTTATCTATGTTACTTTTCATACTGTGTGTCAATAATATACTTAGTATTTTATACTTACTTCAAAATAACGAAAAAATATTTTGAGGTTTCTACTTCAACTTTTTTTTACTATGTGTCTTATCTTTGTGTCTTTATCTATGTTACTTTTCATACTATGTGTCAATAATACACTTAGTATTTTATACTTACTTCAAAATAATGAATTTTTGTTTGAGGTTTCTACTTCAACTTTTTTGTACTATGTGTCTTATCTTAGTCTATAATATATTTAGTATTTTATACTTACTTTACATAAAATCAAATATTTAGATAATACTGCAGCATTGGCATCAGTGCAAGTAGAAAATTACTATGAAAATTCGATAAAATATTAAGCAAGAATAGTTTCCTGTTTTTGAATTTTTGAAATTTTACCAAATTTTATTGAATTTTGTCTTAGTATTGTATCCATTTAAAAGAAAATTAATTGATTTTTTTAAGGTTTTAAATAGATCCCTTCTCTAAATTTTCCAGTTTTTAGTCTGCCTCCTGAGGAGTTTTCGCGCAATTTTGAGCATTTTTATTTAAATCTTGAGCATATTTCGTAAAATTTCTGGTGTTTTAACCATTTTTTCGTACAGGTTTAACCTCTATTCGCGTAATTTCGAGAATTTTGACGTTTGCCTAAACTTTTTCGTGTAATTTTCGGTGAATTTTGAACAGTTTTTTTACTTTTCGTTCAATTTTCGACAGTTTCCGCGCAATTTTGAGCATTTTTATTTCAATCTAGAGCATATTTCGTAAAATTTCTGGTGTTTTAACCGTTTTTCGTACAGGTTTAACCATTTTCGCGTAATTTTGAGCATTTTGACATTTGCTCAAACTTTTGTTTGCCGCGAACACCCGATTAAAACATAATAATAATAATAATAGTTTTTTATTTATTCAAAACTCAATTATTGCTTGCACAGAAAGAGATTTGAGAGCGTCAACAATTACAGATAAAAATACAAAATTACAAATCATTCATTACTGATTTGAATGACAGTAATTCTATGCTTTGAATTGATTAATAATACTTTTCATACTATGTGTCAATAATACATTTAGTATTTTATACTTACTTCACATTAAATCAAATATTTAGACAATACTGCAGGATTGGCATCAGTGCAATGAGAAGATTACTATGAATATTCGATAAAATATTATCCAAGAATAGATTCCTGTTTTTGAATTTTTGAAATGTTACCAAATTTTATTGAAATTTTTCTTGGTATTGTATCCATTTAAAAGAAATAAAAAATTAATTGAAATGTTTAAGGTTTTAAGTATAATCCAGTCTCTAAATATTCCAGTCTTGCCTAGTGATGTGTTTAGAAAGTGGAAAACCAATTTAAAAGTTTGCATAGGGAAAAAATGTACCAATTTATCTTAACTTTGATAATAAATTTATGAGAATTTTGCAAGACAACCAAAATCAATTAAATTTGCCTTGTGGAGTGTTCAGATAACTAACTTAAAAGTTTGTATACAAAATAGGTATTTTTGTCACGATCTTTCAATTTTTATATCTTCGGAAAACCAAATCCAATTAATTTCCCAGCGCCTTGCATCCGGCGAAAACTTATAAAACATTATTACGTTAAAATTACATCGCGAATCAAGAGCAATCACGAAGATATGATGCGACTGTATATGCACACGCTGGAAGTTTGCAATTACTTCTCCACGCCATATATTAACCGCGCATTAATAACTGCTGGTCTGTTTAACGATCGGGTAATTGAAAAATATAGACATATAGGTTGCGAGAAAATAAGATATTGCTCAATAACTGAGCTTTCGACTTTATAGATTGCAACGCGTAAACGCATTAGTACGCACTGTACATATTAATGGCGCATTTAATTGCGGCCCGTAATTATTCGAAAGTACAAAATAAAATGAAAATGTTATGAATCACTTTGAATAATATTTTTTGTAAGCACCGTCACAGAATTTTAAGTGGCCGGACATTAACCTAAAAACAGGTGAACGTTCCTTTTGTTACCATATTTACGTAGAAAACGTACAGTTGTAATAATAAACTAATGCATATTTTAGACAATTGTCCTAATTTCTGATGTACACGAATGACAAAGTGAATTAAAAAAACGGCGACTTTCCGTTGAATTGTTGCTGAAATGGGATAAATGGGTTTATGGCGGTATAAAATAATAAATCCGAACCTGCGAGAGAATTAATTTACAAATTAGAAATGTCTTGAGGTTTACACCTTCTGGCGCGGCTCTATTTCGATTCGAGGCGATAAATAAACACGCAGAAATAGAATACGTGTGTAATTAAGGAGAAATTTCTTTCACTACAAACGATAAAAGAAACAAGGTATAAACAAGTACCCCTATGTTGAACACGTACCGCAAACAGAGGAAGGACATCTGGAAAGTATTTGACAAACCTCGTTACCGCTGCAAAGACCACCAGTAAATAAACCACAATAACCTGAAGAATCCAGAACCCCGGAGTTATTACCATCTTTACTCCAGTCCATTAAAATGCCTGTGAAGAGATAATAAATCAATCGCAGTAATTTTAACGGGTCATTTCATTTCTAGGAATTATAATTTAATGACCAGGCGAGTTACGCATTTGATTTAACGGCTTGTCCAGGTGCTCGGTTAAATCCACGAGAACAAATGGCAAAGAAGATTCTTCAGAGTTAAAGCCAATTAAATAAAAAATACGCAGCCTATTTTCCCGTCCTCTTATTTCTTTTCGCGATATACGATATTATCAGTTTCGCTTTATAAGATTCATAATTGTATGAAAACCAATTAAGCCTACCTCGCTCGTTCCACCTATCTTCACAATTAAAATAATGTATGCATTAATTTCCGGATAGCAGTAGATGGGAAACACCGTTACTTGGATAATGCTCGAATCTCCGGCGTAATTAGCACTTGCCGGAGAAAATTGCAGCATAATGAAAATTCGTTTACACTGCGAAGCCATACGTGTTTTTTTTTAATCAAAAAAGAAAGCTAAAACGTTTTCATTTGTGTGTCTGGAAAACTCTGATCACTCTAGATAACGCGAAATAATCTGATTGATGCGAATAAGACTTGTCGATATATATCAATGTCAATTACTAATGGACGTTTGTAGGTTACGAATACCAGCCGTAATTTAATTTATAATTCCATCAGCATAAATATCTGAAGTACTTAAGTGCATCTATTTTCGCGATAATGTAAATGGATACGAATTTAGACAAGATGCTTTGATTGGTGAAAGTAAATCTGAGAGGCGATCGTGTTTTTTTTTTAGGTTTAATAACGTATTTTTGTACTGGCATTTGAATGTATTTTTTAATTGTGATATGTTGTAAATGGACGAGATATTCTTGGTAATTATAGGTATACATACTTCTGTTGAGTTAAACGCAAAATTGGTCATTTTGGTAATACCCACGTCTTTCTTTGGCAATCATATCAAAATATAGGTAATAAATTACATATACATGCAGTAAAATCTTTAAGACGAATTTTGCCTTTCTACGTTTTCAGTTAATAACTGCAATCAGAATATACCAGAAATTCAAGTTATTAACTGAAACCATTTTTCATGTAGGTACTTACATATCTCTAACATTAATATGAGAAAGAGTTTAAGATTACGTCCAATTGCAAGTTAATTACGTTTAATTATTCATTATATATGCTGTACAATCTTTAAGATGAATTTTAATTTTCCAGGTTTTCAGTTAATAACTGCAATCAGTACATACCAGAAATTGAAGTTATTAACTGAAATCTTTTTTTTTTCATGTAGGTACTTACATATTTCTAACATCAATTTGAAAAATTATTTAAGATTATGTCTAATTGCAAGATAATTGCATACTTTTGAGCATTTTGACTTGGGTTTGCCGAGAACACCTCATAAAAAAACATTTCAACGAGAGTCAAATATACTTATTTAATTCTATGCTTTGTATTGAATAATATAATATAATAATGTTGAAATTAAACCCAAAACTTTTACATTTTCATTTCAGATTTTTTTAATTTCTCATGCAATTTTTGAGCGTTTTTTTTGTCCGCTTTAAGTATTTTTGGTGCATTTTATGTTCAATTTAGACTATGTTTCCTATACATATAAACACATATACATATAAAATTTTGAGAATTGTTTGGGCAATTCTAGACAGTTTTTGTGTAATCATTTTTGTGTAATAATGTGCATTTATTATTTAACTTTTAGTACTTTTCATGCAATTTAGAGCAAGTTTCTTTCATTTTAGACAGTTTTTGTGTAATAATGTGAATTTATTATTTATTTTTTAGCACTTTTCGTGCAATTTAGAGCATGTTTCTTACATTTTAAACAGTATTTGTGTAATAATGTGCATTTATTATTTAATTATTATCTCTGAAACCTTTTTTTCATGTAGGTACTTACATATTTCTAACATTAATTTGAAAAAGACCTTAAGATTATGTGTAATTGCAAGATAATCGCGTAATTTTGAACATTTTGACTTGGATTTGCCGAGAACACCTCAGAAAAAAACATTTTAACGACAGTCAAATATACTTATTTAATTCTATGCTTTGTATTGAATAATATAATATAATAATGTTGAAATTAAACCCAAAACTTTTACATTTTCATTTCAGAATTTTCAAATTTCTCATGCAAATTTTGAGCGTTTTTTTTTTTGTTCCGCTTTAAGTATTTTTGGTGCATTTTATGTTCAATTTAGACTATGTTTCCTATACATATAAACACATATACATATAAAATTTTGAGAATTGTTTTAGCAATTCTAAACAGTTTTTGTGTAATCATTTTTGTGTAATAATGTGCATTTATTATTTAACTTTTAGTACTTTTCATGCAATTTAGAGCAAGTTTCTTTCATTTTAGACAGTTTTTGTGTAATAATGTGAATTTATTATTTAATTTTTAGCACTTTTCGTGCAATTTGGAGCATCTTTCTTCCTGTTTAGACAGTTTTTGTGTAATAATGTGCATTTATTATTTAATTATTATCTCTGAAATATTTTTTTCATGTAGGTACTTACATATTTCTAACATTAATTTGAAAAAGAGCCTAAAATAATGTCTCATTGCAAGATAATTAGGTTTAATTCTTTATTATCTCTAAAATGATTGACTAATTATGCCACTAAATCCAAAATAATTAAAAACAATGCTTACATTTTTTTATACCGTTTTAAGTATTTTTGGTGCATTTTATGTTCAATTTAGATCATGTTTCCTATAAATTTGAGAATTATTTGGCCAGTTCTAGACAGTTTTTGTGTAATAATTGTTGTGTTATAATGTGCATTTATTATTCAATTTTAAGTACTTTTCATGCAATTTAGACAACCTTTCTTACATTCTAGACATTTTTTGTGTAATGTGTATTTTTTTATTCATTTTTTAGTACTTTTCATGTAATTCATAGTATTTTTTCTACACATTTCGCACAAATGTGGAGCATTTTCGTGCACTTGTGAGCATTTTGCATTTTTGAGTAACTTTTTTACTCCGTAATTTATAAACATTTTTCAGTTAATTTCTAATATTGTGCAACAATATTGAACAATTTTCGTATTTTTCGTTCAGTTTAGACCACATTTCATACAAATTTTGAGCATATTTAATACAATGTTTAAGCATTTTCGTGCAATTATGAGAGTTTTGCATTTTGCGAAATTTTAGTGCATCTAGAAACATTTGTCGTTTAATGTCTAGTAATGTTCATACAGTATTCAGCAATCTGAACATTTTATGTTCAGTTGAGCATTTTTCATGTAATTTTGCGTGCAATTACGAGCAGGTTTCGTGCAAATATAAACATTTTTCGTATAATATTGAGCAGTTTTTGTGTAATAATGTACGGTTTGCATTTCCATTGAGTGTTTAGCATTTTTCATGCAATTTTGGTTATTTTACGTTTAATTTAGAAGATATCTCATACAAATTTTGGCCACATTTCCTACATGTTTTAAGCATTTTCATGCAATTGTAAAAAAATTGCATTTTTGAGAAACTTTCGCGCGTTTATAAATATTTTACGTTTAATTTCTAGTAATATTCATACAATATTGAGCAATTTTCGCGAAATTTTGAGCATTTAAAATTCAATTTAGAGCGTAATTCGTATAATTTTGCGTGCAATTACGAGCAGGTTTTGTGCAAATATAAACATTTTTCGTATAATATTGAGCAGTTTTTGTGTAATAATGTACGGTTTGCATTTCCATTGAGTGTTTAGCATTTTTCATGCAATTTTGATTATTTTACGTTTAATTTAGAAGATATCTCATACAAATTTTGACCACATTTCCTACATGTTTTAAGCATTTTCATGCAATTGTAAATATTTTGCATTTTTGAGAAACTTTCGCGCGTTTATAAATATTTTACGTTTAATTTCTAGTAATATTCATACAATATTGAACAATTTTCGCGAAATTTTGAGCATTTAAAATTCAATGTAGAGCGTAATTCGTATAATTTTGCGTGCAATTACGAGCAGGTTTTGTGCAAATATAAACATTTTTCGTATAATATTGAGCCGTTTTTGTGTAATAATGTATGGTTTGCATTTCCATTGAGTGTTTAAGCATTTTTCATGCAATTTTGATTATTTTACGTTTAATTTAGAAGATATCTCATACAAATGTTGACCACATTTCCTACATGTTTTAAGCATTTTCATGCAATTGTAAATGTTTTGCATTTTTGAGAAACTTTCGGGTATTTATGAATATTTTGCGTCTAATTTCTAGTAGTATTCATACAACATTAAGCAATTTTCGCTTAATTAGCTCAATTTTCAAATACTCAAAAGTTTGAATATTTAAAATTCATGTAGAGCATAATTCGTATCATTTTGGGTGCAATTACGTTCAGGTTGCATGCAAATATTAACATTTTTGGTATAATATTGAGCAGTTTTTGTGCAATTTTGAATAAGTTTTGTTCCGTTTACAGTATATTTCGCCCAATTTCTAACTTTTTTGTACAATATTGAACATTTTTCATGAGATTTTGAGTAATTTTTATACAATTTTGACAATTTTCGTGTAATTTGAGCATATTTTCTGTGTACTTGATCTTTTTTCTGCAACAATCCCGAGATAAAATAGAAACGTTTATTTGTTACATAAAATATATGATTTTGAGCATCAGACATTCAAAATGCAGCATAATTCGTACAATGTTAAGCACGTATCATGTATCATTACGAGTAAATTTTGTGCAAATATGAACATTGTTCATTTCATTGTTAGCATTTTTCCTGCAATTAAGAGCAAGTTTCGTGTAAATATGAATATTTTTCTTCAATTCAATTGTTAGCATGCTTCGTACAACATTAAGCATTTTTTTAAAGTAATTTTTGTTCAATTTGCAGCATATATCGTGCAATTTGTGAACATTTTTCGTATAATGTTGAGTAGGTTTTGTGCATTCTTGAGCAGTTTTTGTTCAATTTATAGCATATTTCGCTCAAATTGAGCATGTTTGACTATGTTTGTGTACTTTTGACCATTTTTTTTTGTAAAAAATTAAAATGTAAAATAACAACTAATTCATAGTTATCCCACAATTTTCTATTAAAATAGTGGAATTAATTGTTGATGATTGTTGATTGAACGGAATTCATGGGATTAGTGTCTCAGGATAATTCTTGCATTAATACATTTTCTGTCAACAGTTCTGACATTTTTGACAGCAATTATTGACATGAATTAAATTTGCAATAATTTTTTTTATTTTTTATTACCTCCTTAAGTTCAAGGAAGAGAAGTTGCAGAGCCATACTTGTCATTCTGATCAACTGATCAGTATTGAATATGGTCGTAAATGAAACAGCTGAAAGATTCTGTCGATAGCCTAATAAAGATAGTACTGGTACTACTATGAGTGCTGCTTTACTATTACTACTACTGCTACTTTTACTATAACCACTATTACTACTACTTACTACTGAAAGTTGTGTGTTGATTTTCGAGTTAATGTCAAAGAGAAAGACTTATTGAAAAAAATTTGAGATTGTTTTAGAACTGTCCAGTTTACAAATTATCACATTGCTTGGAGATAAAGCTTGTTATTGTATAGGAAAGGATCCCCATGCACGTCAATAAATATAATGTTTTCTTCTTTTTCAGAGTACGCAATCCCACCAGCGAAATCATGAATGTAATGAAGACCCCGCCATCATCTGCGAACAGGAGTGTCGTCGATGGCACTCCAAGACGCAGGTCTTCCAGCAACGCTGATTCTTTCAACCGCCTCTTCGGAGACAGCCCCGCATCGTCCCACACTCCTAGGCGGGCATCCCTCACCAAACATGGTACTGTTAAATCTCTTGGCAGCTCTTCGTTTAACAATAACCTTATGTTTGCTTGCAGATGTTACAAATCGTAATCCTGTGACAGGCGATGGAGTCCAGTCGTGGGATAGCAAACCAGCTAATCGTAGCCCTCCCAAAATCCACAAAGGTAACCATCTATTACGTAGTGTGTAGTAAATATGGAGCTTGTAAATTTTTCAGAGAGGAACCCCGTAACAGGTCGCGTTTACACGATTGTTAGCCCAGCCAGCACACCGACAAAAGCAATGACCAATGGATTTCCTAAAATTTCAGCTGCCGTGACCAACGGCAACCCGGGACTGCCAAGTGGGCCAATTACCAATGGACAAGCCTAAAAAAACTCGAGAAACGAAAATCGATTCAGCAGAACTAACATATAGCTTTTCATTTATGTGAATATTTATTTTATCATGCACTTTTCAAACCAATTGTATAGCGCATTATATTATCATACTATGCCTTACTAAACTCGTTAGCATAATAGATATTTATATGTATACATTGTTATATGTAGATTTTATAGCAATTTTTATCATGATATATCGAATATTTAGTATTAATAAATTTTTATACAGCATTATATATTTTCCTGAAACTTGAATTGTGAGTAGATGTAGGAAGGAAGTGTGAAAAATATATTCCAAAAAGCATTCAACATGTTTTTTTTACAAAGTACTGGTCACTAATTAATTATTTATCTAATAATTGAATTAAGTGCGAATAACGGTATACTAGTAATTGCTAAATATTTTATATCATCACATAAAAATTTTATTAAGCATTATCACTTAAGGTCATTGTAAATTCGTGTTAGAACATATCTACTACTACTATTAAATTAATATTTACAATATTTCTTTACTTCATATTGAAAAAAAAAATTGAGTCGAATTAACTTCCTATCTCATCCTGCCCTTATCCAACTTACATTAATTAATCAGAGATTAACTAGCTAGGTCAACATTACAATCAAGAGTACTCACATGTTAAGCACTTAACAGTCTTAAACAATTGACTGGGTCTGAACCAAAAAAATGAAAAATTAACAAAGCTTTGATATAAAAAAAAAAGTATAATATTTGAGCCGTTGAAAACCAGAGACATATAAATGTCGTTTTAATAATGGTCATTTCTCTGGTTTTCAAGGCCATATTTATTGAATTTCTTTGCACAAGATCGCAGCACCAAAAATTACTTATACCATTTTCCTGTTCAAAGTCATGATAATTCTTTCAGCAAATTGTAGTTATCTCATTTTACCATAATCATGTTCGTCTGTGTCCCATTGGTTCTCATCCCTTCAATGCCCCTATAAAGTTAAAAGTGCCAATATAAAAGAATAGTTTGGCCATAAAAGTATCGTAAAGATCTAAAATTAGAGTGTAGCCAGATTTAATTTGGCCGCCTTAACAAAGACCTTTCCGCCCAAACTTATCTTATCAGAAATATGAAGAATTTTTAAATTCTAGAGTAGTGACTGTTACTGTTTAGCCATTTTTTCTAGCTGTCTGAAACCCATATTTATATTGCCATTTAAATAAAACTTAGAAAGCTGTCCGCAATAGTATATATTTTATAAGTATCTCTGTATGTTCGGAAAATCCTCCCCTATGAAGCGGTTAAATTGCTTCAGCTTGCCCTGTTTTTACGCAGTACCGTAGGAATATCTGATATAAGTAGATTAATAGTGATTATATTCATGGCTTTGTATGAAAAATTATGGTTGTTATTAATCTTAACGGCGATTTCCTCACAATAAATAAGTATTTTTCCTGTAAAAGTGTTGTATTTTAATAGTCTTAGGGAAAACTGTTGTGATTTTATTTGGTGACCCTATATAGTTGAATGCAAATAATCCTGCGGGTTATCCTACTGTTCTCCAGCAATTACACCATGTAATGCGGAGAAATCCATTCAATTATGATTATTTTCTCAGGGTAGCACAAGATTTGCGCTCGAAGGGCAGAAGGATGGTAGTTATGCCGAAACCTTGAGATAATTAACACCAAATTTAGGCTCCATATAAATGTGCGCTAAAAATTTATTTAATTTCTTCTTGTAACGATCCTAACATGTAATTACTTAGATTTTAATAGAATTTATAATCGAAAGTGACCACTGTTCGATCTTCTGAAATGGCCAGCCGGCGATTATAATTAGATTTAGCTAGTATTGTATGTTTTTTTCTTAATACGTTAATACTTACAATACTACACAATTACTACAATAATTGTCAGCATTCCTTTAATGTTAAGATTACTAAGAAGAAGTAGTTGTATCCGAGTTGGAAGACTTATTGAGGCAAGTATCATATAATGAGAAATGCAGATATGAAGTGGATACTTGTGTGAACTCTCTGAAGTTGAGTACAATGCTCGCAGGAGGGCCTCTTGAGCTGATAAAAACAGTTATAAGAAGACTGCTTATGCTAGTGATGATGGAAATGTGAGTGAATTAAAGAGTGAAGCCAAACACCAAGTATTTTGATTTCAATTTGGTGGGTAAGCGTTAATACAATGTACATGTTATGCTCAATTAATTTAAAAACGCCCTTTTTAGTATATACTCAAGTGTGTGTGTATCAAAAAACAATGTAGGATTCTTCTGATAATAATTTTTCCTTGCAAAAATATTCATAAAAATTACAAAGGTTGTCTTCAAAAGTGCCAATTTCCCTGTAACACAACTAATGATTAAATTATCAACGCTATGTTTTTATTAAATAACAACAAAATAAAATAAAGAATTACATCACACTTTTGGCTTGGCCCCCTTTTTAACGTGTTCACTAGATTTAGTGCAATTTATATCCCCACATTTGCAAAGTTTTTCACGCAAAATGCAGCATGTAAAGTCTATAACGTATAAATGTAATATGTATTATGATGTTTTGAATCATATTCAATAAGAATTTCAATAATGTAATTTCGAATATTTTCGGTAGTTTAATGAAATGGTGCGACTATATATCAGCCGCAACTCCATGCGCAGTCACGCAACCTAACAAAATGTCCCTAGCTAGACTAACCAGAGTGATTAAGTGTCAAACAAAAAGCAATAGCTTGGCACTTAATAACTCTGGTTAGGCCAGAAACAGGCATGCAACTTAATTCTGGTGCAGTTAATATCCCTAAATAACGTCTGCTGTTAGGCTTATTGTCGCATTTATAGTCATAAAATGAAGATCATTTACACGTACGGTGATTAGTTGTATTATCTCCATTGTTACTCATGCTAATTGAAGGGTTTTAAGGCTCTTTAGAGATCACGACTTCAACGAAATGGTTGCACTAAAGTTTGTTGGTTGATATAAGTTGTCGATGGTCAGCGCTACGTCTCACACGTCTCAATCCTGACTGACAGTGCACATCGTAATAACATCGATGGTTAAATTTCGAGTGATTTACAGCAGAAAACGTGCAAGAATCAGTAAGTTGTGGGCCCAAAAGATTCAATTTATTGTCACATAATCGTAACGTATGTTTTTCAATCCTATGAAACGAATTATCTGCTTTTGTTAACCTCAAATTCCTATATTTCGCATTCAATCAGAAACCTGTACATTGCTGAGTGCCACACTGCAAGTAAAACCAACACAGGATTTAGTCTCACATAATATATAACCAGAATGTTCCTTTTTATAAGTGCACGCCAAGCACACTACAATTTGCGATACTCGTTCATAGTTTGTAAAATCTCCAGTTTCATTTATTCAGCCCGAAACTGGAGCATCAAATGGGCTTAAAGCATGTGATGCGCTTGTAGGCTGCACTTTTCAAGCAATACAATTTGATTCACCCAATAATTTATCGTAACACAAATTTTAAAGCGAAGATTCTCCGTATGGCATGGTCCAATAAATCAAGGTTACGAAATCGAACAACATTTCGAGGAACAAGTGGGGTTGTGTCATACAAGCTTAACTCTATGCCTGTCCCGTGCATCACATGTGATACACGATGTATTTTCTATACGCCGTGTGAATCGCATGTGATACACACTTACCTGTCTGAAATACGATAAATTTTCGATAAAAATTAGAAACTTAATTATTGCTTCAGATATCATATTGTTACCATCATTTCTATGCATATTTATACTTTACTATTGAGTATGAATTTTATTTTGTCTCCAAGTCTATACCTTTATTAATGGTAAATATAACTGAAGAGTACTATTAGCGGGAAACATACTGCCATCACTTCACATGAGCTCACGTGATATCAGTGTAGGTCTGGTACATAAATCAACCATGCTAAACGACACTGCACACTCTTCTCCTATGACGTGAGGTAGTGTAATAACATGTTGGCTCACGTGACGTGATGTCAGTCTGTTTCCGCCTTTATTTGTTTTTTTATTTGTTAACGGCAAAGCCCTGCCAATACAATACATAGATTGGGGCAACTTTAGTGTGTCTTTGCTGGGTTAATAAGTTATACATCTTGTATCCATAATTCTACATGAACGAAAATTTATCGGCAAACATACAATTTATGATGAAATATTATCATCGATGATAGGCACATCTGAAACAACTAGTTACAAGGTAAGCAATTGATTGTAATAACCCAATGAATAATTGTACAGGGAGAACAAACATTTGCCAGTGTAATTAATTTTAGCGAGCGGCCCATTTGACCAAATTCTTTTACACTAATTTTTTGGGTTAACGATTTTTGTATGTCGAATGAAATTATTCGAAGTGAACTAGTTATATAAATAATTTACTACATTCGGGAAAATTGTAGGTTCCCTTCGTTACATAGGGAGTTGTCAAATTCTTCATTTCCGCAGATATTTTAGGACGGTTTCTACTTTTGATTTGCTTATACAGTGAGATGAAAAAAAATTCTTTTCTCCAATATTCTAGGAAGGGTTTAATGTTTTAATAGATTATATTGTGGGATGAATAATTCTTCATGTTTATATTTTAGGACGGTTTATTCGTTGATTATCTTATACTTTGGGATGAAAAGTTCTTCATTTCCACAGATATTTTAGGACATTTTATACGTCGATTATGTTATACTGTGGGATGAATAATTCTTCATTTCTGCAGATATTTTAGAGCGGTTTATACGTCGATTATGTTATACTGGGGGATGTATAATTCTTCATTACCGCAGATATTTTAGGACGGTTTATACATCGATTTGGTTATACTGTGAGAATAGTAATTCTTCACTTCCGCAGATGTTTTAGGACGGTTTACACGTTGATTTGGATATACTGTGGGATGAATAATTCTTCATTTCCGCAGATATTTTAGGTCGATTATTATTATATGTCGATTAGGTTATACTGCGGGATGAATAATTCTTTATTTCTGCAGATATTTTAGGACGGTTTATACATAAATTAGGTTATACTGCGGGATGAATAATTCTGTATTTCCGCAGATATTTTAGGATGGTTTCTACGTCGATTATGTTATACTGTGGGATGAATAATTCTTCATTTCGGCAGATATTTCAGGACGGTTTATACGTCGATTAGGTTATATTGTAGGATGAATATTTCTTCATTTCCGCAGATATTTTAGCCTGGTTTATACATCGATTAGATTATACTGCAGGATGGATAATTCTTCATTTATGCAGATATTTTTGTATGGTTTATACGTCAATTCAATTATACTGTAGGATGAAAAAATAAAAAGTAAGATCTGCTTACTTCAAAACGTGTCCATTGATGTGTTTGGCAGAATACGGATTGCAGGCATCGAAGAACAGTATGATTCAACGCAGTCTCGACCGGAACAAAGGTAGGATTTTACTATTACTTAATTTCATTGCAACGTGGCGCTTTTTCACTGGGTTTATTTGTGCATTGTTTTAACAATAAATTGATATATTTGTTACACTTTATGCATGCCAAAATCCACCTCAGAGTCACGAAGCTGCGCTGTAGCTTCATCTGAGTGCTCAGGTAAAACATCACTGCTCGTAAAACTTCCGGGAAGCTGTAATCATGGCGAGATGCCATGATATTACCTAGAAACCAAGCCCTGTATGTTAAGGCCACATTACATTATGCCTTTGCCTGCATGAATGCAGTAATTTTTCACTGAAATCGTGCCTTCTGTTGCATTATAACTTTACTCGAGGTGTATGCAAGAAAAAGGCTGCGTGTAAACAGCGCTTAGGTTGTTTTTTCCCGAAGTAACTAGTCGCGTTACCATTTTCAGTGCGCTGTTATGAATCTGCTTCCTTTAAAACTTGCCTATTGCGCTACGGTTAAAGATGCTTGTAGTCATCGAGGAGCAGTACAGTTCAGTGCAGTCTTAACCTACAGAAAGGTAGATTTTAATGTTGTCAACGGGATGCTTTTTCACTGGGTTTATGTATTCATTGTCTTGTCATTTAATAAATTTATTTACTACGCATTGTACATGCAAATTTAGTCATGACTATAGATAATTGTAACTCAATGATGCCAGTACTTATGCTTTAAGCAGTATGATCGTCATTGCACTTCTGTAGTTGGAGACTTTGGACACGCTCATCATGGAGTGACTCCCTGCGGGTTAAACGTGTCCGGGTTCCTTGTATCTCCGTTTAAAGAGCCCTGGAGACATTCAATAATATCGTCAATCATAGTCATCGTGTACAAAGTGATTGATCGCTTGTGATTGATCAATGAGTTGTACTTCAATTGGAACCATCAATATAATTGATATTATAGACCGCCTCCGGGCTACTTAAGGCCCGTTCTCGCTTGCTCTTGGAAATCCCAACGATGACTTTTACGATATAACCGAAATCCTTCGGAACCGACATGACTCTTTATTAATTTGGGGCTCACACATAACAATTACTTCTGCTTCCCCCATTCTCATACATGTTGGACTTTATATTTCAAAACCTGTTAGGAGTTAATTATTCATGGCCTTTTTAATACAGAGCTGGTTTTGAACTGGCTGTAAGTTAACCTAATAATCATGGGGAGAATGTATTCGGGAGTCTTTCTTCATTTGATACATTGAGTCAGTATTCAAACATGAGTGCTGCCAGGGAATTTTGCATCTCCTTATTAAGTTCTTTGTAGTTGGAATGCTAAATTAGAGGGTTTTTTTTTACTGTCACTGGGGGCATTTTCAAGTGAAAAAAGCGACAGTTTTTAATTTTTTGGCGACATCTACCACATATTTATCTAACCGAAGTGCGGGTAAAAGAGATATCTGGAATTCCAGAAATCTTTTTAACCTACAAAAAATAGAAACCTGTAATATTTATTTGTTTCTTTGTTCAATCATGTGTCAACAGATGTCTCTGGGGTGCTTTTTAGTTCATATTTTTTGTCGCCAGATGTCGCGTTGATCGCAATTTCAATGCAGCAAACAAATGCACATTAAAATAGGTTTCACACTTAGAATGTTTTTCTTATAAGTAACTAATCCCGTTATCGATTTCATTGCGCTTGGGATAAATAATTATTCATTTCCGCAGATATTTTAGGCCGGTTTCTACTTCGATTATGTTATTCTGTGGGATGAATAATTATTTATTTCCACAGATATTTTAGGACAGTATATACATAAACGTCAGAAAGGTAAGTGTATCCGTAATGCTGTACAATTCCACCCACCCTGATCCTCATGCAAACTAAATACGTCCTTTCAAGGCGATACTGCGTCTTGCCAGTGTTAACATGCTTCTGTTCATAACTATTAATATTTGTGTTGCAACGAATTCGTTTATAATCATCGTAAGAAGACTTTCATTGTAGATATTATGAATGTGTTCAACCTGTTTTCAAGTACACAACTTGGTTTTTGTGAATTTGAAAGTTCCCCAGGTACCTCGCCTAATATTCTAATATTATGTATGTTTTTAGCACCACGCAGTACCTACCACAAAATTCTGACTTTAAGATTTCGTTGATTGACCAGAACCGGCTTCAAGACACTGTATTCCAAGGCGTCGCAGAGCACGTTCAAAAAATTGTCGGCGTTTTCAGTGGCCCACACACAGGAATCCGCAAGGTTAAATGATAACAGTATTATTAATTCTTTTCTACTATTTGTTGTTTTTAAACTGAGCGAATAAATAATGTTAGTGTCAATGAGATTCCCTTTGGGACCTTAAGAGTAATCCATTCTTCGAGTTGATTAAATAATTATTACAATTATTACGATACCGCAGTAAATATTACCGCCATTCGATACTTTCATGGTATACACTCGCAGGTTCTATAAATGTGTCTATACATTAGTCAATTAATGGAATATCGTTTTTATAAAGTAGAGAAAATTTATTATGATCATAGGTGATGATTATTATACATAAACGACGTTTTAAAACTTAATTTTGAAATTGGTTACTGCAGCTAATCTTGCTTTTACTTTTAGGACGTTAATGTTTGATCATGAAGAAACTGGATATTGTATGTTCTGGGATGATTATGGATTACAAATGTAGTGCTGCTTCAGGGAAAATGCTCCAGTTACTGCTTATACGGATACGTTTATTCTGCTTGTGTCGTTGTTGTTAATAAGGCTATATACAAAGTTGGTAGCAAACCTGTAACAATTTGCATAACATGCAATTAATAATAACTATTAGTTTTGTTAATGTGTCGCTTTAATTACACATTGAAGTATTTGTGCAAAATCATTTGATTTAAAAATATTTTGTTGCTTAGCCATTAATATTTGCGCTGCTTTCTTTGTATACACTTGCATGCAATGTAAATATTAATTTGTTTCTTACTGTTAATATCATCGCTGCTTTCTTTGTATATGTATAGAGCTGATGAATGGTAGTTATTGGAAACATAAACCATTTATTGATTGCTCTAATGGTTTTCGGACCACAGCTGTTTTAAAATTAGGATTTTGCGCAATATCTTGTAATTTAAAAATTGATTTGTTGCTTAACCATTAATGTCATCGCTGCATTCTTTGTATACACGGAGATCAGATGAATGCTAGTTTTTGGAAATGCAAATCAATTGTTGATTGCTCTGATAGTTTTGAACCACAGCTGTTACAAAATTACAATTTTTACCAATTTCATGTAATTTAAAAATTGATTTGTTGCTTAACCTTGTTGCTTTCTTTGTATACATGTAGAGCTGAAGCTCCCCATTTTGGTAAGTAACTATTATCATTAATTTGGCTTCTCATTTCAAATGAAATGCATTATAAATAATTTGTCAATCCCCTTTAAGGAAATTGAGAGATCACTACTTCAACTAAATGGTTGCATCTACCTTGTTCACCTCATTGCACGATGGTACATAAATAAGCAGTGTGCGGCGTGTTTCAACTTTATTCAATGTTATTTGTGACAGAACTCCTTGTGCTCGTGAGTTCATAATTTTCACATTTACTGTCGTTTTAAACAAGAAATGAGATGGAATCACTCTTTTTCTGACATTGCCAGGCCTTCACAACATAAGTTAATTGCTACTATAAATCTCGAATTATCATTTATTTTGCTATTCCTTTAATTCTAACCGGATTCTAACTGAGATATTTTAGGACGGTTTATACGTTGATTTGATAATACTGCGGGATGAATCATTCATCATTTCCGCATATATTTTAGGACTGTTTATACGTAGATTAAATTATACTGTGGGATGAATAATTTTTCATTTCCGCAGATATTTCAGGACAGTTTATAAGTCGATTAAATTATACTGTGGGATGAATAATTCTTCGTTTCCCCACATATTTTAGGTCTGTTTATACGTTGATTAGGTCATACTGAGGGATGCATAATTCTTCATTTCTGCAGATATTTTAGGACTGTTTATACGTCGATTAAATTATACTGTGGGATGAATAATTCTTCGTTTCCGCAGATATTTTAGGACTGTTTATAAGTCGATTCAGTCATACTGAAGGATGAATAATTCATCATTTCCGCAGATATTTCAGGACTGTTTATACGTCAATTAAATTATACTGTGGGATGAATAAGGGTTCATTTCCGCAGATATTTTAGGACTGTTTATACGTAGATTAAATTATACTGTGGGATGAATAATTTTTCATTTCCGCACATATTTTAGGACAGTTTATAAGTCGATTAAAGTATACTGTGGGATGAACAATTCTTCATTTCCCAACATATTTTAGGACTGTTTATACGTTGATTAGGTCTTACTGTGGGATGAATAATTCTTTGTTTCCTCAGATATTTTAGGACTGTTTATACGTCAATTCATTCATACTGAGGGATGAATAATTAATCATTTCCGCAGATATTTCAGGACTGTTTATACGTCGATTAAATTATACTGTGGGATGAATAATTCTTCGTTTCCGCAGATATTTTAGGACTGTTTATAAGACGATTCAGTCATACTGAGGGATGAATAATTCATCATTTCCGCTGATATTTTAGGACTGTTTATATGTCGATTAAATTATACTGTAGCATAATTCTTCGTTTCTGCAGGTATTTTAGGACTGTTTATACGTCGATTAGGTCATACTGTGGGATGAATAATTCTTTGTTTCCGCAGATATTTTAGGATTTTTTATATGTCAATTCAGTCATACTGAGGCATGAATAATTCTTCATTTCCGCAGATATTTTAGGACTGTTTATACGTCGATTAAATTATACTGTGGCATGAATAATTCTTCAGTTGCGCAGATATTTTCGGACTGTTTATACGTCAATTCAGTCATACTGTGGGATGAATAATACTTCATTTCTGCAGATATTTTAGAACGGTTTATACGTCGATTAAATTATACTGTGGGATGAATAATTTTTCTTTTCCTCAGATGTTTTAGGACGATTTATAGATCTACGATTTTGTAGAACTGTTTATATGTCGATCAAATTATACTGTGGGATGAATAATACATCATTTCCGCTGATATTTCAGGACTGTTTATACGTCAATTAAATTATACTGTGGGATGAATAAGGGTTCATTTCCGCAGATATTTTAGGACTGTTTATACGTAGATTAAATTATACTGTGGGATGAATAATTTTTCATTTCCGCAGATATTTTAGGACTGTTTATACGTAGATTAAATTATACTGTGGGATAAATAATTTTTCATTTCCCCACATATTTTAGGACTGTTTATACGTCGATTAGGTTATACTGTGGGATGAATAATTCTTTGTTTCCGCAGATATTTTAGGATTGTTTATATGTCAATTCAGTCATACTGAGGGATGAATAATTCATCATTTCCGCAGATATTTTAGGACTGTTTATACGTCGATTAAATTATACTGTGGGATGAATAATTCTTCAGTTGCGCAGATATTTTCGGACTGTTTATACGTCAATTCAGTCATACTGTGGGATGAATAATACTTCATTTCTGCAGATATTTTAGAATGGTTTATACGTCGATTAAATTATACTGTGGGATGAATAATTTTTCTTTTCCTCAGATGTTTTAGGACGATTTATACGTCGATTAAATTATACTGTGGCATGAATAATTCTTCAGTTCTACAGATATTTTCGAACTGTTTATACGTCGATTCAGTCATACTGTGGGATGAATAATACTTCATTTCCGCAGATATTGTAGAACTGTTTATATGTCGATCAAATTATACTGTGGGATGAATAATTCTTCAGTTCCGCAGATATTTTAGAACTGTTTATACGTCGATTAAATTATACTGTGGGATGAATAATTCTTCAGTTCCGCAGATATTTCAGGACTGTTTATACGTAGATTAAATTATACTGTGGATGAATAATTTTTCATTTCCGCAGATATTTTAGGATTGTTTATATGTCAATTCAGTCATACTGAGGGATGAATAATTCATCATTTCCGCAGATATTTTAGGACTGTTTATACATCGATTAAATTATACTGTGGCATGAATAATTCTTCAGTTCCGCAGATATTTTAGAACTGTTTATACGTCGATTAAATTATACTGTGGGATGAATAATTCTTCAGTTCTGCAGATATTTCAGGACTGTTTATACGTCAATTAAATTATACTGTGGGATGAATAATGGTTCATTTCCGCAGATATTTTAGGACTGTTTATAAGTTGATTCAGTCATACTGAGGGATGAATAATTCTTCGTTTCCCCACATATTTTAGGACTGTTTATACGTTGATTAGGTCATACTGTGGGATGAATAATTCTTTGTTTCCGCAGATATTTCAGGACTGTTTATACGTCAATTCAGTCATACTGAGGGATGAATAATTAATCATTTCCGCAGATATGTCAGGACTGTTTATACGTCGATTAAATTATACTGTGGTATGAATAATTCTTCGTTTCCGCAGATATTTTAGGACTGTTTATAAGACGATTCAGTCATACTGAGGGATGAATAATTAATCATTTCCGCAGATATTTTAGGACGGTTTCTACTTCGAGTAGATTATACTGTGGGATGAATGATTCTTCATTTCCGCAGATATTTTAGGACGGTTTAAACGTCGATTATATTATACTGCGGGATGAATTATACTTAATTTCTGCAGATGTTTTGGACGCTTTACACGTCGATTAGATTATACTGCGGGATGAATAATTCTTCATTTCCACAGATATTTTAGCACGGTTTGTACGTTGATTATGGTATACTGTGGGATGAATAATTTTTCATTTCCGCAGATATTTTAGGACGGTTTCTATGTCAATTATGTTATACTGTAGGATTATTAATTCTTCATTTCCAGAATTTTTTCTTTGGTTGAGGTAAGTGTAAGAGCTGTTCGTAGATGATCATTTGACATTCGATATGAATATCTTATGATAAAGCTGCGCTGATGAGTCCTATAAGGACGAAACAGCTTACGTCGTTCCAGATTCTTCCCAAGTTAAAGAGCTTCAACTGCAATTCAGGTGAGCAGTTCATACTACTAGTAGTATGAAAATTTTCGATTCAAACTGAGTATAATTTATAATTTTCGGATTTCGTACCAGGATCACAGGAGGTCAAAGAGATCTTTTATTCATAGTGCCCACTCAATGTAAATCGAAAATTTTCGTCTACATATTTTATAATTTTCGGATTTCGTACCAGGATCACAGGAGGTCAAAGAGATCTTTTATTCATAGTGCCCACTCAATGTAAATCGAAAATTTTCGTCTACATATTTTACAATTTTCGGATTTCGTACCAGGATCACAGGAGGTCAAAGAGATCTTTTATTCATAGTGCCCACTCAATGTAAATCGAAAATTTTCGTCTACATATTTTATAATTTTCGGATTTCGTACCAGGATCACAGGAGGTCAAAGAGATCTTTTATTCATAGTGCCCACTCAATGTAAATCGAAAATTTTCGTCTACATATTTTACAATTTTCGGATTTCGTACCAGGATCACAGGAGGTCAAAGAGATCTTTTATTCATAGTGCCCACTCAATGTAAATCGAAAATTTTCGTCTACATATTTTATAATTTTCGGATTTCGTACCAGGATCACAGGAGGTCAACGAGATCTTTTATTCATAGTGCCCACTCAATGTAAATCGAAAATTTTCGTCTACATATTTTATAATTTTCGGATTTCGTACCAGGATCACAGGAGGTCAAAGAGATCTTTTATTCATAGTGCCCACTCAATGTAAATCGAAAATTTTCGTCTACATATTTTATAATTTTCGGATTTCGTACCAGGATCACAGGAGGTCAAAGAGATCTTTTATTCATAGTGCCCACTCAATGTAAATCGAAAATTTTCGTCTACATATTTTACAATTTTCGGATTTCGTACCAGGATCACAGGAGGTCAAAGAGATATTTTATTCATAGTGCCCACTCATTGTAAATCGAAAATATTCGCCTATATAATCCAAAAACTTTAAAAATATTTTCGACTCGCCCTGTATATATCAATTTGCTCCTCGCAAAAATCGATATACAGGGTGATCCAAAATATTTTCGACTCACCCTGTATATATCAATTTGCTCCTCGCAAAAATCAATATACAGGGTGATCCAAAAAGTTTCCAAATATTTTCGACTCACCCTGTATATATCAATTTGCTCCTCGCAAAAATCGATATACAGGGTGATCCAAAAATTTTCAAAATATTTTCGACTCACCCTGTATATATCAATTTGCTCCTCGCAAAAATCGATATACAGGGTGATCCAAAAAATTTCAAAATATTTTCGACTCACCCTGTATATATCAATTTGCTCCTCGCAAAAATCGATATACAGGGTGATCCAAAAAAATTCAAAATATTTTCGACTCACCCTGTATATATCAATTTGCTCCTCGCAAAAATCGATATACAGGGTGATCCAAAAAGTGATTAATTTTGTGCAGCCCACGAAAATCGATATATACAGGGTGTTCACAGCCCGAATACCCGCAAAATTTAGCCTCGCGCGCGCGCGCGCGTATATATAATGTAATATAAACCTATAGTATATCTATATTGCTATAAATCCAGTAGGGGTCCTACGGACCCCTACTGGATTTATAGAAATATTTCTACCGGTCGAGCTCCAGGAAAGAAGCTTAAACGCGCGTCACATGACGTGTGCGTGTGTGTGTGTGGGCGCACACACGGGCGTCGCGACGCCCGCCCGCCTGACGCCTGACGCGCGTTTTTTAGGCTTCTCACCTGGGCGGGGGGTGGGCACCTGCTAGGTACGTGGTACCTAGCAGGTGCATATTGCCCACCCCCCACATCTATACCCCTAGATACCCCCACCGATATTCTATTGTATACTATAGTATACAATATTATAGTAATCGCGAGGCAAATCGTCCCGTCTCACTTCCACTCGTTGGCCGGGTCTACTTACCTTCTCGCACTCACGGGCGCTTATCGCGAATCTGTAAGAAGAGATGAAGATTTTGGTCGATGGATTTCCATGGCTCGATAGCGTAGCTCGCTGCAGCGATGGGTTGGCCCCCGATCGCTGCAGCGAACCGTGGGTTCAAATCCAGCCGGCCGAATAAAAATTGCGGCGGGTTGCGGACCGGCAGGGGTGCCGCCGGGGCTGCGATGGTGGCAGCGCCGGGGGGAGCGATGCTGGAGCGGGGGGTGCGGCAGGGTTTCGGTGGCGGGTGCCGCCGGGGCTGCGATGGTGGCAGCGCCGTGGCTGCGATGGTGGCAGCGCCAGGGAGCGGCGGATTGGAGCCGCCGGGGGCCCGGCGGGATGCAGGATGGGGCAGCGGCCCGGAGCGGGGGGCAGGGCAGCGATCCGGTGGGAGCGCCGGAAACGCCGGTGGTGGGGAAGCAGCGGGAGCGGTGGAAGCGGGGGTAGCAGCGATGCGGGGGCGGAAAATTGGAAAAATTAATTAGTGGGGATGAGATTCGATAGCGAGGGAGAGGGGGAAGGAGATATACGAAAAACAGGCAATCTTTTACAATTTTTTTTTCAATCAAAATTTTTACAAGTCAAATAGTGGAGGCGCCGGGTAAAGGGACTTTTAAAAATTTACCACCGAGAACTGGCCGAAAATGTTAATGCCCTGTTATTCATATCTCCCTTTCTAGTATCCTTATTTAACTTTAGTGAAGGCACCGGGTAGAGGGACTTGGTCATTTAACGAGGGCCCGAAAGAAAACGCACACATATTAAGTTATACACTATATATTTCATAAACTCCTTTATTTACACAAGTTTTACTTTGTTTATTACATATAATTTATTCAGGTGTATTGCGTATCAAAGAACGTTAACATCGATTAGATTATGCTTAAGGTAATAAAGTATATAATTTGATGTAGCGCGAATCAAACAATGTTAGTCGTAAAGTGTACGTTAGCCGACAGCATCACAGTCAAATGTCCGATGGAATTACGACAGATGCTTGACTGCAACTAACGGACACATTACTGTTGTACGTTGTTTGATCCGCAATACACCTAATCATATACTTTATTACCTTAAGTATTATCTAATCGATGATGTACAGCCATGAGAATGTCGCGGTTCGTAAGACCAAACAGTCCGCTTTCCTTGTCTCTTCAGTGCAGGACAAGACATACGTACAAGGACAGTGGACTGCTCACTCTTACGGAACTACAGGCACTCTGATGCCTTTGGCCTCGGGTACGATGCGAGCGGTGTGAGGCCGCGAATATTAAAGGGCTAGGAGCAGCGATGAGCGACAAGTGTAAAGCTTGAATTGTACCCAAGGCCTTACATACCGTCCTAAAATACCTGTGGAAATGAATTTTATTCAGTTCGGTACAACCTAGCCTCAAATACATATAAACGATCTTTATTTAGCTACAATATTTATAAGGGTGCGATTAAAGGGTATAATGTTTATTGGATTAAGATTTAATTAGGTTACAATCTTTATTTAGGCAAGATATTTATGGCGCGACGATCTATCGATGTACTATATCCATCGATGGCCTCGGGTACGATGCAAGCGGTGAGAGGCCGCGAATATGAAAGGGGGCAAGGAGCAGCAGTGAGCGACAAGTGTAATGCTTGAATTGTACCAAAGGCCTTACATACCGTCCTAAAATACCTGTGGAAATGAATTTTATTCAGTTCGGTACAACCTAGCCTCAAATACATATAAACGATCTTTATTTAACTACAATGTTTATAAGGGTGCGATTAAAGGGTATAATGTTTATTGGATTAAGATTTAATGGGGATACAATCTTTATTTAGGCAAGATATTTATGGCGTGACGATCTATCGATGGCCTCGGCTACGATGCAAGCGGTGAGAGGCCGCGAATATGAAAGGGCTAGGAGCAAAACGCTCGTTTTGTCAGTCCCCTGCGCCGCTTACTGCTTGAATCGTAACCCTAGGCCTTACATGCCGTTCGGGTGTGAAAACCTAACCTAAACGATCTTTATTTGGCTAGAATATTTGTGGGGTACGATTTTATATTTATTCGGTTTCAACCTTTATTGCGCTATATTTGGGTATGATGTTTATTGGACTACGATTTAACTGGGCTACAATTTTGATTCGGGTACGATATTTATAGCGTTACGTCTATATTCGGGTACGATATTTATAGCGTTACGTCTATATTCGGGTACGATATTTATAGCGTTACGTCTATATTCAGGTACGAACTTTATTGCGCTACGATCATTTTAGAGCAACGATATTTATTGAGCTAGGACCCCACATGGAATCTTTCCGCATTTTATTTAATACAAATGCAAATCGTCGCGGTAACTCAGTAGGTTGTACAGCCACGGACGATAAGAATGACGCGCTTGTCCGTCCGAGCAGTTTGCAATACTTGTCTGGTCCCGTACAGTAGGGGCACGGGGTAGACAAGGATAGAAGATTGCTCGGACGGACGGACGCGCCATCCTGAGAGTCCGTGGCTGTACACCCAAAAACTTCGCTTTTGCTATATTGCACATTCGTGATCAATATGGACTACTGCACAAACTTCACAGGGTCGTATGCGGGCAGGACGTTTGCTCGCCAACATATGACCTATTGCAGTTTGTGTAGTTGACCGAATTGATAACGATACTGCAATAAACCAAAAAGTTTGTTTTTGTTCGTACGCAAGCGCAAGCAGCGTCAGTATTCAGTATGGCAGGATTAATCGGAATCGCCAGGATTAGCGCAAGCAGCATCAGTTAAGGCTGGCGAATGTTGTCATCATTGCCAGGATTAACGCAAGCTCAAATCAGCATCGCCAGGATATCATCATAAGCTGGATTGCCACATAATCCTTTAGATAACGATACAAATACTATCATATGAATACTGTACTACGATTTCAAAAATCATTCTCATTCTTAATCTTGCAATTTAAAATTTAATCTGAATCTTCGCAATTTAATTGCAATAAAAGTTATAAAACTTTAAATTATAAGCCAATTAATTCTATAAAAATATAATAAAAAGTGCTTTCAGTTTAACGTTGCATCCGATGCCGTAATTGAAATACGACGCCCAACCCTTCCCACCAGAAATCAGACGATATCACAAGCATACGAACCACAAGCGCACGAAACACCAGCATACAGAGACAAATCATAGAAATCAATGCACACACACCAAACTAAAAAAAGAGCTAAATGCGGCGGCCGCCTTTTTATCCCTATCTGACTATTTAGGCAAAATGATGCAACGTTAACGTTTTGGCACTTTCTACTATTGCTATAATGACCTGAATGATCATTTAATTGAAATGAAAATCAATCAGTAGACTAAGAATGTAATCAATTTTGAAACCGTTACCACCTTTAAACCTATACTATACTATACTATACTAATGGTTAAATGCTATAGCCAATGGAGTAGTTAAATAGTAATTCAATATATTGAAACGAATCTTAAAATGCTGTTCAAGCTCTCTGCACTCTTCTCTTAAACACAAGTGAATCGCACTTACCAATAACTACTCCACCGATAATTCATAAATTACACAATTTATTTAAAAAATTGATTAAAAAAAAAAATGGATAAAAAATTTGCTTGGGATTAAGAAAAAATTTTTAAATTAAATTTGATAAAAAAATTGACTTATCTTAAAAAAAATCGGGCAAAAAATTGACTTGGGTAAAAAAAATTGATTAAAAAAAACTGCCTTAGGAATTCTAAACATTAGGACCAAATCTAAAACTCTAAATCCTTAAATCGTGATTCTCAAAGCGGTATTTTTGCCAATTCATTAATAATAATTATATATCTATGTATATATATATATACTAGATGTATAATCACAATCTGGAATGAAATGAAAAATATTTCGACTAAATTCAAAATCAGAGCCAATAGCACTTGAAATCTATCCTCGGAGGCTCCGAGTGAAGCAAAGCATTATGGTTTAACTAAATTCCGCGATACGTAACAAGAATATTCGTTATTCTGATACCAAATTGTGTGAAAGGAGGCTGTCCTGTGAGTGCCCGAGTAAAGCAAAGCAGTAACTTTTGCAACTTTTGCACTTTTTGAAATGTTGAATCCGTAACGAGAATATCTGCCTTCCCTGTGAACAACGGCACGTCTTTGCGATCGCTTCAGAAGGAGTGGCAAATCATCATCTCTTCACCAGTAAAAACAGCCGAATCGATATCCCTTGACACACCAGTCCGGTTAGATAGCTGGACAAGCCCCAGCTGGGGCCAAGTATTGGTTACGTTAGTGCGGTGAAATGAACTGGTGGAGAGATGAATGATCTGAAGCACGGCACGGTACCCAATCATTTTAAACAATTATTTCTATCGTGGTCCGTCTCTGTACCTTTAGATTAGATAACTGAAGATAACAATTGGGCAGTTTGTACAAACTGCACAAGCATATTACTCGGAAACACAGAGGAACATTTACTTAAAGTACCTACGCAAATAATTTTAAAATCGGAACAAATAGCGCTTGGAGAATCTTAAAAAATATTTAAATGTACCAAGTCACATTACGAATCAAATATTCAAACCTCAATAACCCTTGCAAAATACAATTGAATTCGTATTAAAAAGTAAGGTCAAACGATTGACTAAATGTGGAATTTAATAAGATTCAAGACTAGACAATTTTGAAATTGTCTGAAGCATGAAAAGTGATTTGGTTGGACAACCATTAATCAAAATCGGATAAGCAAATTTGGAATCTTAAAATCACATCAGGGTTATTGACATTTGAATAAATAAAAATTATATTTGGGACGGGATAGGAATCAATTTTTTAAATATTATTGCGTCATCAAAACATTACTACATACAGGCATGCCCCCAATTTACGTAACTATCGAGTTCTGTAAACTTTTAAATAACTTGAATTTTAAGTTAGTCAAATTTGTAAATTGCATAAGTACAACTTTATATAAAAAAAATAAAAAAAATATGAACAAATATAAAAACAAAGGCCGTGTTTGAGGTGTATCGATATGAAGAGAAATGCAGTTTTCTGGCAATTTCCACCCTTAATACGTAAGTGCAAATTACAAAATTCGTTGGTTACGCAAGTTTGGGGATACCTACACTTAAAATTATTTAAATCTATTAATAAATTACTTATCCACAAAATCTAATTCATGTAATCAAGTATCTCTGTATTATGAATTATCTCTTATTATCTCTATATTATGAATTATAGCTATATATAATTAGTTTCTGTGGATAAGTTTCGAGCTACAACCAAGTAATAAACAAAGAATTGTCTATTTATCTATAACTAATTAATTAGTATTGCATGGAAATTTCAAGAACACTTAATGCAATGTATGAATGTAATACTAAAATAGTTTATCACTTGGTTACAGCTTAACTATTTTCTAAAGTCTCCTCAGCGATGTTCTTGATCTGATGTCTTCCATCCAAAGTCATCTAGGTTCCCACGCTGTTCAAGATCCGAGTGGATCGTAATCAGAAGTTGAAGTAGTGTCATCGTAGTCATCCACCTGCAGATATTCTGGTTCCAGCAAAATCCCATTAGCTAAAAATACAATAAATTTTAGATTGCGAAAATGTTAAGAATATAAATCCTTTCACTGCTAGTATCAAACAAATATTAATAAACCATACCAAGGTATTGCCTAAACCAGTGGTTCCCAAAGTGTGCGTCGGGGCACCCTGGAGAGCCGTTTTTCCAGGGGTGCCGCAGAATATTGCAAAAGGTTTATAATTAAGTTGAATAAACTAATAGAAAAATTAACCCGGGTATTTTGCAGACTGACATTATTTACAATGAGTTGGCTTTCAATAGTAAATAACATATTTAAAAGATCCATTACAGTTAGTCATGATATAACTTAGAGAAGGTTTGGAAAAACCTTAGTTCAAATAGGGCGCTGTGAGCGGAAAAAGTTTCGAAACCACTGGCCTAAACTATTTATACAGAGTTACGGTTTGTCTAGAGTAAATACAATACAATTCATGCTGCTACGAAATGAATAAATATCATTCAAATAGTAAAAGGATTTATAAATTTTGTTTCGTTTAATGCAATATATCACTGAATGAAAATGTTATTCATAATGGACAAGTTTAAACCGGAATTCTTAAACAAAATTAATGCTGTGTTACTTTAAGTAAATTTTATGTGAATAAGTATATATCAATTAATTCTAAATGCCGTAAACATATTGCATTAATGGATTAATTAATGGTTTAATTAGCAAAAATAGCATAAATGCTTAATACTAACTACAAGTTATTTTATATTGTGAAACTTTAAGTAAATTTAAGATGTCATGACATAATAATTTTTCGTAGATACAGACTGTTAAAAAAAGTGATGTCAACTTTAATGCTGGATACTATTAAATGACTCTGTTCAAGCTGCAAATCGAATATGTTTTGCAGCGTTGCAGAAATGTTTTCTAGGATACAAGCAAATAATATAACCAGAATTTTTAAAATGTGATTTCTTGTCATAACTTTGTTGATAGAAGAGTTGACACCGCTTTCTTGAATGCTCTGTAACTTGCCGTCCAAAATTATAAGTAATTAAAAAATATATTTGTAACATCCTCATTATTAGCCTTCTTTTGACCGATCTGCTTAAACATTTTTTCAACCAAGTCGTTGACAGCTCCTTTGTGATTGCAAATTTGAGGAAAATACAAATAATTTACCTTTTATATCCGAAGCTCTTTCTGGATAGAACTGCAACTTTCCATCTGGTAAGCTGTTGGTTAACATTGATGTACTTCAACTTCGGGAAGAAAGGGATGAGTCCCGTCTACACTGCAATTACCAGTTTGGTGTCTAGTTCTTCGTACGTTTGTTGCAATTCCATATGAAGAGCCCTAAAATAATACAAACATATTGAAATTCCAGTTTTTTCAAATTGGTTTAAGGTGTGCGACGATGGAACAAAAAACTTCCATCCAAATATTCAGCAGCCGAAGTGATCTTACTTTTTGTAAATTTTACGTAATAAATATAGTACAATTCATTCCAAATGCTGTATATATACAGGGTCCGTCATTTCACCTCCCGTCTTCTATAGCTCAGTTACTAATCACTTTTTTGGGCCACTCTGTATAATCAAAAATATTTTCCTGAAATACGCCCCAGAATGTAAGTAAGGCCTGCAAAATATCAAAATCCTAACTCAATTAGTAACTGAGCTATAGAAAACGGGAGGTGAAATAACAGACCCTGTATATATTGCATTAATACTAACAAGTTATGTAGTATTGTGAATACTTGACGAAGATTTTAGCTATCATGAAATAATAACGTAAAATAAAATTATTTTTCCAATGTAACTTGCCGTCCAAAAACACAAATAATTTAAAAAAATGTATTTGTAATATCGTCATTATTAGACTTCTTGTGACCAATATGCATAAACACATTAATTGAACCAAGTCGGTTGACAGCTCCTATGTGCTTGCACATTTGAGGAAAATAACTTACCGTTTATATCTGCAGGTCTTTCGAGGATCCCCGACTGCAATTCTTCATCTGCCAAGATGCGGTTTCATTGATGTACTTCAACTTCGGCACGAAAGGGCGGAGTCCTGTCTGCATTGCAGCTACCAGCCAGTCCTGTGTCTTGTTCCTCGAGAGTTGGTGGCAATCAGAAGTTCTTCACCGTCATCTCGCAATTGCATGGATCATGAAAACAGAAAAGAGGTGTACAAAAAGTGAACCGTATGTACGAGGATTATTAAGAACTACCAAAACAACTAACTAATCAACATACACAACTTCAGATTTCTGTCCAATTTCATTTATGCGTGACCACAAGTACTGGTATGTCTGTAATTTACTAATTACGTTAGCAAAGTTACTTTTGCAACTTTTGCACTTTTGCGCCTTTTGCACTTTTTCAAATATTGAATCCGTTACGAGAATATCTGCCTTCCCTGTGAACAACGGCACCTCTTTGCGATCGCTTCAGAAGGAGTGGCAAATCATCATCTCTTCATCAGTAAAAACAGCCGAATCGATATCCCTTGAGACACCAGTCCGGTTAGATAGCTGGACAAGCCCCAGCTGGGCCCAAGTATTGGTTACGTTAGTGCGGTTGAAATGAACTAGTGGAGAGATGAATGATCTGAAGCACGGCGCGGTACCCGATCATTTTAAACAATTATTTCTATCTTGGTCCGTCTCTGTACCTTTAGATTAGATAACTGAAGATAACAATTGGGTAAAAACTACTGAGAAGCAGTAAAAAACTTAAGACATACAAGAATTTGTGGTTAACTAACTTATAGCTAAATACATATAAAACAAAAAAACATTTGAAGTGCGCTTTACCCCCAAGTTGACTAAAATGAATACATCCTATAACCTAATCTAGTATATTGAATACTGCACCCCCATCTAAACTGTAAGTTCACTGTATTAACAATTGATAAGCGCGTGAATCTATGCTTAACAGGTGGCTAGTCTATTAAGCGACAAATTAAATTTAAACTTACAAGAACAATCAATCTCATTATTATACTGGCTCATATAATAACAAAACATCTAGTTTATATTGAATTAGTTGTCCAGCTTCTCTTTCTGTATAATTATTAACTCATTCAATCATTAAATTGAATAAATGAATGCAATTTAGAATTTTGAGAACCATCGGCACAGCAATTTAAAAATTGCTTTCCACGATTTAATTCCGTGTTAAATTGAACCAACACTGTTTTTTTTTTGATAAAAAATTTAATAATACATTCCAACACTTGGCTAGGGTGAAAGATATATTATTAAAACAAAAAACATGGAAAAATTAACCTCCATGAAAACTAATTGAAAAATTGAAACTTTGAATGCATAATAATGAATGCATTATATTTCTGTGCTTTGTTAATTGTTTATAATGTTTATTGATAAAGTAACACATGCAAGCTAGGTCTAATCAATAATGTGTTACTTACATTGATTTGGTAGATAATTAAAAGCGTCAATGACAATTCAATTTAAATGAATTGTTGGTTATTGAATATTTATTAGTCTATTAATTATTCATAAAATTCATTTGTACTATTAATACAATTACATCATTTCGAATTACGAGTTCCTAATATGATTAACTGTGACACATTACTGCTTTGAAATATTGCAGTAAGACAAGTTTTGTTATACAAACAAAATAATTTAAAAAAGTAAAAAAAATATAAAAATATAACGCGTAATGACTGTGATTTATAAATTCTTGCACATATTAATTGAAATTTGAATAGATTATTGGCAATGAATTGGTTCATATAAATTGATCAACAACTTTTATTCCCACTATGGAAAATATTTTATCAATGAGAAATGCGTTTACATACATGTTACATAAACAAGATGAACTTGTTTCCTAGACGGGTTGAATATAATAAGCGCAGGAGTAAGCTAATATCAAATATAATATCAAAGACATGCGTCTAAGAAAATCCCACCCCATCAACCAATTTCAGACGAAATTGTACCTACACCTATGATATCATTAAGATATCAGAACCTAAAAACCAGCAACTGGTTCAATTTCAGACGAAATTGTACCTACACCTATGATATCATTAAGATATCAGAACCTACAAACCAGCAACTGGTTCTATCATATATACATAACAACAAGCATACACACCAAGGAGTCTTCTGAAAGACAAATTAAGCAAGTAAATTGCTATAGTGTTAAACAACGCTAAAGTCGGCGGCCGCCTTTTTCCTAATTAACAATCAGTCTCAACATCAACACTCACACAATACCTAAAGTCTTTTCGACATGTATCACGAATGTATAATCACATTTCTCATTGTATTTATGACACCTAGTAATGTGGCAAGAATATGATTATTTAAAATAATTGCATTGTATAAGTTGCATTTGAAAATATGTCTAAAAACTAGATAATTTTTGAGGGGTAGTTTAACGTGGCAAGTTAAATCTACTTCTAATCTAAAATCGACTCTACTCTAAATGGATGTTTTTTAATATGAACCGACTAATAACCAATAAACCCAAAAACTTGACAATAAAACATTAATTTTGGCAAATTATTATGCAAGGCTGTGAGGTTCCGAGTGAAGCAAAGCAGTAACTTTTGCAACTTTTGCACTTTTTGAAATGTTGAATCCGTAACGAGAATATCTGCCTTCCCTGTGAACAACGGCACCTCTTTGCGATCGCTTCAGAAGGATGGCAAATCATCATCTCTTCATCAGTAAAATAAGCCGAATCGATATCGGTGAAATGAACTAGTGGAGAGATGAATGATCTGAAGCACGGCGCGGTACCCAATTATTTTAAACAATTATTTCTATCTTAGTCTGTCTCTGTACCTTTAGATTAGATAACTGAAGATAACAATTGGGTAGTACAAACTGCACAAGCATATTACTCGGAAACAGAGAGGAGCATATGTATATATAAAATAATAAGATATATGACAGAGGCGTCATATATTTAATGTGAGTAATATTAATAAATGCAAGAATTGTATAATGTGGTTCTTTGTTATAATAATTAAAAGGAAATAAACTTACAAACGAATTTTAATAACAACTAAATGATTAATAACTTGTGATTAAGGTTCACAATAGAACAAAATGTATGAATGTCAACAGCCAAGCAAGTTTGAAGCAAATAAAAATGAACTGTTGACTAAAAAACACATTAGTGCGAATACAAAATGTGCAATTATGTCGTTAACGCCAATAATAATCTTTATGTGAAATTATTTAATTGAAGTGTACAAAATAAACAAACAAATAAGCACAGATTAATAAAAAAATTAAAGTGAAACTGAGCGCCGAGTTCTGGCATTAAAAGGAGTAAATTTTTACATGTTGTCAGCGCAATCATTTGCGCTTTAAATGAAAGTTAAATTCATTAAATCGTAGATCATTATTTCTACAAGCTGGGTTTCAACCAGCAACGCCTGGAATTTAATCCAGCTTTATCCATCTTCATGATTGCAGAATTAACTTTAATAATCAATAAATTTCTGCATCGACAGCTCTCACAACTCTACTGTTTACTCAAAGAGTATCGAGTATTGATATTAATTGAAAGCAATGCGCAAAATTGAATGAAATAATACGTACGCAGAAAATTAATTCCCCAAACTGGATTCGCACCAGCTATCTCTAGATAACAAATCTAGTATTCTACCATCTTCATAGCCGAGAAATTAATTGAATGCCTTCTCAAAATTTCAATATATACTCGTAATTGATCAATAAAGTTTAAATTATGAAAATTTTATGAGGTTACGACTTTGTTCAAAAGTTGATCAATTGTTTCATAGTGACCTACAAAAATTGTGTGAAAGGAGGCTGTCCTGTGAGTGTCCGAGTAAAGCAAAGCAGTAACTTTTGCAACTTTTGCAACTTTAGCGCCTTTTGCACTTTTTTAAATGTTGAATCCGTAACGAGAATATCTGCCTTCCTTGTGAACAACGGCACCTCTTTGCGATCGCTTCAGAAGGACTGGCAAATCATCATCTCTTCATCAGTAAAAACAGCCGAATCGATATCCCTTGAGACACCAGTCCGGTTAGATAGCTGGACAAGCCCCAGCTGGGCCCAAGTATTGGTTACGTTAGTGCGGTTGAAATGAACTAGTGGAGAGATGAATGATCTGAAGCACGGCGCGATACCCGATCATTTTAAACAATTATTTCTATCTTGGTCCGTCTCTGTACCTTTAGATAGATTAGATAACTGAAGATAACAATTGGGTAGTTTGTACAAACTGCACAAGCATATTATTCGGACACACAGAGAGGAACATTTACTTAAAGTACCTACGCAAACTATCTTAAACATTATAGGCTATCCTCCAAGGCTCTGAGTGAAGCAAAACAGTAAGTGTTCCAAGTAAAATATATGATATGCGACCCAATTAAATTAATAATTATTTCTAATCGTGGTCCGTCTCTGTACCGTTAGATTAGATAAATTAAGAAATTGGGTGATTATTGGTGCAGAAAAAATGAAGCTCAGAGTTCAGAGGAATATTTACTTAAAGTACCTACGCAAAAAATTTAAAACAAAACTGATCAGAAGTCTGATATGTGTATATTGTTTCATTTAAAAGCGCGCTTACTAATATGACTATAAAAGCAATTATTGTCTATTGAATTTGATTTGGACACTGGTAGATTTTTGAACCAACAATTAAAATATTGACGCTCCAAATGTTTCTAGTTATGAATAATGCTTGTAAATTGCAGAACAAAAATTATTGTATTGGTATAAATATTTACCAATAATTAGTAATTTCAGGCCAATTTCTTGACTGCTGGATGAATGATTGAAACTAAACTTGGATACAATCAGTTTTCTCGGAGACAAAATATTACACAGCATTATTCATAACTAGTTGCGGTTATTAGAAAAGAAAATGCCTACCTTTAGAATCCGATGGCAGTCTTGAAGATCGTTGATGAGAAATTGGCTCCGATGACGATTTCTACGGTGTCGGCAGTACTAGAAGGCTGCATATACTTTTGTCTCTCAATGATGTTCCATTTACCAATTCAACGAAGCAATTATTCTTTCCTAAAACATGTACACCTATTAAAATAGTGAAATATTACAAGAATCGCTGACGTCAGAAACGGCAAAGTCCACTTTTGGTTATACGTATCTGAATTATACATAGAATGGCGCATAAAAGTTGTACTTCTTTCGATTAAGCGCAAAATCAACCTTATTCTATTATTTAAAAGGTGTATTGGACCCTCTGAAAATACCAACTGAGAGCAGAATTAATCTTAGTTTGTGACTAATTAATATTTAATTATTTCAAAACTAGATGTGTGACTTGAGTTGTTTCTGAAATAAGTGATTCAATGTGTATGCTAAAGTTTTAATGTTACTCGTTTATGACAAAAAATTAATAAATGCTATTCTTTATCAATCAAACTTTTGATCAATCTTAATAGAATACAAATAAAATTTAAGCATTTAAATTCCAACATTTATGCATGCACAATTAAAATTAACAACTGTTTAAATATTGCCTCCGATTAAATTTCATTTGGATATAAATAAAGTTTATGACCGAAAATTGAAAAATATCGATGCACTAATTAATAGTTTTGAATAATGTCAATCAATTGAAAACAAATTATTTTTAATACAGAAAACTTGTGAAATTTAACATTATTCATAACTAGATGTGAAGTATAAAAATTCCTACCTTATAATTCCTTCCAGGATTTGCAAAACTGTGAAGCCCCAGTTTTTCGGTGAAGTCACCATCGGAGACGATCGCTGCTTCTCGCCAGGTAAACAATTTCACGTCTGTACTGCGTTGCATTAACAGACAGTCCATTTATCAATTCAACGAAGGTATTTGTTGTTCTGAAATATGAAAAATTATTTTAACAGCGAGACATGTATGGTTTAAGTTTAAATTTATTAGCAATGCAAATTTTAAAAGTCTGCACAGTGTTAGAAATTATTTTAGATAATTATTGTTCAAAGCAATTTTGTAGGTATGCAAATTAATAAATAAGCAGCAATATACATGTTTATTTGGACGTTACGGATGTGACCGTGCAGTTATTTGCAAGTATCGATGGCTCCAAATATTTTGTACCATCGATACTTGCAAATTTATATGTAACATAATTTGTACGTCCGTAACGCCAAGCCTGAAAAAATATTTGGTCGCATCAATTCAGATACATAACTGTGGTGGGTTCTACCAAGTTAATCTGGTCTCACCTATAATTGGAAGATTCCAACAATTACCGTTTGTATGCGATCTTAGTCATCGCCCACATGATAACTGGTGCAAGCCCGGCTCAATTTAGGAATCCGATTATAATTGAATTAATGAATTATATACCGTTGTGGTCAGCGTACACACCACTAGAATTATTTTAACACCAATAATGCAAAATTCACTTCGACAAATCAGGTTTCTATGATTTCGTTTGAATATCAGATCGTAATTAATGTAATGTTTCAAGACAACAGCAAAATTGATGGTAAAAACTAATTTGTTATTAAAATGTTGCAAATTATTATTATTGTTATATTTAAATAACCGTGCAGTTAAATAAATTTTCGTGTGTTTCCGAATGTTGAATGGTGTATTGTTCGATACAGCATTCAACATTCGGAAACGCATTCAGTGCATGTGCAGCAAATATCAACACAGTAATTAATAGTTTTGAATAATGTTTGTTGATTAATAAAGAACAAGTTATTTGTAATACAAAAACATTATTCATAACGAAATGTGATACTTATATAAAAATTCCTACCTTATAGTTCCTTCGACGATTTCGGTTCGGTGAAGTTACCATCGGAGACGATTTCTGTTCCTCGCAGGTACAAACGGACTCACATTTACCAAATTTCAAAGGAGGTATTCGCTGGTCTGAAATGTTAAAAATTATTTTAACAGTGAAAAATTTTGCAAGTAATGAGACTATCTACTAATTTTAAATGAATTTTTAACAATGAAAGTTTTAAAAATCTGTATGAAATATAAGAAATTATGTTGGATAAGTATTAATCAAATTAATATTCTTGTGATTTTGAGTGCAAATTTTTATAAACAATACAAATGTAATTTATTATTAAATACATTTTATTGCATTTGTAATGTTGCGCCATTAGGAGGCTTTATTAGATTTATTTTTATGAGTTTAACAATGATTTGAGGAATGTTTTCAAAAGCTATTGAAATGAGACTATCACTTTTTTGCCTAGCTAAACCGAATCTTTTGTGTAGCGGTACAATGGGTTCGGCTTTGGACAGGAAAAATAGCGATTTCTCGAATATTCCGCGTTCATTTAATTAGATTTTAAGCCAATTTTGGGGTAATTAGAAAAGGTTTTCATGAAGGATGTGTGAAATTATGATAATTGGAAATGTAGAGTGATTTTATGAACCAAAAAAGTGCAGAAAACCACGCAAATTTCGCAAAAAAATCGATTGCTATTACCTAAACATCTTCCAGACGAATTCGTGTCTTCTGTGAAAATTTGGGGGCTCAATTGGGTGCGTGGGCGGCGATTGGGGGGGCGACTTCCAGTTCCCAGTGGATTTCGCAAGTCGGAGTGTTGAGGCGCATCCCACCAATCGTTCTGAAACTGAAAATTATTAATTAGTAACTTCGTTAATTGATTTCGTTGTGAATAATTCACCGGGCAAGGGCAGAGCTGTTGGACCGTGGAAGATGCTCGGACGACTGCGGAATACGACGTCCCCGCCTCACCGCTCGACCAGCGGCTTATCGCTGCTCCGCACAGGCCCAGTTTTTTGCCAAGAATTCTTCGCTCGCTCGGCGAAAATAACAATGCAAGCCAGCAAACGTGCAAGGACCTGAAAATGAATGTTCCGTGCTAAAAAATGTAACACGTATAAACTAAAATATATACATTAATTAATAATCTTCGAAAAGACTCTAAATTGTGTTAATATGCATATGCATATTATATGCATATAATAAAATCATTTGGAAAATTCACCTAAATGTATAATTTTGTAGCGTTAAAACAGTAAAATTTTCAAACTAGTGCCCATCAGTATTATTATTAATATTTTCAAATTGTAATATGGTCAAATTTGTCTTCTATCTCGGCAACTTATATTTCTACCATAACTTGAATTTCTGTAAATATAACTAATTCATGTTATGTATATTTCATAGCTGATTTGTCTACAGTGTACCTGCAGACAATTCTTCTGCAAATATGAGAAATATTCCGCCTTAAACAAGTGAGAAAATCGCATATATAACATTCTGATTTGATCACCATGAATTATCAATTACTCAAATGTCGGAAAATTTACCTAATTTATGTTTTTTATATTTCATGCCAGATTTGTATACAGTATACCTGCAGACAATTCTACTGCAAATTTTAGGAAGATTCCGCTTTAAAAAAGTGAGAAAATCAAATATATAACTTTCTGATGAAAGCATGAATTATCAATTACAGAAATTTTTGAAAATTTATCTAATTTATGTTTTGTATATTTCATTCCAGATTTGTATACAGTATACCTGCAGACAATTTTTCTGCAAATTTTAGGAAGATTCCGCTTTAAAAAAGTGAGAATATCGAATATATAGCTTTCTGAATTGAGCAGTATGAAATATCAATTATTCAATATTCTGAAAATTTAATTAATTCATGTTTTGTATACTTCATGCTTGATATGTATACAGAATACCTGCATACAATCCATATGCAAATTTGACAAAGATTCTGTTTTAAACAAGTGAGAAAATTGAATCTATAACTTTCTGAATTGAGCAGTATAAAATATCAATTACTGAATTTTCTGAACATTTAATCAATTCATGTCATGTATATTTCGTTCCTGATTTGTATACAGTATATATGTATACAATTCTTTCGAAAATTTGGCGAAGATTCAGTTTTTAATAAGAGAGAAAAACGAATATATAACTTTCTGATATGACCAGTATGAAATATCAATTAATCAATTTTCTGAAAATTTAATTAATTCATGTTTTGTATATTTCATGCTAGATATGTATAGAGTACACCTGCATACAATCCATATGCAAATTTGACAAAGATTTTGTTGTAAACAAGTGAGAAAATGCAAACAATAACTTTCTGAATTGAGCAGTATAAAGTATCAATTACTGAATTTTCTGAACATTTAATCAATTCATGTTTTGTATATTTCATTCCAGATTTGTATACAGTATACATGCATACAATTCTGCCGCAAATTTGACGAAGATTCCCGTTTAAATAAGTGTGAAAATCGAATATATAACTTTCTGATTTGAGCAGTATGAAATATCAATTATTGAATTATATGAAAATTTAATTAATTCATGTTTTGTATATTTCATTAAAGATTTGTATACAGTATACCTGCATACAATCCATATGCAAATTTGACAAAGATTTTGTTGTAAACAAGTGAGAAAATGCAATCTATAATTTTCTGAATTGAGCAGTATAAAGTATCAATTACTGAATTTTCTGAACATTTAATCAATTCATGTCATGTATATTTCGTTCCTGATTTGTATACAGTATATATGTATACAATTCTTTCGAAAATTTGACGAAGATTCAGTTTTTAATAAGAGAGAAAAACGAATATATAACTTTCTGATATGACCAGTATGAAATATCAATTAATCAATTTTCTGAAAATTTAATTAATTCATGTTTTGTATATTTCATGCTAGATATGTATAGAGTACACCTGCATACAATCCATATGCAAATTTGACAAAGATTTTGTTGTAAACAAGTGAGAAAATGCAAACAATAACTTTCTGAATTGAGCAGTATAAAGTATCAATTACTGAATTTTCTGAACATTTAATCAATTCATGTCATGTATATTTCGTTCCTGATTTGTATTCAGTATATATGTATAAAATTCTTTCGAAAATTTGACGAAGATTCAGTTTTTAATAAGAGAGAAAAACGAATATATAACTTTCTGATATGACCAGTATGAAATATCAATTAATCAATTTTCTGAAAATTTAATTAATTCATGTTTTGTATATTTCATGCTAGATATGTATAGAGTACACCTGCATACAATCCATATGCAAATTTGACAAAGATTTTGTTGTAAACAAGCGATAAAATGCAATCTATAATTTTCTGAATTGAGCAGTATAAAGTATCAATTACTGAATTTTCTGAACATTTAATCAATTCATGTCATGTATATTTCGTTCCTGATTTGTATTCAGTATATATGTATAAAATTCTTTCGAAAATTTGACGAAGATTCAGTTTTTAATAAGAGAGAAAAACGAATATATAACTTTCTGATATGACCAGTATGAAATATCAATTAATCAATTTTCTGAAAATTTAATTAATTCATGTTTTGTATATTTCATGCTAGATATGTATAGAGTACACCTGCATACAATCCATATGCAAATTTGACAAAGATTTTGTTGTAAACATGTGAGAAAATACAAACAATAACTTTCTGAATTGAGCAGTATAAAGTATCAATTACTGAATTTTCTGAACATTTAATCAATTCATGTTTTGTATATTTCATTCCAGATTTGTATACAGTATACATGCATACAATTCTGCCGCAAATTTGACGAAGATTCCCGTTTAAATAAGTGTGAAAATCGAATATATAACTTTCTGATTTGAACAGTATGAAATATCAATTATTGAATTATATGAAAATTTAATTAATTCATGTTTTGTATATTTCATTAAAGATTTGTATACAGTATACCTGCATACAATCCATATGCAAATTTGACAAAGATTTTGTTGTAAACAAGTGAGAAAATACAAACAATAACTTTCTGAATTGAGCAGTATAAAGTATCAATTACTGAATTTTCTGAACATTTAATCAATTCATGTCATGTATATTTCGTTCCTGATTTGTATACAGTATATATGTATACAATTCTTTAGAAAATTTGACGAAGATTCAGTTTTTAATAAGAGAGAAAAACGAATATATAACTTTCTGATATGACCAGTATGAAATATCAATTAATCAATTTTCTGAAAATTTAATTAATTCATGTTTTGTATATTTCATGCTAGATATGTATAGAGTACACCTGCATACAATCCATATGCAAATTTGACAAAGATTTTGTTGTAAACAAGTGAGAAAATACAAACAATAACTTTCTGAATTGAGCAGTATAAAGTATCAATTACTGAATTTTCTGAACATTTAATCAATTCATGTCATGTATATTTCGTTCCTGATTTGTATACAGTATATAGGTATACAATTCTTTCGAAAATTTGGCGAAGATTCAGTTTTTAATAAGAGAGAAAAACGAATATATAACGTTCTGATATGACCAGTATGAAATATCAATTAATCAATTTTCTGAAAATTTAATTAATTCATGTTTTGTATATTTCATGCTAGATATGTATAGAGTACACCTGCATACAATCCATATGCAAATTTGACAAAGATTCTGTTGTAAACATGTGAGAAAATGCAATCTATAATTTTCTGAATTGAGCAGTATAAAGTATCAATTACTGAATTTTCTGAACATTTAATCAATTCATGTCATGTATATTTCGTTCCTGATTTGTATACAGTATATATGTATACAATTCTTTCGAAAATTTGACGAAGATTCAGTTTTTAAAAAGAGAGAAAAACGAATATATAACTTTCTGATATGACCAGTATGAAATATCAATTAATCAATTTTCTGAAATATTAATTAATTCATGTTTTGTATATTTCATGCTAGATATGTATAGAGTACACCTGCATACAATCCATATGCAAATTTGACAAAGATTTTGTTGTAAACAAGTGAGAAAATGCAAACAATAACTTTCTGAATTGAGCAGTATAAAGTATCAATTACTGAATTTTCTGAACATTTAATCAATTCATGTTTTGTATATTTCATTCCAGATTTGTATACAGTATACATGCATACAATTCTGCCGCAAATTTGACGAAGATTCCCGTTTAAATAAGTGTGAAAATCGAATATATAACTTTCTGATTTGAGCAGTATGAAATATCAATTATTGAATTATATGAAAATTTAATTAATTCATGTTTTGTATATTTCATTAAAGATTTGTATACAGTATACCTGCATACAATCCATATGCAAATTTGACAAAGATTTTGTTGTAAACAAGTGAGAAAATGCAATCTATAATTTTCTGAATTGAGCAGTATAAAGTATCAATTACTGAATTTTCTGAACATTTAATCAATTCATGTCATGTATATTTCGTTCCTGATTTGTATACAGTATATATGTATACAATTCTTTCGAAAATTTGACGAAGATTCAGTTTTTAATAAGAGAGAAAAACGAATATATAACTTTCTGATATGACCAGTATGAAATATCAATTAATCAATTTTCTGAAAATTTAATTAATTCATGTTTTGTATATTTCATGCTAGATATGTATAGAGTACACCTGCATACAATCCATATGCAAATTTGACAAAGATTTTGTTGTAAACAAGCGAGAAAATGCAATCTATAACTTTCTGAATTGAGCAGTATAAAGTATCAATTACTGAATTTTCTGAACATTTAATCAATTCATGCCATGTATATTTCGTTCCTGATTTGTATACAGTATATATGTATACAATTCTTTCGAAAATTTGACGAAGATTCAGTTTTTAATAAGAGAGAAAAACGAATATATAACTTTCTGATATGACCAGTATGAAATATCAATTAATCAATTTTCTGAAAATTTAATTAATTCATGTTTTGTATATTTCATGCTAGATATGTATAGAGTACACCTGCATACAATTCATATGCAAATTTGACAAAGATTCTGTTGTAAAGAAGTGAGAAAATGCAATCTATCACTTTCTGAATTGAGCAGTATAAATTATCAATTACTGAATTTTCTGAACATTTAATCAATTCATGTTCTGTATATTTCATTCCAGATTTGTATACAGTATACTTGCATACAATTCGTCCGCAAATTTGACGAAGATTCCGTTTTAAATAAGTGAGAAAAACGAATATATAACTTTCTGATTTGACCAGTATGAAATATCAATTACTGAATTTTCTGAAAATTTAATCAATTCATGTTTTGTATATTTAATTCCTGATTTGTATACAGTATACTTGCATACAATTCTTCGGCAAATTTGATGAAGATTACGTTTTAAATAAGTGAGAAAATCGAATATATAACTTTCTGATAACTTTTCTTTCAGTATTAAATATCAATTACTGAATTTTCTGAAAATTTAATTAATTCATGTTATATTTCATTCCCGATTTGTATACAGTATACCTGCATACAATTATTGCGCAAATTTGACGAAGATTACGTTTTAAATAAGTGAGAATATCGAATATATATCTTTCTGAATTTAGCAGTATGAAATATATATTACTGAATTTTCTGAAAATTTAATCAATTCATGTTCTGTAAATTTCATTCCAGATTTGTATACAGTATACTTGCATACAATTCTGCAGCAAATTTGACGAATATTCCCGTTTAAATAAGTGTGAAAATGGAATATATAACTTTCTGATTTGAGCAGTATGAAATATCAATTATTGAATTATCTGAAAATTTAATTAATTCATGTTTTGTATATTTCATTAAAGATTTGTATACAGTATACCTGCATACAATCCATATGCAAATTTGATAATGATTCGGTTTTAAATAAGTGAGAAAAATGAATATATAACTTTCTGATTTGAGCAGTATGATTTATCAATTACTGAAATGCCTGAAATATCGACAAAATAATTGCAAATATTAAGGTAATCATAGAAATTTTGGCAGCACTAATTGTAATTTAAACAAAATAATATAATAGTTATATCAAATAATTGTAATCCTTCGATAGCCAACCATAGAAATATTGTTCGTTATTATTAAAATGAAATCATTGAAAGTTTAACACTAATCAATAAAATTTAAATCGTAATTAATAAAATTTTGATAGTGATCAATAAAATGTTGACAGTTTAATAGAAAATTTGTGAGAAACAATAAAAAAATACATTAATCAATTAAATGTTTACAGCAATAATTGTAATTTATACATAATTGAAATTTTGATAGCAATCTTAGAATCCTTTACAGCAATCATTAAAATATGTTGAGTTACCATTATGAAATTTAAAATAATTAAAAATTTGATGGTAATCATTGAAATTTTGACAGTGATCAACGAAATTTCATTATAAATCCTGAAATCCTGACATAATATTGAAAATTTGTGGTAATCAAATAGATCAAATTTTTCCATATTTCAAAGCTCCATATTTACTAATAAATTGTTTCACATCTCGCCAAATTTCCAGGCTTTTAATTTAATTCACACGCATTAATCGACTTTTAATCAGTTTCAGATAATTTGTAAACAACTTGTATATTTTAATTGGATTCGTTTTTAAAGTGTTACACATTGTGACAACATTTAAAAAAAAAAAGAAGAAAAAAACCCAAAATCATACGTGCAATCATCAGTACTATTCATTGCTTCAAAGAAAAATGTTCAGAGATATGATATGAAAGTGTATAAATGATTAATTTAAAAGCGCGCTTCGGAATTTGCCCATAAAAGTAAACATATGTCATGTAGAATGAATTTGCGGAATTTGCCCATAAAAGTAAACATATGTCATGTAGAATGAATTTGATTCGGATACTAATAGATTTTAGAACTAACAATTAAAATATTGACACTTGGATTATTACTAGTTATGAATAATGCATGCCAATTGCTACTGGGGCACTCCAGTTATTTCAAATTGAGGTTAATTTATTTGCACAGCACGAAGGCAGTCATGAATGCAAATTGTCGACAAGAATTGGTAACAGAGTGGACGGATGTTTCAAGCTAAACTCAGATAAAATCGGATTTCTTGAAGATACAATTTTACACCCCATTGTTCATAACTAGTCGCGGTTATTAGAAATGCAAGTTCCTACCTTTAGAATCCGATGAAGGACTTGTCGCTGCCGCTGCAAAATTGAGTTCGATGAAGATTCCAACGGTGCCAGCGGTCTTGCGAGGGATCACACACTTCCGCATCTTGAAAATCCAGTTACCAATTCTACGAAGCAATTATTTTTCCTGAAATATGAATACGTGTTATTAGAATAGTGCGCCGTTACGAATATCAATGCAAACAATTTAATGTTATTTATTTATTAAATTAATACACTTGTTAATCCATAAATAAATAATATCGATATAACTGATTTAGTAGTAGAAATTTATGGATTAACAAATGTAATATTTAAATAAACAAATAATGAATTACGTACTCCAAAATACCGAGTGATCATTTAAATTTCCGCTCTAGTTATCCATGGAAATTTAAGCAGCCAAGGCGAAATCACCGGTGTCGTCATTCTTAAAGGCTGCTTAAATTTCCGTGGATAAGTAGAGCTGAAATTTAAATGATCACTCGGTAAATGCTGTAGTGAGAGTATTAATTATATAATTTTATGTTACTTTGTTTGCAAAACAAAATTAATAAGTTTAAGGTTTTATCCACAAATTACCAGTTAATAATAATACAAAATTAATAAATGCTATTATTTAACAATTTGGTAAGTATTAAAATCAGTATAAAAACTATTTATAATTGATGTTATGCAATAGAATGCAATTTTGTGATAATTAAACATTGTGATAATCCTTTGAAACGGTCCTTTTTAATGCTTTTATGATTGATAATTTTGAATAATGTTTTTTAATACATTATCTCATACAGAGTAATTGAAATTAAGAAAAACCTCGGAACTAACATTATTCAAAATTAGATGTAAAATACAAAAGAAAATTCCTACCTTGCAATTTCTTCGGTGGTTTGCAAATCGGTGGGGTAGTAGTTGGTTCGGTGGGACCATTGGAGATGTACAGTTCGCCGCCAGGTACACAAATTCACGTCAGTTCTGCGTTGCGGCAACAGTCAGTTCGCCAAGTAAACGATTCCAAACAATTCCAATTGTCGATTTCCTAAAATATGTTAATATTGTAGAGGTGGAAATGGGTACAAATAATATAGACGGAAATGAAAATAGTTTTGATCGGCACACTAATTTTGTTGAACATCTGATTGGAGTTTGTAAGTACGAAAAACATTTGCATGTTTTATTTTGTAAGTTATAAAAGTGTCGCTGAATTGTGTGAAATATCAAAACAATTTCCATAAAAGTATCTATTTCTATGAATATATTAAATGAATAAAAGCCAAAAGCCTCTCGGGGAGAACTGAAGGAGAGGGTCCTGTGTACCGCTAAATTGTGCGTGCAAGTTAAGGAACCCGATATGGATGAACCGAAATGCAAATTAGTTTGCAGTTATTAAGTACAGATGAGGCAAAATATGTATCGGTTATTTGCAAACGTTTATGTAAAATACTTTGTAGGTCTTTAAAGCTAAGCCAGACAGAGTATCTAGCCACATCAATTCTACAGGCAGATTTACAATTGCCTAGAAGCGGGAACGGAATGGGAACGGAAAAGTTAAATCGTCCCATCCACATATGACCATGCGCAACAAATTCCCGTGCCATTAGTTGTGCATGGTTACAAGTGAATGGTATAATTTAACTAGTTCGTGTTCCGTTCTCGTTTCTGGGCGATTGTGAATTCGCCTAAATACATAACTGCGAAATAACACACTAATACCGTCAATGATAACAAGAACACACCACCGCTGGGATAATTTGAACGCCAATAATGAAATCATCGCTACTGCAAGTAATTTATTATTGGTCAATTTAAATAGTAAATCGTAATTTATTTAATGTTGTTTCAAGACAATAGCACAATTATTCTAAACACTAATTTGAAAATGTTGGGAAATATTATTATTATTATATTTAAATGACGCGCAGAGTATTCAAACGTTCTGTCCATTGTGCTAAAATCTTTAGAAATATTGAAAGGAAATTTTCAAGCCTTGGATCGTTTTTATCAGGCACGACGCTCAGAATAAAAAGTAGGGAAAAAATGTGCAGCCAATTAGTTTTAAAACGCCGTAATTTAAAACTACGCAGTTTCGCAAATTGTGTGTAATAATTAGTTAAATTTTGAAGTCATTTAGAACAAATTATTACACATAAAATGCGAGGGTTATGAATAAAATAATGGAATCGAGCGTTTTTTCTGCTTCGTAAATGTTGAAGCGCAGAAACGTGCGATTTCATCGAAAAACGATAAAGTCCAACCTTTTAAAAACATCCCTCGTCGATTGAAGCCACCCCTCAAAAGATTTCCAGTGCCTGTGCATGCGTAGGCGGATATTCTTGAATTTCAGAAGTTCCGGGGCGAATTTCGAAATTCTTCTTGCGGGTGGTGAACGGTGGCCCCCTTTGTGGTAGATCTGTGCAACTCTTAAATGCTCTAGAGCCCCATTTGCCGGTAATTTCTTGTAGCACCGTAAGCACGTCTTCACACAGCGACAAAACTACGCTCTGCTCTGCTCAGGTACAGACACGCTCGATTTTCGAGGTCATGCAGCCGGCTATTACGCACTTTTTTGCTGAGATTCTTTTATGTATTTGGAACGTGCATTGTGTGTGTTTTCAATGCCAAGAGAAGTTCGAACGTTCTCAAATATTCACGAGCTGAAAAACCGTATGCGATAAATAATTAGTGGACGCGACGATCAGGGGCGGACTAAAAGATTTTGTATAGTATAATTGATGCCCATTTGTTTTAATGACTTTAATGAATATTTTCTCCATAAAATGTAAAGGTTTACTAATTTTTATGGTTCATATGTTGTATTGACCTCACATGTATTCTATGCCCAATAGATGAAGTTTGAAATTAGAATTAGACCCGTGTTCCCACAATTAGTGGAAATTGAGCACCCTGAACCATGCTGATTTCTTACATTCCAACTAGTCGGAATTTATTTCAATTAGAATTGAACTGCAGAAAGCCCATTGAAACTGTAAAATTATAATATTGTTTTGGGCAATCATTGGCCCTATAAAGGTCAATTTCTTCAGCATTTCATTGGCCACTATTTCATAGACCACTATTAGTTACTAGACATCAGTCATCTGTAGTCATTTAATGACTACAGATGACTGTAGACGTAGTCATTTGTGAGTAGTCACATGGTCATTAGTCATTGTAGTCATTTAAAAAAAAATAAGAACAAAATGCTAAATGCTGATTAATAGATTTGTTACGTGACACAATATATCGGCATTTTCAACACTGAGCATTGAAAATGCTCATAGCAATAACATTGTGTCGAATAAGAAATCTATGAGTCAGACTTTAGTGGATACAAAATTAAATTCATAGTGCAATCTTCTAAACAAATCGCATTTGCTAACATAAGACTTGGGGATTCCCTATATGCACACGCATGTACAAAAGAAACCAACATAAGGTTGTAAGTGCGAACAGTCGTAAGTCAAGTACTACTTGTATACCAGGCACAAATTTTTTTACCAAAATAATCTTTGATGCGAAATTATTAACTCTGAAATAATGCAATTAACAGTATTCACATTTTCTGTTTATTGTAGTAAACGTTTAAAAAAACATTTTGCAACTTAAAACTTAAGTTCAAGGGTCGGCGATGGTCACTTCAACTTCTACGCCGGGCTCGATGGAAATGGAAGTGATCTGCTTCACGATTTCGGACGGCGAGTGGAGATCGATGACCCTCTTGTGGATCCTCATCTGGAAGCGATCCCAGGTCTTCGAGCCTTCACCGCACGGTGTCTTCCTGGTGGTGATCCTCAGCGTCTTGGTGGGCATGCGGACGGGCCCCTTTACACGCAGCTTCTGCTTCTTGGCACCGGTGATGAGGTCGGAGCAGACCTTCTCCAGGGAGCGGACGTTCCTCGACGTCAGAGTTATTCTGATGCGGTGGATCGGCGCACTTTCCTGCCCGGGTTTTTCGGGATTTTCCTTCATAGAAGCCTGAAGAAAACAAAAATGTTAACGCCAAGCCATTTAACAGCTATTTATGGTATAAGTTAAAAAAAGTCGAATTTTATCTACAAAAAAAAAACTGTTTAGCGCAAGAGGCGAATGCGATGTTTTCGAGTGGATAAAATTGTTTTATTCACGTGTATCATACAAGATTTTTTCCAATTCGTTATCACAATTGAAGAATTTGCATGAAGTGTAACATTGTCAGGTGACAACGAAAATTACAAGGATAGTGCGAATTTACATATTTTTTTTACTTTATTCGCGTTGTCAATGATTATGTGAATAAAGTAAAAATGTAAACATTTTATTCACCCATTCGATTAAAGTGTAGTTTTAACGTTGAGATTCAATATACATAATGAGCGTTTTAATAATGCGAATTGGAAAATAGCTATTCATGGTATAAGCTATTTTATAAAACTAGAATTTTATTCACGAAAAAACAGTTTAGGGCAAGAGGCGAAGGAGAGTGCGATAATGTTTTTGAGTGGATAAAATTGCTTTATTCACATGTATCATACAGGATTTTTTCCACTTCATTATCAGAATTGAAGAATTTGCGTAAAGTGTAACATTGTCAGGTGACAACGAAAATTACAGGCATAGTACGAATTTACCTATTTTTTTCCTTTACTTTATTCACGTCAATGATTATAGTGAATAAAGTGAAAATGTAAACATTTTATTTACCCATTCTTAAGTGTAGTTTTAACGATGAGATTCAATATACATAATGAGAATTTTAATAATGCGAATTGGAAAAAATCTGTTACACAGGCGAGGTTACCACGAAACACGTGTGTATAACCTAACTTGTGAATTCAAATTTTTTTGCATCATTTAAGGTGAATTTTAGAAATTAGTGTGGTCGTGGGTACTTACCATTTCGTGGTACTGCAGTTTCTGGTCGAGTTAATCAATTTTTAGGTGAAAATTGATCAGCGCTGAACCAGGCACAATCAATCAGCCAAAGAGTCGAACAAAATGGACGAGGCAGAGTTGCCAATAGAGAAATGTTTATTCGGATATATTCCTATACATCGAAAACCCGCCAGGAATATATATATACAGGGTAATCACGAAATTGTAATATGGGCAGATACGAAAATATTGATATAATCAGGTTTAATGGGTATAAAAAAACGTTAACAGTGATGTCCACGTTTCTGGATAACATCACATTCGAATCTGATGTATTTATATTATTAAACGTTACTGTTAAAATGTTGTTTGATACGCAATACACCTGATTGTTTATTATACTCGATTTCTGTTAATAGTTTTTCTAAAAAGATAAATGGTACTTATAGGATCACATGTTATGAAATGTCTTACGAGACATTTTTAGTAATAAATAATAAGTATTAAGTAATATAATAAATATAATATGCCCAGTTTATAGAATGTCTTGCCGCTGGCTCCCACACTAACCTATAAACTTTGTCAGTTTGCTTTGCTTTTATTCTATTTTACTTTATTGTATTGCACATATATATATATATATTGTTTAGTATCTGTTTCTGTTCGAAGCGAAATAAAGACTATTATTATTATAAATATAATATGTAAGAATATTTAAAAAAATGTAATCATGTTGTAAAATGTACAAATGTAAATATGTAAGCTAATTAAAGCAAGTTTGATTTTCTAATCCAAACAGCTGCTTTGTGTACAACAATTGTTCATTCAAATATCATTGTGAAAAACATATATAACATCATAACAATGTAAATAATGCGAAACATATATAATATAAATCAATATTCAAGTTTTTGTGATCAAACGAAATAAAACAACCAATATGTAATATGGATTTTTAGGAACACCTGTACCTACACTTTCTATACCTTTTCAAGTTCAAATTGAGACCAATCAATTAGTCTTAATTTGAACTTGATTGGCATCAATTTGAACTTGATTGGCATCAATTTGAACTTGATTGGCATCAATTTGAAATTGATTGGTCTCAATTTGAAATTGATTGGCATCAATTTGAACTTGATTGGTCTCAATTTGAAATTGATTGGTCTCAATTTGAACTTGATTGGTCTCAATTTGAACTTGAAAAGGTATAGAGATAATTACAGGTGTCGTTTTCAATCAGTCAGTTTCTAGTCACAACTGAACATTTTTTAACGATAACTAACAATGTTCTAGATTAAACTGTCCCATAAATGGTGATTTTTGCCGAAGTAGAATCCTATGTTCTAGAGACAATCATTAAATATATGGAGGTTTGTGCGACTTTTCAAAATAAAATATCCATTTTGTGCGTATATTACAGTACTTTCCTACAGCACCTGGGCAAAACAACTTTAGCTTGAAATTGTACGAGTATAAATTGGACGTAGTTAATACAGATTCTTTCTGATGTAATTCTGCTTCAATTAAGAAACTTAAAAACTGGCAAATTATTTGATTTAGTGGTTCAGAAACGTCTGCTCTACTTATGAAGAATCTATGGACAATTTAATTTGAAAGGCCCTGTACATTTACCCATATACATTTTTTTTTACCGATCTAGCCCGTAAACGGACCGTTATGTGTTACTGTCAGGGTAAAAAAATATAGTGGTAAAAATATACCATCCACTTTTCCTAACTCAAATTAGTATTCAAATGTTTTATGTTTTCTGTTTCAAAGAGTGACATTAATTTTGGTTACTCACCTCATACGTGTATCACAATTTTTTTTATTGTTACAATTTTTATAACTCAAAATTTGTAAAGTCCAAACTCTAATAGAAAAAATACTTTTACGGTTCAAAATACCATAAAAATTCTCACAAAAATATTTCTTTAATATTATATAATTAAGAAAATTTAAAACGGAATTTAGTTGCAGGAAACAAAATTTCATGAAACTGAAATACAAGAATTTGTTTATCCGTATCGTGCTTTTGGTTGCAAAAAATACAAAGTTTTGTTGCAAAGAAATCTATGTGCCACACCTCGAAATTAAATCTTCTATTTCATACATAGTGCTGGTAACTATGACAATGCCAAACAGTTATTTCACCCTAACAATTTACATACCCCATAAATTTATTTTTTTAGAAGCTTCGCTAAACGCCGAAAACCGAAATGCACAGAAATCGCGGACGGTGCAAGGACACTGGAGATCACAGGTAAGCACGCGATATTTCATAAACCGGATGAGTATTGCAGTATTTGTAGCCCGGCGGAGTGCAACCACACCATTCACGGCCGGTACATCCACCACAAACCCGAATCGCTGAAGGATGGAAAGGAGATAATAAAAATACGGAAAGCGCAGGAACAGCGCGACCTCGTCGTGCCCAGCATAAAGCACCTGGAGGTGCCGGGAATCATGCCGCTGTCGGAATTTCAAAGGCTGAAACGGCAGGCTTACGTATGTTAACCGTTCAATTCATTCTTCCGCACATGAAAAGTATGCGTTTTCAAGGTCCTCACGCCCACGGAAAGGCGAGCTTTACAGGAAGAGGCCCAGGAGAAGAAAACTCAACTTTTGAACGAGAGCAAGCAGAGGAGGGAAACCATGAAGAAGGCGCAGCTGGAACAAAACGCCACCAAAGGTTCTCTGCTTGAGGAAGTAAGTAAACGCAAAATTTATGGTGGAATAAGTAAAAAATAAACTTATTCAGGCAGAATCGGATGCCGCCAAAAAGAATAAATATTTGTTACAAAGAGCTTACGAACTGCGGCAAGAACAAGAGGACGAAATTAAAGGGGTGAATGGAATAATACTCGCCAGCAAATGCCTTGCAATTCGCGAAGCGCAAATTGCTGAAAAGAAGGTAATTATTTATTTAGTCATGCTTACATAAATCTAGTACAAAAAATTTGCCATTGCTATATAAAATTGCTATTGTAACCTAATTTCTTGTACTAGATTTATGTGAGCATGACTGTATACTAAGGCCTGAGGTACGATACGAGCAGTGAGCGGAAGAGCGATAAAACAAACGTTTTGTTCAACTTTTGAAGGCAGCGTGCTGGGAAAACCTGACGGTTTGCACTTGCCGCCATGATAATTTACAGGGTGTTCCATTTAAAAAACAAAACCTGATGACTACTTCCGGTAGGACTGGAAGTGACAGAAGGTTGAAAGTATTTCACCTAAGGAATCAGCCATACAAGGATAACTTTTTCAAATTTTTATCTTATCGGGAGCCCCATAAACTTTTAATGGTCCATGACCGTGGAACCCCCTGTATATAGAAAAATGACAAATTTAAAATTTGAAATATTTAAATATTGACACTAGAAACATACGTATCCTACCAGAGCCCTTTTGTGTACTGTTAACTATTTTGAAAAGCCAACAATAACAACTAAATTAAAGCAAAATTTGTTATCAAGCCTTGTCCCACTTTTTTTTGCCCTAACTGTACAAGAGAGCTTCAGTTGCATGTTTTTTTAGTTGATACAAAAAGAGATGGGCGAAGAAGAAAAGCGTCTGGACACAATGATGGAGCAGCAACGACAGCTGGGCTTGCAACAGGAAAAACATCAGCGCGAAGTAGAAGAGGAACGCAACCGAACGTAACAAATTCCGGCAGTTTAAACGCACGTTAACCATAATTTGCCTGCAGGTTTGCGCAGCAAATTAAACAGCAGTTGAAGGAGAACGACATCCATCGGCTGATAGAGGCGGAGAGGAAGGACGAGGAAGCCCGGACGATGAACAAGGCCCTAATCGCCCTGCAGACAGACGAACAGAAAAGGCTGATGAGCAAACAGCAAAAGCGACAACAGGCGCAAGCAGAGCTGAAAATGGCCAACGACGACATGGAGAGGTACAGGGCGCTTCAGAGGGAAGAAGAACGGCTTGCAGATGCAAGAGTAAGGATGATTAAAATGCCTTGGAATGAAAAGTTGAAAGCGAAAACGTAAATAATGCAGGAATGCCAAAAATAGTTTTGTACCCACAACTGTTTTTTTTTTATTGCATCTCAATAACTCGACTCTGAGAGGTGTTACTTACGTAAACTCTACTTATACTCTGCAAAATCTACAAAATAACAAACATTTTCATTGATGTAAATTTTCAAAATTCTATTTAAATCCTGCAAAATTTAAAGTTTCTGTGCAAAATCTACAGGATGACATAAAAATTCGATTGCTATAATGTAAATTTAATGGATATTCAATAGAATTTTATTGAAATCTTGCAAAATATAAACAGTTTCATGAAACTTCTACCAAAATTAGCAAAATTCGTTAAATTCCTAATTATTTAGTTGAAACTGTTGAAACAATGTACAAAATTCACTAAATTCTATTTAAATCCTGCAAACATTAAAATTTCTGTGCAAAATCTACAGGATGACATCAAAATTTCGATTGCTATAATGTAAATTTCACAATATTCTATACAATTTATTGAAATCTTGCAAAATATAAACAGTTTCATGAAACTTCCACCAAAATTAGCAAAATACGTCAAATTACTAATTATTTAGTTGGATCTGCTGAAACAATGTACAAAATTCACAAAATTCTATTTAAATTCTGCAAACTTTAAAATTTCTGTGCAAAATCTACAGGATGGCATAAAAATTTCGATTGCTATAATGTAAATTTCACGATATTCAATAGAATTTTATTGAAATCTTGCAAAATATAAACAGTTTCATAAAACTTCTACCAAAATTAGCAAAATACGTTAAATTCCTAATTATTTAGTTGAAACTGTTGAAACAATGTACAAAATTCACTAAATTCTATTTAAATCCTGCAAACTTTAAAATTTCTGTGCAAAATCTACAGGATGACATCAAAATTTCGATTGCTATAATGTAAATTTCACGATATTTATATAGAATTTTATTGAAATTTTGCAAAATATAAAGAGTTTCATGAAACTTCCACCAAAATTAGCAAAATACGTCAAATTACTAATTATTTAGTTGGATCTGTTGAGACAATGTACAAAATCACAAAATTCTATTTAAATCTTGCAAAATTTAAAGTTTCTGTGCAAAATCTACAGGATGACATAAAAATTTCGATTGCTATAATGTAAATTTCACGATATTTATATAGAATTTTATTGAAATCTTGCAAAATATAAAGAGTTTCATGAAACTTCTACCAAAATACGTCAAATTCCTAATTATTTAGTTGGAACTGTTGAAACAATGTACAAAATTCACAAAATTCTATTTAAATCCTGCAAAATTTAAAGTTTCTGTGCAAAATCTACAGGATGACATCAAAATTTCGATTGCTATAATGTAAATTTCACGATATTTATATAGAATTTTATTGAAATCTTTCAAAATATAAAGAGTTTCATGAAACTTCCACCAAAATTAGAAAAATACGTCAAATTACTAATTATTTAGTTGGATCTGTTGAAACAATGTACAAAATCACAAAATTCTATTTAAATCCTGCAAACTTTAAAATTTCTGTGCAAAATCTACAGGATGACATCAAAATTTCGATTGCTATAATGTAAATTTCACGATATTCTATAGAATTTTATTGAAATCTTGCAAAATACAAAGAGTTTCATGAAACTTCTACCAAAATTAGCAAAATACGTAAAATTCTTAATAATTATTAAGTTGAAACTGTTGAAACAATGTACAAAATTCACTAAATTCTATTTAAATCCTGCAAAATTTAAAGTTTCTGTGCAAAATGTACAGGATGACATAAAAATTTCGATTGCTATAATGTAAATTTCACGATATTTATATAGAATTTTATTGAAATCTTGCAAAATATAAAGAGTTTCATGAAACTTCTACCAAAATTAGCTAAATACGTTAAATTCCTAATTATTTAGTTGAACCTGTTGAAACAATGTACAAAATTCAATGTGCAAAATTTAAAGTTTCTGTGCAAAATCTACAGGATGACATCAAAATTTCGATTGCTATAATGTAAATTTCACGATATTCAATAGAATTTTATTGAAATCTTGCAAAGTATAAAGAGTTTCATGAAACTTCTACCAAAATTAGCAAAATACGTTAAATTCCTAATTATTTAGTTGAAACTGTTGAAACAATGTACAAAATTCACAAAATTCTATTTAAATCCTGTAACATTTAAAATTTCTCTGCAAAATCTACAGCAGGACATCAAAATTTCTATTGCTATGACATAAAATTCACGATATTCTATTGAAATTCTATTGAAATACTGCAAAATTTAAAGGGTCATAATTTAAATTGATTATCAAATAATTATTTAATGAACAAAATATTTGTATGCATTTGGTAAACGATTTATATCAACTTCTCGTTCTCAGGCTTTCAATTACATATCTTACATGATACCAGTGGTACGTTATCCTATTGGGCATTTTCCGGGGCCCCAAATCATTATATTTTTTAAACACACAACAACAAAATTTTACACTGTACATGGGGGGCCCCATGTAGCCATAACGCACCGCTGCATCATGCCCACATAATAATTTCAGTTGAAAGAATTCCTGAGGCACAAAGCTGAAAGAGAAGCCGTTTTGGAGGCAGAGGCCAATCATCTCAAAGAAGCCAAGGAAAAGGATATCGCCAGACTTAGGGCGGCTCAGGAGAAGGCGTCCGATTTGCAGTCACAAAGAGACGAAATGAACGCTTATCGGTTACAAGAAGAAGTAAGACATTAATATGAATACAAATTTGTAGGATGAATTACTTGGCTAACCAATTTTCTTTGCGTAGGCACTACTGTATATTATTATATAATAATATATAGTATTATTATATAATTATATTATTATTATTAACATTATTTAGGAATTAGTAGATGTCTGTATACGTTCATTCAGCTCTTTGCCCCGTAATTTAGGCTGAACGAGACTGGCGAAAAAAAGAAAAGGAAATTGCTCTGAAGAAGAAGGAAATGGCGGCGGCACTGAAGAGGGACAGAGAAAAGCAAATAGAAGACATTAGGCATGCCCAGGCTTTGGAAATTCACCGTGACGAAGAAGAATTTCATAAGGTACGTTACCATGTTGATTTAAAAGTATGAAGATATGCAACCATGGGCAGAAAAGTGCGGACAATTACAAAACTGACAATTAGCGGTCCAGTTGAGAAATAGCCAGGACACGGCAGAAAGAGACAGACAGGCAAAAAAGTGCGGACAATTACAAAACCAACAATTAGTGGTCCGGTTCAGAAAGAGGCAGACAGGCAAAAAAGTGCGGACAATTACAAAACCGACAATTGGCGGTTCAGTTGAGAAAGAGACAGACCTCGATGTCGCCACTCTATTGGCTGGTTTTTAAAGGAAAGGGGATGTACGGGTTAAAGAGGGTATGATAAGAGGCCACACTCTCCTGCTTTGGGTTGTGTATCTTTACATTCTTCAATCAACGGTTACCACACGAATTATCTACAGAGTTTCTGAACTTCAACGTTATATCTAGGTGTAGTGGTTTTCGGTCAATAGATTGTTAATAAATGTTATAATGCGAGTATCAACTTATAAATATAACAACTCTGCGTCGCAATTCCAAAACAATAATACTCTTATGGCAGACATTTAACTAAAAACTGCTTGGCTTTGCTTTGGAGGGTAACTGAACTGGTGATCCCGAGTTAAGTTACACATACCCATAAGGGAAAGGGGATGCAAGGGTTAAAGAGCTTCCCTGCTTTGGGTTGTGTATCTTTACACACTTCAATCAACGGTTATTACACAAATTGTGCACAGAGTTGTACTTCTATGTTATATCTAGGTGTACTGGTTTTCGGTCAATAGATTGTTTATAAATGTTATAATGCGAGTATAAACTTATAAATATAACAACTCTGCGTCGCAATTCCAAAACATTAATACTCGTATAGCAGACATATAATTAAAAACTGCTTGCCTTTACTTTGGAGGGTAATTGAACTTCGGATCCTGAGTTAAATTACACATGCAGTAAATCACCAGTAAATGGAACCTGATACCAGCCAACACAAAAGGTTAGGTTAGGTTAATATGCCATACATGTGCTAGAAATTTTCCACATCTTTAATTTTGACTGTGTTTGACGAAGCAAAAAGTTTAAAATGTGTTGAAATTACCTTTTATATTACGTTTGTATCATCTTCTTGAGATATTTGTACATACTAAATACAGGGCATATAAAATTAAACCACCCAAAATCGCCATTTGCATCCATCACATGGTAGTTATTTGTCTGCAGGACAAAGTTAAAAACAGAAGTTTGGCAACGTGTAAATTTTCAATCATTTCAAAAGTACTGTCAATTTAAAAGTTTCATATATTTAATGTATATGCCCTGAATAAATTAACAAAAACGAGTTTTAATTATATGGTTGTATCAATTACAAATAGGACATACAAAGAACATTGATTTATTGTAAATCTTGAAACTTTAAATGATGAATTAAAGGTCTCAGATTGCTTGAGGAAATAATTCCCAGTTGTACATTTCAAATAATTTTGCAGTTTATTTCATATTAGGAATCTAAATTGTTTACCTGAGATTATTCCATATATCGTTTTACATCAAATTCAAATTGATTCAGGTTAGGATCCATATAATTATTTAATTGACGACACCAACAGTAATGACATGACAATCGATAGGTAATACAGATATCTTCCTAAATTTTGGCTTAGTTGCCAGATTTATTTTTTACCCTAAATAAACGCCATCTGGTGGATGAAAATGGTGACTTGGTTGGTTTAATTTGAAACACTTTGTATAAATAAAACTAAAATAAGCTTCACTTCTTTATAGGAAATTACAATTGATTCGGTCTCGCAACAATCTTCAAGTTATGTAATTAATAAATATGTTAAAAATTAAGTATATCACAAATAATTATAAGGGGATTTCCTAAATTTTAAAATCTGCTATTTTTATATACATCCAAGATATTTGTGCGTTGTTACAATTAATTAACAGCTGTTTAAATAATGTGTTTTGTAGGTGGCTAAGTTGCAGTATGAAACATATCTAAGAGAGCAAGAAAAAATAAAGGACAAGAGAGAAAAAGCCGCAAAGCACAAAAAGGAGATACTGAAACAGGTCGACGAGAAAGAGCGGGAACGGATCGAGTTGCGTAAGGCCAAGATGGAGGAGGGACATGCCTTACGCTTGGAGAAGGAGATCCGGGAGATGAAGATTCAAGAGACTCTCGACAAGAAGATTGAAGGCTTAAGGTACGCACAAAATGCATTCCCCGTACGGAATCACATTTATAGTTCAAAGCAATCACTCGACATCTAAAGTTGTATTTATGTGGGTAAACGTAATGTTTGATTTCAGGTTACACAATGTGCCAGAGCAAAACATAACGGATATTCAAAGGCAGGTTACTACAAAAATTGCACAAATGAGACAAAAGTGAAAAGTTAATATATGTAATGTAATCAAATTTAATTTCCGAGAGGTATTTTAAATAAAACAACCTTGTTTTAATAATGACTTTAATGTGCTGCTGGAATAAAAACATTCAAAATATTAAATCGTGATAAACCAAGCAACCACATAATGCAAAATATTTCTAAATACTATACTAGAATCTAATTTCAATTACTAATAATACATTTTCTCAACTTATGTATTATCAACTTTAGTTTGTACATATACATTGCAACTAGATTCGTATCAGTCGTAAATAGAAAAATTGTAAATGCAGGAATGATTCAGTGAGAGAATTTAAATTTTAGATGCAAGCTTACTAACGATTTTTGTGGTGGTTTCAAAGTGCAATATATATGCACAAATGTTTAGTAAAGTTAATATTCGAGATAAGAAAATGTTTTGAATCATTTCAAAATAAATACCAGGCAATAATATCACGTTAATAATTAAAAATATCTATGGCAAATTGTTGACAGTTAAGGCTGTGTTTTAAACCAAACCCCTCTACGATTAGAAACACTGGAATAAAAAATATAAAGCATGCACAGAAATAAATACAAATAAAGATGTGTTGTCTCTGGAAGACCTGGAACAAGTAATCAAAACATGAAGATTACTCGTTTATATACTGAATTCACCAGAAAAAAACAGTAAAAGCAAATTGTATTATACATAAAAATGCATCAAAATATGACAAGTCAGAATAAAACGTTTAAAATACCAGAAACTATATGCTGTTAATGTTACGAATTAAGACATCTTCATACTACTTAACACAAACACATGAAATGATTCAAGAAGTGTAGGAAATGGGCTCATATCTTACCTATTAGCAACATTGAATAATATAAAAAATATTCAGCATATACCTTAAATTCATGGGATACCAAAAACATATTATTAAATAGTGTTGATTTTAACTTTAGGGCATAGAAACAAAAATATTCCAACACATAGTGTTTCAATATATTTTTTTTAACGTATGAACGTGACTGGCTGTGAAACTCTATACATCGGAACCTTTTCATTTCAAAATTAGTCTTGCAATGAAAACAGTACACAATATTCATCAGATGTATATATATACACATAAAATACAAAAGAAAATATGTTTATAGCTTCAATGGAAAAGTATCACAACTCTGTATATAGAGGGCAAATAGATCGAGGTATATTCTGTATACTGTACCTTAGCAATGAGCATAACCTGCAAAAAATACAAAAAACACACAAGGCAATGTAATATTAATGTTTAATATGTAAAGTGAAATTACAGGGGCATAAAAATGCAGATTACATATATGATTTTTATACAATAAATTTGCGACTGAAGTAAACAGTTTTGGTTTTTATCAAATGAAAAATTGCCTCCATTACCAAAAACGCGTTACATGCAAAAATGTTTATTTCAGTTTCGATTTACATTACTATAACAAAATATCTTTTCTGTCTGTATGGGGTAAACTAAAAAATGTGGTTTTAGAGTAAGATGCTGTAATTATAACATATAGTTTACTTGCACCTTACATCATGTTTTTGTCCCTAATATGTGTGTGACACAGTACTTAAATAAGTAGCTTACCGAAATGCAGGTAGCTGACCTGTCCTCTTGTTGTCCCTACCCTACACAAGCTAAAACACACAAGACCCTATCCTATAGCTTAATGAATAATTTAAATATTAGATTAATGAAATTGTGGAAGCTATGACTATTAGTGACAAAAACATTATTTCATTGTAATTTGTTTTTCAATTAAAAAATACATAATGGAAAAAATATATATAAAAAAGTTCTTTTTTTAAATACTGAATCATGGTTATGTACATATACAACAATTGGAACCACTTCCAAAGATTCTTGTATAGGGACACCACGAAATTAAAACAAAATAAAAAATAAAAACTTACTCTAAATTAAACCTACTTTTATTTATGTATAATATTTATACTTTTTTAAATCCAATTCACGGTCAGGTCATCAACTGGTCGTGTCGCAATGCTTTTATGGACGCTTAATAATTGTGTAATATAAAATATATATAATATTGGAGTAGACGAGATAGAGATAGAGAGATGGGATAGCCGGGGACATCTTACGAAGTTAAAATCTGTAAAGTACACAAAAAAAAAACTAACATCTCCTTGGACCTCAAACACCGTAGCCTGAAAGTTATGAACCATAATACTACATTTGCAATAAAAGAAAATGATTTTTTTTTAGTTACTGATTATATTGATTTTGAAAGTGAAATAGTATTAGAGTACATATTCATTAAAATAGACATGTCAAATGCAAAAAACAAGTATATGTAAATGGACAAATAAATAGCCCTGGAACATTGACAAATAGCAATAATATCGGAGAAAAATAAATGTTGATATACATGACATCAGAATATTTGAAATGGCACACGTAGAAAATATTATGTTCATATTTATGTATAAATATAACCAAGCAGAGATATAGAAAGGGTACTTACGATTTTCTCTGAACGTGCAAGGACTGAGATCTTAGTTATTATCCTGCTGCTGAGGAGCTGAATTGCCATATCCATATCCCGGGAACCCGTACTGTCCACTCTGAGGTACTCCTTGAGGCGCTCCACCCTGACCTTGTCCTCCATAATATCCTAAACAAAAACTACCCGTGAGAAACAATTCACTTTATACTACGATCAACCCTTACCTCCTGGTGCCTGCTGATAGCCTCCATACGGCTGCTGATATGCACCGCCGCTGTTGGGCTGTCCGGGGGCAGTTTGCATATTTGGCTGCCCGCTCGTATTAGAGCTACCCTGAAACCATTGCAACAGGGTTAATACAAAATAAAATACACATTTCACTTAAAAATTACGGAATCTTAAAATGACAATCGTGAAATTTTACACTCTAAAGTGTGATGAATTTCTACCATGTTTTCGTACATCCTGTAGAACTTTAAAATAAACTTTCGTTTTTCAAAACTTAATCTGAAGTGTGGGTACATTTTTTTGAGACACCCTGTAGTATACAATAATAATAATAATCCCTACTGCTCCTACTGCTCCTCCTTACTGTCATTATTTGACCCAATATGCATGTGAATTCCATTGACAAAAGAATACAGCAAATTAGCAAATTTGAAGCACTATAGTCTGTCCAATTTCAAGATGGAGTACGCATAAACAAATTCAGAGCCTACACACCACAAGTACAGCAATTGCAGTAATAAAATCCACTTAGTCCGGCTAGACTGCAGGACGACCAATCGTATGCTTGTGTTGAAGTGTGCATGTACAGATCATGCATGTTAGATTGTTTACGCGCACTCTATATTGAAATTGGACATACTATAGAAGTAATTTAACATTGGGATTGAGTCGTTGATTTTGCTCACCGGCATATTAGTGTCGTTCAATTTATTTTTATTCTACTTTAATGTTTAGGCATTACTTTTCTACAAACTTGAAATTCGTATAAAGTAAAAAAAGTTACCTTATTCTTCATTTGAGCTTCAATAGCTTCGGCTTCTTTATGCTTTCCTAAACTCCGATAATATTCGGCCCACTGTGCGCTGTAATCCGGCTGTGCGCCATTCGCCGTGGGCGCTTGAGCTACGGGTGCCCCGGCAGGAGCAGCGGGATTGGGCGCAGGCATTCCCGGGCCGCTTGTTGGGCCGGGGGGTCCTGTTCCTTTACTTTTTGCCTGATTGAGAGAGCGCGTTAGCACGGTTGATTCGTTTTAAAGTGCGAAGGTAACTGACCTGCTGCTCGATCATGTCCGCCTCCCGGTGCATTCCCAAGGAACGGTAGTATTCCGCCCACTGCAACGAGTAATCTGGCTGTCCGGAAGATGAATTCATTTGTACTGGTGCACCGGATTGTGGGGCGCCTTCGCCGCCTGGCTGGTTCGGTCCGCCCCATTGCTGCTGGAAACCAGGTACTCCCCAACCTTGCGGATTGTAACCCTGTGGTGCCATACCAGGATATGCCTGGAAAATGAATATCATTACTGAAACTCCTGGTTAATTGCGACATACATTTACCGTTGGAAGATTGTTACTTATATTACCACCTACTGGGACAAAGTTAAGTGGTAATTGAACTTTTTCACTAATTATTCGTTTTGCCATTTCGATCTGGTCCGGTTCACCTCTGATGATGAATGTCTTATCACCATTTGGTTGAGCTGGCGACCTTCTATCTAATTCGCAATGAGCTCCAGATTGTTGGTTTATTTGTTTAATTGTGTCACCACCTAGAAATTATTAGGATTAATAACCGTTGCAAAATTGAATAATTACTGGTTACCTCTTCCAATAATAACTCCGCATTTTGAGGCGGGTACTGTGAACGTAACTTCCTGTTGATTATTATTTTGTCTGCGGTCTTCCCAACCTCCGCCGTACTCATTACCGCCTGGTCCTCCGTTACGTCCATTTCCCCCACGGTTTTCATACCTATCTCCACCTCCACCTCCTCCTCCGCCTCTGCCTCCACCACGTCCACCACCGTTACGTCCACTTCCACCATTACCACCGCCTTCTCCTCCGTCTCTTCTATGTACACTATCGATTAATTCTTCTATCCTTTGTCGTGCCTAGAATTTTTTGTGTTAATTGAGAACCCTTTAATAATTTCCCTCCTTACTTGTTCAACATTCTGGGGTTTTCCCGAGAGGTAACACCTTCTCTCTCCGGGTCCTTCATCCCTAGTTTGCTGAAACTGAACCCGAGCACCAGTCTCGGCTTGAATTTTTTTAATCATGTCACCACCTTTTCCAATTACAACACCGACTGCCGCCCGGGGCACCAAAACTTCCACGTCATTGTTTCCGTAATCATTATTTCCTCCGTAACTTGACCTGTCATCTTGACTTCTACCCCCTCTGCTGCCGGGGCCTCCACCACCACCGCCTCTGTTAAAAGCCTGCATCTCCTTCTCTGCAATGAGATCGTAAACTAACTGTTTAGCATATTCTACTTTAGACGGATCTCCGCTGATGCGTAAAGGCTTCTCCTGCTCTTGGTTCGGGCCGTCCTGAATGACGACCATTTTCGCTCCGCTTCTCTCCTGAAGCTGCTTTATGGTTTCGCCGCCCTTTCCGATTATCAGGCCCACCTTCGGGCCGGGGACCATTATCTCTACAAAATTCCTACCACCCCCACCCCCACCTCCTCCTCCTCCGCCTCCTCCTCCTCCTCCGCCGCTTCCACCACCCATAGGTCCTGAATTATTTACCCCTACAAAAAATAATATTTACAGCATATGATAGAAACAAAGGTACAAAATGCAAAAAACAAAGACATGCACTATAAAATTATATATTAAGCGGCCCTATGAATATTTTATAATTCACAAATTTTACATGTGACGGGATAGTGGGACTCTGGATACGGGACTTTAAGAATTGAGGGTTTTCTCTAATACCTGAGTAATTACCCTGTCCTAATCCAGGCCCTAAATCAAGCCCAGCAAGGCCCTCTGATCGACCCCGCTGATGTACAATATTCATGATGAGTTCCTTCGCCCTGCTGATAGCATCACGAGTTCCCGACAATGAGCAAACACGTTCAGGCATACCAGCAGAATCAGGTGCCATTTGAATTTTACATCCAGATTCTGCTTGTAACCTAGTTATCTGCTCACCACCACGACCGATTACTGTAAGAACAGCCGTCAAATTAAAGCAAAATCAACCCGAAAACAATCAACACTAATTCCTTTTGACTTAGATACAGTTATCTCTGCACACTAAGCACATGTAAGTCATATGTATTGACCGCGGCAATGTGCAACTCACATCAAATAACAATTTACAAAAATTAACTTGTGTAACGCAAAAAAAAATTCTGTACAATATATAATTTAAAAAATTTAACTCAAACAAACGGACCCAATCTTACGCTCACCTATTAAATTCTTAACTCAAACCAAAAGACCAAATCTTACGCTCACCTATTAACTAACGATTAAATTTGGAACACGGACTTTCTTGCAATAACCTCGTTCGCTTACAAAATCATACTTCATTACATGAACATAAAAATTAGTTGAATTATCCGAAGAGGGCATTACAAGAATCAGAATCCACTAATCGAATTACCAATATTTATTAGGCGATTGTAATATTGGTCATGAATATTAAATAACATGGCCATTATTAACCCCAAGTTATATAATTTATTTTTACAAATTTGCTCGATTTACCTGTTCTCACAACAGTTCTGGATAAGGTACTGGCTTAAACTTTGTATAAGTAAATAGTTCAGTAGAAATCAAACTTCTCAGTGTGTTTAAGTTATATTTGTTCAAGACAAAAGGCTTTGTTACCACCAGAATATTATTTAGGTTGGTATTGTAAAACAAAACAAAAACTAGGGCTAGCACGATATAACCAAACATTACAACCAATAGTACATGATAAAGCAAACACTTTGATACGAATTGCTATGATTATTAAGAACAAGCACAGAAAATTACCCGGAAATGTTAGGAATTCATATGCCTGCATATTTCATACACGTTAAAACATGTTATTTATTTTGTTGGAAATACTGCACTCAAATTAAACACTCGAACGAAGGTTATTCTGACTATTGCACGCAACGATGCATAAAATATAACGATGCGGCAAAAAATGTATTATGCATCCCCTTGCAGTAAAATAGAGGGTTTCGTATGGTACATATCCTTGAGTGACAAATGAATTATGAATGTGGCATATTGATCAATCATGTGATTACTCTAAATTTTTTATTACCTACTGCAAACTTGGATCAATTGAGAATGTTATTGGAACGATTCTATAAGTGTGCTTTAAACAACTAACCATACCACTGATAAAAATTACATGTCAAATGTAATCAAGTTTCGCAACTATCTAATGCAATCTAACAGTATTTTTGTGTCAAGGGCAAAAGGTTGCCAATTACTGGTTGCAAATGCTTTTCTGCCCGAGAGTCATACAATATTTTTTGGCCCTCAAACAGTTTCAATTGCAAAACATACAAAATTATCCATGGCAATTATTTGCTGTTCACATATCAAAGGCCCAAGACCAGAATTTACATCGAAAATATACATGGCAACACTGTCCAGGGGGAAATGAAAAGTTAGGTTAGGTTTTGTTGCCTAATGTCAAAACCATTAACGAACCCAACAAAGTGCCAGAGAAAACGAAAACTTTAATATGTTCTTGTTTTTTTATTAACTTTTAGTTCGGGATACATTATGTATAAATAAATAATGCAATTTTTACTTGTAGGTACCACAGTTTATTAAAATAAACTGTGATACCTACAAAGTAAAAAAAGTATTATTTATTTAATATGTTCAGTGAAGAAAATTAACAAAGACATTTTTAATTGTTTGTTAAGCAAGTTTCTGTTCGTGCGATGGCAGCAATTTAACTTTTTTTACATCTGCATACGTTAATTTCATAATTGAATTGTTAAACTTTCAAAAATTGCTGTACTGATTTTCTTTACTGAGAATATTACACATTTTCTCTGGCACTTTATGGTGTTCGTTAATGGTTTTGACATTAGGCAAAAAAACCTAACCTGACTTTCAATTTTCCCCTAGACAGCGTTGCCATGTATATTTTTGAGGTAAATTGCGGCGTTGGTGGGCCTTTGAAATGTGAACAGCAAATAATTGCCATGGATAATTTTGTATGTTTTGCATAGAAATAAATGGAAAATATTTAAAAAAAATGGAGACATCCAGTAGCAGTGTGGATATTATTAACATAGGGGACAACAGAAAGCTGGCACAAAAAATTACATTGCATAACTACTTTGTTAAATTATTCGAAAAAATAAATATAACGGCTCTCCTAGCACCGAAGAACATTATTAACAGATATGATATCTGGTGCTACTTATACCAAATCGTTTCCATATGCATAAATTATTTAATTCCGGCAAGTTCTAGTTGCATATTATTATGGTACATTAAAAACGCACTGGAGGATGCGTAGGTACACTCGATTTAAAATCGAATCTTTAATGATTTCACTGAATCAGACATAACAATGTCATGTAAACGGTCGACTTGTTGAACCAATCTAATCTTATCTGAGATGTTTCATGTTTTAGTGGAGCAAATGTTAATAGTCGACATGAGAACATGCTTTCCAACAACCACTTAAAATCACAACTTGCGAAAGATGATAAATATTTAGAAGCTGAACGCATTTACGAGAATCTGTTTGAGTTTGTAAACCAAATAAGTGTCTTATCTCCGCTACCTTTAATTTCCATAGAATCTCAAATGTAATGTATACGCATATACCTAATTGCATGACAATTCGCATGCTTGAAGGATTCTCAAGTTGCCGAATACAACCCGCAACCATAATTAATAAACAAAAATGGATTATATGAAATTATATGGATATTTCAAAGAGTACTTTCGAGGAATATACTGAGTGATTTATAACGGATGTAAAAAACTTTGACAACTTGTTAGGAGGTTAGGTTAGGCGCGTTATTTTTTATCACTTAACTAGGCGCGCTGTGAACTTCGTTCACATCATCAGTTTTTCTATGTTTCCGAAATTAGTTTTTGAAATATTTAGTTGTTTTACAAGTAGCAAGATGTAAAGGAAACAACAACATACCTTGGAGCAACAAAACAACGTAAATTATATTATTACTAAAAAAAAAAAGATCTGTTTATAGATACACTTTTCTTGATTTCCTAGCCTATGCCGCATCGCGCGTGAACTTCATGCATAGGCGCGACTAACTAAGGGTTAAGTAAAAATGTTAGATGAACATAGGTCCTATATTGATTAGTTACAGAACTGCAAGAGATTAAAGTTTATTAAAGAAATAGTAAATAGTAGTTTCATATCAAGTTACAGTTCCAAAAACAAAAACAAACATACAATTTTAACAATGAACAACTAATTTTCAATTTAAGAAAAAAACAATTATAAAATATAACGAACTAATTTTCAATTATAGGCAGATTGTGTTTTGTTTTTTCATGGTAACTAAATATTCTGGTGTATTACGTATTAAAAAACGTTAATAGTAACGTGTTCGTTGTGTGAGGACATCATATTCAAATGCAATTATGACGTAATAGCATTTGATATTTGAATGTGATGCTTATTTACGTAAAATTGCGGCCCCAACAAGTTGGCAAAGTATTTTACACACGTTATAAACACCCTGTATAACTCAAACAGACAAGATGGCTAATTGATTAGTAATTGGCCATAGAAGAGGAAATAGGCCCTTGTAAAAAACAAAATTAAAAAAAACAAGAGTAATAATTGATGAATTGATAACTTTGAAATAAATGTTGTCAGCTGTACAAATGTAAGTACAATTTTTTTACTTCCCAGTTAAATTTAATGTAACTAATTTGTAACTATTATTTGTTTCTAAGTTAACTAATTGGTAACTATTATTTGTTAAGAACAAAAAAAAAAAAAAAAAAAAAAAACTTAATTGTCTTCATAAAGCGATATAAGTAATTTTGTTTAATGCAGAAAATATGCAGTTTAAGATACATTTTTGTTGGAAAATAAATGTATATTTGAGAAATTGTTTGCAAAACAACCAAACATCTACTTCCACTTGTTCATATGTTCTCTTTTGAACAACAAAAGTTTTTCTTTTTGAAGTTCAGATGATCCAAAAATGTTCTTAATTTCAAAAATTATTCAACTATTTTGAGCCAAGTTTCATTGGGAATAATTTCAAAAATATGACATTGTAAAAATATTTTTACAAAGAATAAAGATAATCTAAAACATCTGGTAAGAGAAATATTCCCTACAGTTTACGTTTTCAAATTTAGTTTTCGTTCCAAATTCTCAATTTAATAATTAATTAATATTTTTAGTCAAGTTTTTCATGAATAATTTGTAAAATAAGATCAAATTAATTGGTTGGAGTTTGTGAAATATTAACATTTAATATTAATAATAATATTAATATTAATATTAATAACATTAACAAAGAGAAGTAACAATTATCCTTTTTTCACGACATTTATTTAACTAAATAGACTAGAATAGAAATAACAGTATCAAATGTCTACTGAAGATGATCATGTGGTGGTTGAAATGTACATTTAGTTAAACAAATGTCTGTGTGAAAAAAAGAATTGTGACTTTTCTTTAACAGAATTTAACATCAATAAGTTGTTTAAAAAATTATTTTAAAAAATTAAGACAATCATCTAAAACTGCATATATTTTCAGAGCACTCTTTGCTGAAGGAAAATTACGTTGTATTTATTCAATTTTTTAATACTAAATTGTGATATTTGCCAAATAATTCTGATCAATTATTTTAAATTAGTCAAAACAATGTGAAAATTTTATTGAAGTCCAAAAAATCATACTTTTCTATGCAAAATTGACAACAAATCCAAATTCAGTACTATAAAATATTCACAACTGGAATTTTATAGTAGTGAATTTAGATTTGTAATCACTTTTGTATAGAAAAGTTTGATTTCTTGGACTTCAATATTTTTTTCACATTGATTTGATTAATTTAAAATATTAAGGATGTGTACCATATGAAAAATTCATCTAAAACTGCATATATTTTCAGAACACTCTTTGCTGAAGGAAAATTACGTATATTTATTCCATTTTTTAATACTAAATTGTGATATTTGCCAAATAATTTTGATCAATTATTTTAAATTAATCAAAACAATGTGAAAATTTTATTGAAGTCCAAGAAATCATATTTTTCTATGCAAAATTGACAACAAATCCAAATTCAGTACTATAAAATATTCACAGCTGGACTTTTATAGTAGTGAATTTAGATTTGTAATCACTTTTGTATAGAAAAGTTTGATTTCTTGGAATTTTATCGAATTTTTCAGTATTTTTGATTGATTACAGAAAACTAATCACTGTTTCTGTATGAATATCATAGATTGTAATCACTTTTGTATAGAAAAGTTTGATTTTTTGGAATTTTATAGAATTTTTCACTATTTTTGAATGATTACAGAAAACTAGTCCCTGTTTCTATATGAATATCATAGATTGTAATCACTTGTATAGAAAAGTTTGATTTCTTGGCGTTTTATCGAATTTTTCACTATATTTCATTGATTACAGAAAACTGGTCACTGTTTCTATCTGGCGTTCTATGTTCATATTTTTTTTAAAGAATATCAAAATTGCCACTAAATCCTGATGGAGTACCATAATATTTAAAACCAGTTATGATCTGTATATCATAACATCATAATATATATATAGTCGTATATAGTGAAAAATTCTTTGCAAATAGTCAGAATATATAATAGTCAAAATTCCAAATATATAGACAATATTTTTACTTACTTCAAAATCAATTTTTATTACAAATTTTTTTATTTCTTAATTGATTCAAACTTCAACTTAATTTTCTTCATAAATGGCGATATATGTAATTATGTTTAGTGCAGAAAATATGCAGTTTAAGATACATTTTTTATTGGAAAATAAATATATATTTGAGAAATTGTTTGCAAAAAAACCCAACATTTGCTTTTGCTTGTTGGTTTGTTCTGTTTCGAAGACCAGATGTTCCAAAAATGTTGTTCTGAATTTCAACATGTATTCAATTATTTTGAGCCAAGTTCTTCGGGAATAATTTCGAAAATATGACATTGTGAAAATATTTTTACAAAGAATAAAGATAATCTAAAACATGTGATATTCTCTACAGTTTGTTGATGTTTTCATTTAGATTGTATTTAGAATGTAATTCAAGCCTTACATGCTGAATCTACTAGAATTATTTTATTTGAGAGAAGCCATGCGCTTACACAAAAAATAATAATTTAAACTTTTTGGTAAACATTTTTATGCCAAATTTACCAGAATGATTTTGAACTTTTTATCTCAAACCATTGCGTACCAACTCTTAACCAGAAATATTTTATTTGCAAATCTGAACGTTTTCTTAAATATTTTCATTCATTAATCTCCCAGAATTATTTTTTTCTGTGACTTTGATGAACTTTATAATGGTACGTATGACAATTAAGATACAAACATACATAACATTTTTAAAGGAATTTTAATTAGGTAATAAATTCTGATTGGTCGATTTGTTGAAAATTCATAGTTAAAATGTATGAAATCGAGTAATGCACTTTTTTATTTTTAAAAAACATGACTTTTGGTTTTTGGTTGAAAGTTTTTCAAAAATTGATGTGCATTATTTTATTTCATACATTTAAATTCTGATTGGCATAAATAATATTGTTAATTTGTTAATTAATATTGTTTATTGAGCGAGAGAAGCACTAATGCCCTTAAATGTCAATGCGCTTACACAAAAAATAATAATTGAGTGATTGTACGTTTTGGTAAACATTTTTATGCCAAATTTACCAGAATTATTTAACTTGCGATTTTAATTGGTTTTTTATCAAACATTTTCGTACCAACTCTCAACCAGAAATATTTTATTTGTGACTCTGAACTTTTTCATAAATATTTTCTTCCTTTAATCTTCCAGAATTAATTTTTGCTGTGACTTTGATGAACTTTATAATGGTACGTATGACAATTGAGATATAAACATACAAATTTTCAAGTGAATGTTAATTAGGTAATAATTTCTGATTGGCTGATTTGTTAAAAATTCATATATTAAAATGTATGAAATAGCATAATGCACTTATTAAATTTTTAAAAACTTTTGTTTTTAATTGAAAGTTTTTAAAAATAAGAAATTTAAAAATAATTGAAGTGCATTACTTTATTTCATACATTTAAACAGGTGTATTACGTATCAATTTTTTTAGCAGTAACGCTACTTGCAGCATCACATTCAAGTGTCAGATGAACATGATATACATCATGATATACATGATATACATTATCATGATATACATGATAAACCATGTATATCATCAATGCATCTGACATTCGAATGTGATGGTACAAGCAACATTATACGTAACTGCTAACATTTTTTGATATGCAATACACCTGAAATTCTGATTGGCATAAACAATATTGTTAATTTGTTAATCAATATTGTTTATAAGTGGTATGTATCTTGGAGCTTGTGAAAGGTTTTTATTAATAAAGAAAAAAACACCCTTTTCACAAAACACATTTATTTTATCTAAATGTACAGCCACGGACTCTAAGAATGACGCGTCCGTCCGTTCGATCAGCCATTCTTGTCTGTTCCCCCACGGCAGGGGCATGGTAGACAAGGATAGAAGACTGATCGGACGGACGGACGCGTCATTCTTAGAGTCCGTGGCTGTACATTTCGATCGCTAGGCAACCATCTTCAATAGAAATATTACTAGATGGTGGATGGTGATACTAGAAGATGGTCGCCTAGCGATCGAAATGTACATTTAGATAAAATAAATGTGTTTTGTGAAAAAGGTGTTTTTTTCTTTATTAATATTGTTTATATTTTGATAAATTATATTTTGTTTGGAGCATATTGTTTGTATTTGTCAGTTATGACTTTGGTCTGACAAAGAAAGTTTGATTTTTTTTGTATATATTATATTGGCATAAATAATATTGTTAAATTGTTAATCAATATTGTTTATATTTTGATAAAATAAATGTGTTTTGTGAAAAAGGTGTTTTTTTCTTTATTAATATTGTTTATATTTTGATAAATTATATTTTGTTTGGAGCATATTGTTTGTATTTGTCAGTTATGACTTTGGTCTGACAAAGAAAGTTAGATTTTTTATGTATATATTATATTGGCATAAATAATATTGTTAAATTGTTAATCAATATTGTTTATATTTTGATAAAATAAATGTGTTTTGTGAAAAAGGTGTTTTTTTCTTTATTAATATTGTTTATATTTTGATAAATTATATTTTGTTTGGAGCGTATTTTTTGTATTTGTCAGTTATGACTTTGGTCTGAGAAAGAAAGTTAGATTTTTTTTGTATATATTATATTGGCATAAATAATATTGTTAAATTGTTAATCAATATTGTTTATATTTTGATAAATTTATTTTGTTTGGAGCATATTGTTTGTATTTGTCAGTTATGACTTTGGTCTGACAAAGTTAGATTTTTATGTATATATTATATTGGCATAAATAATATTGTTAAATTGTTAATCAATATTGTTTATATTTTGATAAAATAAATGTGTTTTGTGAAAAGGGTGTTTTTTTCTTTATTAATATTGTTTATATTTTGATAAATTATATTTTGTTTGGAGCATATTTTTTGTATTTGTCAGTTATGACTTTGGTCTGACAAAGAAAGTTAGATTTTTTTTGTATATATTATATTGGCATAAATAATATTGTTAAATTGTTAATCAATATTGTTTATATTTTGATAAAATAAATGTGTTTTGTGAAAAAGGTGTTTTTTTCTTTATTAATATTGTTTATATTTTGATAAATTATATTTTGTTTGGAGCATATTTTTTGTATTTGTCAGTTATGACTTTGGTCTGACAAAGTTAGATTTTTTATGTATATATTATATTGGCATAAATAATATTGTTAAATTGTTAATCAATATTGTTTATATTTTGATAAAATAAATGTGTTTTGTGAAAAAGGCGTTTTTTTCTTTATTAATATTGTTTATATTTTGATGAATTATATTTTGTTTGGAGCATATTGTTTGTATTTGTCAGCTTGGTCTGACAAAGAAAGTTAGATTTTTTTTGTATATATTATATTGGCATAAATAATATTGTTAAATTGTTAATCAATATTGTTTATGTTTTGATAAATTATATCTTATTTGGAGCATATTTTTTTGTATTTGTCAGTTATGACTTGTGAGATTTTTTTGTATATATTGTAGAGCATTTTGATTTATATTTAGTAGTTATGTTGAAGATTAAAATGTGTTGCTATAATGACATAGTTAAATGATGTGACAATACGAATTAAAATGTATAATTTTTATGCAGAGAGCAGTTAACAAGATTATAAACAGAATATATCGTCGAGATAGGGACTTTGGCCTCAAAGAAACCACGCCTTCGCAACTTATAACTTATGCGCACATTCATTACAGCAAGCGGTTGCTTGGGGTCCGAGCAAAAGGGGGGGCCCGAGTACTTGTGTGAGATGACTGTATTATAGACTTCAAAAGTGAATTAGGTTTAATCGTTAACCCAACATCGGAGCGTTCGGGACAGATACTTACTGAGGCCGACCATCTTATCAGGCACCTTGATATCCTCGTTGATCTGGGGCCCTCCGCCGATCGGAGGCGGGCCACCGCTCATATTAGATCCACCCATGCCTGGCGGCTGACCGGGGCGTCCACCGGTTCCCGCACCCTGCGCTGATGGTCCGTTACCAGCTAACTTTTTGGCATCAGGTTCTGAAAATTCTGAAAATTTCACTAACGCATGCGGCCTACGGTTTCGGACGAAAGTACCTGAGGTGTCCTCAAGCGGCCTCTTCTGACGCGTATCACCTGTGCTTGCGGCTGGATTAATTTTAGCAGCGATCTAAGAGAACACATGAAATGTAAGTGCGGGGAGCATGTTCGGGGCATGCATCCGACTGGAGTCGGTAGCATGGGGGGCAGGCTTTTGCCCCGGTGGCTTGGGGGGGCGCATAAGTGGGCAGTATTTTGCGATTGTTTTAGGCCCGCCAGAAGCGCCGCATCTGCCATTTGTAAATAAGCGTTATAGGTGTCTGTCAAGAGGCCCAGACAATGGCATACTGAAATGTGGTTATTTTATTAATTACCTGTTTTGCCCTTTGAAGAGCAGCTGCGAACGCAGAAGATTGATTAAAATTTTGTTGTGGTGGCGGCGCTACCGCTGAATAGTCACTCATTATGAAACATCAGACAGAAATCACACAAACAGAATATAACATGGAGATCTCAACTTGCAAGAGGCGACAGCGTTATTGGTGGCTTTTCTAGTGGAATATGGAATACCAACAAAAAAACCGGTGTACCTCGCCCGCGAAATATCGCACGATTAACGCAATTATAACGCACTTGTGTTGATCCAACGCGGTTTTATGAGCTGTTTATCGATGTATTTGCAAACGAAGGGCTTCTCACGTATGCTGGGCGCACGTTTTAGAAAACCGTAACGCGTGGTGCATTCGGTGCCGCAAATTTGGTACTAAAAGGACGCTTATTCTGTGCACAGAAATTATGCTGATTCAACACATACCAACACAAACTAATTAAAACTATTTTTAATTACTTTGTATTATTATCAGCGGATTATGCGAACATATTATCTAATTGATGCAACTACATATTTAAATTGCTCTGCCTAATTACTCTTATATTTTCAAGGCATCCATTCGCCTTAGCACAATATTGGTATTTAAAAATTTATAAGAAATTTATTAATAATGCATCCCCCCCTTAATATGCCCTTCTTCAACCCACAAATCATATAATTTGGCGCTAATTTCGCTAAATAATTAATTGAAGAAATGCCACCGAAAGTGGCAGCACTGCTTTTCTAGAGTGCGCTTGTTTTAACCGTGGCCATTTTGGTTTCGTTATTTTCTTATGCCTGTAATTAATGAAAGTAGCTCTGTAGGATTTTAAGAGATAAATACGTCTCGTGTGTGGAGAAGATCAGTGCATCTGCTAGATGAGGACTATAATTATGGAATTGGTCTGTCGGTTGTGCTGAATCTTCATGTTTAGTTTACCATTATAAATGTAAATATCGGTTGTTGGAGGGAACTAGTCGCAGGTTAGTAAGTCGAAATATTGCTGTTCTTTACATAAAACTGCGACCATCCAGCGGCACTTCCATGATCCCCGTTTGCCCAGTTCTGCGCCACAACCTGCTGCTGTGTGTGCACAACACGTCCACTTTTTATGCCCTCCTCGCGAACGTGCATCATTATGCATCACAATGTTATCGTTCGCAAAGCCTTTTCGCTCTTTGCAAATTTCCGCCGATTAAATCTTATCCCACCTACACTTGCGTTTGTGCATAACCCTTGATACAAATATTTGATAAAATGCCACACAAGTAATGTCAAGGTAACGCTCAACAGACTAAACACTTGTTTACGTTTAAAGGTGCACAAAATGTCGGAGATAATCTACCCGCCGGGTTGCAGACCGATAACCGAAGACCTAGGGGCGGATGAGATGATCAGACGCCTGAAAACGCTGGCGCACACCTTGCAGGCGATGGGGCAGGACGAGGGCGCGTACCAGCAATACATTCCACTAGCGCTCCACCTGGCCGAGGACCAGTTCCTGTCGCACCCCTCCAGAGACGTCCAGCTGCTGATAGCGTGCTGCATCGCGGACGTCCTGCGCGTGTACGCGCCCGAGGCTCCCTACAAGGACACCGACCAGGTGAAGACGATCTTCCTCTTCCTGATCACGCAGCTCTCGGGCCTCAAGGACCCCAAGGACGCCGCGTTCAAGCGGTACTTCTACCTCCTCGAGAACCTGGCCTACGTGAAGTCATTCAACATGTGCTTCGAGCTGGAGGACTGCCAGGAGATATTCTGCGCCCTGTTCCACCTCATGTTCAAGATTGTGAACGACGAACATTCCGGCAGGGTTAAAAGTTTTATGCTGGACGTGCTGTGTCCGTTGATAACGGAAAGTGACGCTGTCAGCAACGAGCTTCTGGACATCGTTTTACTGAACATTGTCGAACCGAACAAGACGCAGCGTAAAAACGCCTACTTCCTCGCTAAAGAATTAATCATAAAAACATCCGACACACTGGAACCTTACATCCAAGGTTTCTTCAACCAGGTCCTCATACTTGGGAAGGAAGACAAGGCGCTGCAGATATGCGGAAAGGTTTACGACCTCATTTACGAGCTGAACCACATCTGTCCGCAAGTTTTGGCGGCTGTCCTGCCACAGCTGGAGTGTAAATTAAAGAGTCCGCTGGAAAGTGAGAGATTAGGCGCCGTCGCTTTATTGGCGCGGATGTTTAGTGAAAAGGACTCGGAACTGGCGCGCAGGCACAGCGCCTTGTGGCGCGCTTTCCTGGGACGGTTTAATGACATTTCCGTGGCCATCCGCACAAAATGCGTGCAGTACTCCATGCACTTCTTACTAAACCATCCAGACTTGAGAAAAGACATAACGGAAACGCTTAAAATGAGGCAGCACGACGCCGAGGAGAACGTCAGATACGAAGTGGTAATGGCGATCGTCACGACCGCTCGCCGGGACTTCCAGGTGGTATCCGATTCCGAAGATCTGCTGGAGTTTGTCAAGGAGAGGACTTTGGATAAGAAATTTAAAATCCGCAAAGAAGCAATGTCCGGCTTGGCCATGATCTATAGGTAGGTTTTTTATTTTTTAAGTTTGTATATACATACCATCTACTGTAGGATCATCTCTTTAAGGAAACACTTGAGCGATCCGGACGTCCCCAACGCCACCAAGAAAGCCGTTACGTGGATTAAAGACAAGATATTGAACGGGTACTACATGGCGGGGATGGAGGACAAGCTTCTCGTCGAGCGCTTGTTAAACACCTGCTTGGTTCCATACCAGCTGCCAGCCCCCGAGAGAATGCGTAAATTGTATCACCTGCTGGGCACCGTCGATGAGCACGCCACGAAGGCCTTCATGGAGCTGCAGAAGAACCAGCTCTGCGTTAGGAAACTGGTGCTGGAATGGCTGGATCTTCACAAGCGGCCCTCCAGCCCGGACGTCCAGAAAGACTGCAACAGCAAGATAAACGCCCTGTCGAGGTGTCTACCAGAGCCTGTGAAAGCGCATGAGTTCCTGACCAAATTTAGTTCGCATCTGCGCAAAGACCACTCGTTACTGGAAGCAATGGAGATCGTCGCCAGGCCGTCCGTTGCCTGTCAGGAATGCTCGGAGGCGACGGCGGCGGTGCTAAAAAAGCTCGGGCAGCCTGTCATGACGAACTTGTACTATAATACAGTGAAAATGCTACTGGAACGTGTCAGCAGCGTAATGGTGGATCATCAGGCTATAAAGTTACTCGTCGGGTACGTCGATGATTGCTTAAGAGGTGGAAACACAATAGAGGAAGTGGGGCTGCACCCTGCGACGGCAGGCGACCGGGGGCTGAAGCTGTTGGTCATGTTGAGCTGCGTTTTTCCCTCGCACTTTCACCACGAAGACGTTTTGGAGGAGTTGATGGAAATGTTGCAATTGGACGATGACAGTATTGCACCTTTAGTTTTATCGATATTCACTTTTCTGGGGAAATATAAGTGTCTTTGTAAGTATTTTATGTTCGCATGTGTCGCAAGTCTTTACAAGAATGTGTTTCCAGATGAGGATTTTCCTGGTCTGATGGACACCCTAGCGCCACTTTGCAAAAATTTCGCCGAATTTGGCACGCCGAAACAAGCGAAGGGGGCAATCCGGTGCATATACGTGAATATGCCCGATTTACACGAGACACTGTTTCCTTCTATTTTGGAAACTGCCAAAAACAACCTAGATTCCAGTTCCTCACATTACCGCACTGCCATCGTGACATTAGGACATATAGCTTTTAATGTTCCGGAAAGGTGTAAAGTGCAAATAAAAAACATTGTATCGAGAAAGGTAATTACTTCAATTAATACTTAACTGGGGCTACCAAACCGTTTTGTGTAATTTGATCAATAATATTGAAACATCTATCAAAATTTAAATATAATTCCAAATATTTATAATGAAATATAATCAAGATATACACAGCAAAATTACACTTTTCACGCCTTTTGACGTTTGCTAAACAAACTGAAACTAGTCTGGCAAAATAAAAATAAATAAATAATAAATAAAATCAAAAATAACAATACCAGTAAGTACGAATAATACCTTAAATAAATAACTGGTTATATGGATAAAACCTTAAACTTAATAATATTGAAACTACCCGTCAACAATTTGTGAGGATTTCATTAGCAGACACTTCCATTCGCTCAATTCAGCAGTCCCATGACTTTTTTGTCGGTACCACAAAATTAAATGGAAGCGACTCACAATTTTGTCAAACAGAAACTCTTTGCAGGCAGCACTGCCGGCTGTCAATAATTATAACTACAAATTGAAAATTATATGACCTTTTCTTCATATCTTGCTTTTCATGTTTACCAACAAAAATGTCATCCTAACTCGGCTTTGACCTGTCGGACATTAAAATCAATGGCGCCCATTTTGATTGAATACATATAAATGATCACGTATTGTTAAGTATTAATTTCGTGTGTTACAAATGATATTTGGTTATAGATTGTCAAAGAGCTGTTGGTAAAAGACGTAAAAGACGGCGATGACTGCATGGATTCAGAGACGTGGTGCGCCGAAGAGGACCTGCCGGAAGAGACGCGTTGCAAAATAGAAGGCCTGAAATCGATGGCGCGCTGGCTCCTGGGCCTGAAACAAGACATTGCGTCTGCTCAGAAGACATTCCGAATGCTGAGCGCCTTTATACTTCACAAGGGGGATCTGCTGCAGTCCGGGCGTCTGACTCAGGCCGAAATGTCTTGGCTGAGACTGTCGGCCGGCTGCGCGATGCTGAAGGTCTGCGAGCAGAAGGGCGTCGGTGACCAGTACACTGCCGAACAGTTCTACAACCTGTCGACGCTGATGATCGACGATGTGAAGCAAGTCAGAGAGATATTCGCTGCCAAATTACACAAGGGTCTGGGACGCGGCCTGTCGAATAAGTGTCTGCCTTTAGACTTTATGGGATATTACGCCTTAGCCGGCAAAGAGCCAGACGCTAAAGTTAGAACAACTATAAAAAATTATATGATCACTGATATTAATAAAAGGAGGGATTACGTTAAGACTTTGACAATGGGAACTGGACAAATGGATAAAGCTATGAGTCAATTACCACATATACTACCTGATTATATGTTAGTTTTTGCCGTCCCTGTGTTAGCCCATGACCCGGGGCTCTCCAAATGGGATGATGTAGCAGACCTGATTAAAGCTAGACAATGTTTGTGGTTCATTTTAGAACCACTTGTTACTAAAAGTGATTATTTCAGTTATGGATTTTATAAAAATTTGATAGAAAGGATGAAGAATCATAAAGACGCTTTAAGACCCGATGACGATTCAATTAATTATGTAAGCCTATATTATTTTCATCATCCTTATCAACAGTACAGATAGAGAAAATAATATCGCACTAACATTGACAGCTTCTTGTACTTTTAAGATAAAATTACACTATGCAGCTATAACTTCAATCACCGATTCAAGTTATTCCAATTTTTCCGATTCAAGTTCTTCCAATTTCACCAGAGAATCGTTTGATATTGAAATATTAAATTGGATGCATAATAGCCAAAAATATCCAAATAACATAGTAGCTAACGATGATCAGTGTTGCCTACTTAGAAATATAAACACCAAAAGAATTGTATTTGTGAATTTCTTTATTATAAGTGATTCTATTGACTAGGTACTTTAATATCCATTCAATTTAATCTATAAATGCAAAATAGGATCATAAGATAGAAATATAAATTGATGGCAAGGTATTATTTTCTCTCCAATGTTGGCAAGGGGATCCGAATTTTTGCTTAATGTATTATCATAACTGTCGTTTTAGAAAATTTGGGCCTTATGTGATCTTGCATCAGGATTACTATTAACGAAAACGACAAACTATGACCTCAAAGATCCTGCGGAAACAAGAGTTCCCACCATGTATTTCCACCCGCAACAAGATTTTGTAAATACGCGAGTTTTCCTCCCTCCCGAACTGCAGTACCAGCCGAACAAGAAGACCGGCATCACCCTCTCGATGGTCAACACCGAGAGGACGAAGAAGCCGAAGTCCAAGGCGAAACCGGAGCCTTGCGGACCCCTCGGAACTGACGTTCAAGTAAGTAATTATTAACCTTCTTCCTTTTTGGAGTTACTGTTTTTCTTTATATACTGCAGCCTGCTGTTAATAAAGGAATTGATGCTCAGGTAAGTTCAGTAATTAATTCTTCACAACACGACGATGTAATTTACGTTTTAAAAATAGATTTGGTCTGTGTGGTAGTAACAACCTGTTATATTGTAGCCCTCTGAAGCGTCGGAAACGAAAATTCAACTACCCGGCTTGGAAGATATCGACGAGCCACCAGCAAAACGCCTGCGAGAACGTATAAAATTAGAAATGGATAAGTGACGCTTTGTAAATATTGAACATAGTGCGATCTCTTAAACTTTCATCGGTGTAAGTAATTGAAAGTTGTGTTTTTATTTAACGTAAGGGATGGACTTGTGATGAGCATATTTATCTACTACAATATATTTTTAATTCCAGTTTTCGCTACCTTTATTATGACTTTGTTTTAAGATTGACGATCCTACCTTATTGTTTATTTATTATTTTCGTACCTAATTGTTAAATCTATTTTGTCTAGTATAAGTTGATTTCAGTTCTTTATTTTTGACATGCTGAGACTTTGATTAATTCGGCTATTTTAATAATAAAATTGAATAACGTTGGTTTTATCAATCGAGTATTATTAAAATAACATGGCTAGTGTCTTGGGCACCGCCTGTATGTAATCTATATGTTTTTTATCATCTTGTGAACTCATTTTTATTCCTTACTTCACATCTGGTTATATTTTATTTATAAATTTAAGCAAGTTTTCATTACATTTGGAGAAATATTTTTTTTACAAATGTATACTTAATAAATAATTATAAAACTTGAAATTTATTTATTATTTTCCATACCGTACATAACTAGAAAAATATGTATCCATGCTTTGGTCCGCCTAACCATTTTGGTAATAACATGCTTATTTAGTCGATGAGGTATGGGCTGTCGAGCGCCCCTAGACCCGCAGCAACCCCACCTTCGTTTGCGGTAGATATTTTTGTTCTTAGCATGTGCCCCACTTGTTCGTTTTTCAGAATCTTTGTCGAGTCCCTGCAACAAAGGGGTTAAAAATAACATCTAAGGTTGATCAAATATTACCCAATGATTACGCCGAAAATGCCTAATTCGCAAACCAGGTCAACTAATTCGGGTACTTCAGGTCCTCCCGGCCGAATCATGTAGCTTCTACAAATCGGTGGATTTATTCTCTCCATGAGAATCCAAGCAGTGCGATCTTTGGAATTTTGCATCTTCATCATCGCTTCTCTCACCTCCAAACCGTATATATTGTGCCCACCGCCTTCCCTCTGCGGTTTCAATACAAACCTAAAATTACGTATCAATTAGTTTGCTGAATCTAGAACGTATGATGGGAAGTGATATGTTAACCTTTCTGGAGACTCTAGCGCCATTTGCACTCCCTGTTCGCCGAACTCATCAAAATCCAAGCTGTAGAGGCCAGTGAACACATCTTTGACGGCATCAATTTTAGTTGCCTCGCTCAAAAACATCTCAATGGCTCCATGTTTTGCAAGTTCCTGCTGCACCTTTTTAGTGCCAGCCAGGTGATACTGTATGGACGGACTTTTTATGGCTTGCGATCTTTCCAGCATCAATCGGGCATCCCATTCCTTCTGGCAGTGGTAATGGCTTGGTTCGTAACCAGCTCGGAAATAGACGACGGCAACCTCAAAACCATCACTACACCAATTGTATATAATTAATTTTTTTGGGGGGCTAAGTGCATTGCCCTGTATGGGCATAAGCGCTTAATTAAATAATTGCAACTTCCAATAAACTGGTGATGGCACTCAAAGGAGAAGTATAATACGTACATAATCAGCTCATTGTTTGCGCCCAATTTTGCTTTATTAGCAATATCTGTGAGGGTTCTTCGCAAAACTTTGACGTCTGGATTCAGCCGTCTGATTTCAAATTCATGGAACCGTTGATCGCATATATTATAAGTGATGTCTTCGACTACAAATAGTATCACGGCATTCTCTTTTCCGTACATCTTCCGGGCTTCCAACATTGCTGAGCATAGGCCTTGTAAAGCATTGTTTTCTGGCAACTAAATGTAATATGTTATAATAGATATGCACTTGAGAATTCATACTTACATTTGCAATTTTTTCTGAATACCCCAATTCCTGAAGGACAAACCTAAATAAATGTTGAAAAAAATTAATGGCATGTTTCCAGTGCAAGGCGGGTGATACCCCGAAGACCCATGTTCGTATTAGAATATCTAGCTTATTAGCTTGCAACATTATTTTGAGCAGTTGAAAACCAGTGGTGTAAGTCAATTTTTTTAAATTCATATGAGTCCAGAAATGTACATGGGATGTTGGACATATCCGAATAAAAAAAAATGGATTTCCATCAACGCCGGTTTTCAATTGCTCATTTATTAACCACTATATGTAAGCACAAAAAGCGAAACCAAAACAGCATACTGTAGTAGTCAATTGAGTATTTAACTGTATAAAGCAGGTAGGTGAGCGTATTTTAATGATATAAATGTAACTCATGCATATTCATCGTGCATCAGAATTTACTTTTTCATACCTATTAAAGACACGGAAAAGACTAGAAATTCCTCCAAAGCTGGAGGCGATTGTATTAAATTCCACCTGCTTTATTTTGTTGCCAGCATTACAGTGTACCAAATAATCGGACCGCAACAACCCCAGAGATAATCGCTGCAAATACAATATATCTGAACATGCAAATAACAAAAAAATATATTATCAAGTTCACTATATAGTTAATATTAGTTATTCAAGCAAATTTGTGTAGTTAATGATTGCGTAATTCGTCACCTCTGTATTTGAGCTGATGCGGGACCAAGCCACCCAAACCCTGATGCAATAGAATTGAATTCCACCTGCTTCCAGCAGCAAACCGGGGGCTGTTGTGAGCAATTCTTTCCAGGGGATGAACACAATCTTTCCAACATCATATCAGAACGGAGGAGACCAAGACTAATTGGCTAGAGGGATACATATGTTATCAAAAGGTAACTGCTACTGGAAGAGTGAATTCGTAATTTATTTAAGGGTCAACTTGGTCCGTTAAATTTAGGTATTATACTTATTATTACCTGCGTTACCCCTTCGTCTTGAATGGTTTCATAGATCTTGAACAGATTGCCCGTAAAATCGTCTACCTGTACAATATCTTTCAAGCAGTGCGTCAGAAACTGTCGGTGGTGCGCAACCTTGTGCATGAGTTCATTAAGTGTCGCCTGTAGATCAACGGCCCTGGTGAATTCTTTTCTCGGAAAGGCCGACGGTGTGAGTATGAACGGGGCAAAATTCAACGTGTCGTTTGAAAAGTTCGATTTGGAGCGCATAGCAGCCCCGTGCATTAGTGCCCAATCTTTTGCCTTTTCGACGATTTCTTTCAGTTCATCGTCGGGCAGGGGCAGTGGAACGACACTGGGTAACACATTTGTCTCCGACATGTTTCGGCTGTAATTTATTGTTATTATTGTTAACCTCTGAAGGAGAAAGGGCCAAGACAAAATACTTACGTTACAAACAATTTGTGATGTGAATACTTCAGAAGAATATATCCAAGTCTGACTGAATGATACAAGGTAAGCTGATAAATATTTTAATTGCACTCACATGACAAATAAATCGAATAGTGGGAGGCAATCAGTACTCATTAATGAGCTATGTTAATGAGTATAATTAAACCAAGGTTATGACCAAGGTTACTACATAGATAGGTGATTCCTAGTCACAGACATGTCCAAGTTATTTGCCTGTTTTTGGGTGGTTTGTGTCTCAACTACGCACTTTCCATAAGAGGGCGCCACGATAGCGTTGGTGCAACGTTACCTTAAGAGCGGGATCAATTTTCAATTATTTTCAATTATTTTTACAGTGTACTAAACTGACAGAAGTATGTTATTAAAGTCAATTTTGACTTGATAAAATTGATTAACATGAACAAAAATAGAATAAGGATATAGTATTATAAGCTCTGAACCTATCACTAAATAATTACCTACATTTACATCGAGTGTCTGGGAAAACCCGTACGAAACTTATGTTGGTAACACTCCAAAGTTTCCAATTACAGTTTTCAACACTGACGTTTTGGCAGTTTGGCTGTCAATGTGACAGTTGCAGTGGCGTACCGATTGAATGATTAAAAACCGTCTTCCAGAGTCTTAGACTATCCCAAAATGTTTACACGAGAACAAGATGCGTACAGTTTTAGTACAGTTTAATTTCGCGAACACTGCATCTATAAATCCCGCCGTTTTAACGTTACGTTGCATGAAAATGAAGATAATATTTTATTGGAAAAGTGGCAACATAGCAAATATAATATTAATAACCTTAAAACATCTGTCAATGTCACATTCTTATTTATCTATCTAATTACCTTCATAATAATGTGTCTGCACCTCTTCTATACTAGAGCAACAGTAATATTGTCGCAGAAGTTTATACCACGTTTGCCTTTCACAAAATAAAACAGTTTAACTATATTCACTCGTTTCAGAGTACTCAAGTTTGGCATTTGACTTGGAATAAATGTCACTGTCAGTCAAAATACAGTGTTGTCAATTAGTTTGTATTTTCCCTGAAGTAAAGATGTTTTACGCCCTCTAGTGAGCTAAGTGGGAAGCATACTTAGATTTTTTGAAACACCCTGTATTACACCCGAAAGAAAATGTTTAAAACTAAAAGCGCCTAAAAATACACCCGTTATAATAATGCATACAGAGACTACTTGACAAATTTTAAGCAAACTTATAAACTGCTTAAATGTAGTCACTAAAAAGATATAAAAATTTTAGGAGACTATAGTCTATAGATAGAAAACGTTATAATAATGCATACAGAGACTACTACTTGACAAATTTTAACCAACTTATAGACTGCTTAAATGTACAGTCACGAAAAGATATAAAAATTTTAGGAGACTATAGTAGTCTATAGATAGAAAACTACCTATAGTTTTCCCACAATTTGCACTTGCAGTGAGCAAGATCAAATTCTAAATATTTATGTAAAGTGTTTTCTATATAAAAACACAGCCGAATTTTTATAAAATTTTCACAATGCTTTAACAAAAATTCCGCTTTAAGAAAATGTAAAATTACAACTCAAAATGCAGCAAAGTATAGTTTTCCCACAGTTTTATTAAAACATGGTGTTATAATAATGCCATTTACCATATATTTTTTTATTGAAAATTATATTTTATATTAAAACTACATATACAGGGTGTTTCTAAATAGGATAAAAAGCTACATGTGGCGATATTGGTCATAAAATTCCAAGTCAAGAATTGTAATAATTGAATAATATTAATATTGTATTGAATTGTAATTGTAATGTGAATTGTAAATGTCGCGAAATGAAAAAAAAAATGAAATTCAAAAATGCAGTTAATTGAATATTTAAAAAAAAAAAAAATGATGAGAAGCCATAAAACAACACAAATTAGTCTACTTTATTTTCAAGCTGTGGATACTCTGTACAGAGTGAGCAACAATGTCTGAAGTCAAGTTAAATTTCCCGCCCAAAAAACTGGGGAATTTCTTCGCTCCAAGTTTATTATTAATTAAATTTACTGTAAAGTCAAAAGATTTGACAGCCCCAGCCCAGTGCCGCCCGCGTCGTATTATTTATTACCATTGTGCCAATTCTTCGCATATAGTTATTTTTTAATTCATTTTGTTGTTGTTTTGTTTGTTCTTTGCTACGCCACTGGAAAAACAATCTATAGGATATTCTTTTTACATTTTCAGTTATACCAACATGCGTATTTGGTTGCCTACCTATCAAACCTCAAGCATTGTTGCTCACACTGTATATACCCAGAAAGCATGGTACAATATTTTGGTATTAATATTTTCAACTGAATTTTATGACCAACATCGCCACGTATAGTTTTTTTTTGTTTATTTATAAAACACTCTGTATAAAATTTTACTCAATACATTTTTTAACGTTTCCTTCACGAAAATGTAAACTTTGTTAGTAGTTTCCGTAACTTTTAACTTAATATCTTACTTCCAGCAGATTAAAATGTTCTACTTTTCTTGAAATCTGTGTTTAAACTTTATACAATGTTTTTTAAACCAATTTTTATGTAAAAGCTGCATCACAGATGTGATAACATTCCTATTAAAAGCAATGGAAATTTATAAATACACCCCCACAGTTCCAAAATATTTCAAAATTTAATATTCCATGTTAAAAATTAAAAGAAGATATTAAAAATATAGACAATCTTAACTCATAAGCAATTGTTTGAGCAACTAAATGTAATCCTCCTAATAAAGAATTTAATAATATAAGAATCCTAATAATAAGAGTTATTAGATCACCCTGTAATTATTACAGTATAAAGTCTTAATCTTGAACAACATAAAGTAGTCCCATCCATAGTTTTGTCACAATTTCCACTTTGACTCTTTCATGGATTAATAGAGTTAAAAAAAATCTGGATTATTTTAGGGAAACATTTCTGCAAAAACTACTCTGAAATTAAATATGAAAAACTCAACATAATTGTTACACGATTTTTCCAGAATTTTTCTTTAAACGCATATTGGTAATAATAATTATGTAAATTGTGGAAACTTTTTAGTATGTATAATTTTAACAATTCCTCAAGTATTAACAGAAAAAAATAGAAATTTCAGTCATTGCTTCATTAAATATTCACCTTTATGAAAATTTTTGAAAAAAACTGAAAAAATGTTATTCATTGTTTTCCTTCAATTTCCACTTTCATTGCTTTAAATTAATGTGCAAAATGTTTTAAATTAAATCACCAAAATCGTCATTTCCATCCACCAGATAAAAAAACTGGATTATTTTAGGAAAACGTTTCTGCAAAAACTAGTTAAAAAATGTACCTGAAAGTGTGAAAAACTTACAATAGGTAGTACTTGTTTTACAATTTTTCCAGAATTTTCATTTAAACACATATTCATAATGTAAATTATATAAACTTTAGTACAATTTTAGTGTATGGCTTCTATCTATTATACAGGGTGTTTTATAATAGGTTATTTGCCCTTTTGTTGGTGGAAGTAACTGTAAGATAAAAATGTCATATAGGCATAAGTCATATTCCCATTATTTACAAAACAAGAACAATATAAAAAAGTAATACAGAAATCAATGATGCATTGGAATTGAACAGTTCTGTTCAGCTTCTTATATTGCAAAGTCAATATAGCTTTTAGATTAGCACTATACAGGGTGATTTATGTTAGGGGTATGGCCTGCTTCTATCTATTATACAGGGTGTTTTATAGTATGTTTCTTGCCATTTTCTTGGAGGAAGTAACTTTAAGATAAAAATGTGATATAGACATATGTCATATTCCCATTACTTTCAAAAAAAAGACCAAAGTAAAAAAAGTAATACAAAAACCTGTGATGTCTTGGAATTGAACAGTTCTGTTCAGCTTCTTACATTGCAAAGTCAAGATAGCTTTTTGCTTAGTACTATACAGGGTGATTTATGTTAGGTGTTTGGCTTCTACCTATTATACAGGGTGTTTTATAGTAGGTTTCTTGCCATTTTCTTGGAGGAAGTAACTTTAAGATAAAAATGTGATATAGACATATGTCATATTCCCATTACTTTAAAAAAAAAAGACCAAAGTAAAAAAAGTAATACAAAAACCTGTGATGTCTTGGAATTGAACAGTTCTGTTCAGCTTCTTATATTGCAAAGTCAAGATAGCTTTTTGCTTAGTACTATACAGGGTGATTTATGTTAGGTGTTTGGCTTCTACCTATTATACAGGGTGTTTTATAGTAGGTTTCTTGCCATTTTCTTGGAGGAAGTAACTTTAAGATAAAAATGTGATATAGACATATGTCATATTCCCATTACTTTCAAAAAAAAGACCAAAGTAAAAAAAGTAATACAAAAACCAGTGATGTCTTGGAATTGAACAGTTCTGTTCAGCTTCTTATATTGCAAAGTCAAGATAGCTTTTTGCTTAGCACTATACAGAGTGATTTATGTTAAGTGTATGCCCTGCTTCTACCTATTATACAGGGTGTTTTATAGTAGGTTGCTTACCATTTTGTTGGAGGAAGTAACTTTAAGATAAAAATGTGATATAGACATAGGCCATATTCCCATTACTTTCAAAACAAGACCAAAGTAAAAAAAAGTAATACAAAAACCAGTGATGTCTTGGAATTGAACAGTTCTGTTCAGCTTCTTATATTGCAAAGTCAAGATAGCTTTTTGCTTAGCACTATACAGGGTGATTTATGTTAGGTGTTTGGCTTCTACCTATTATACAGGGTGTTTTATGGTAGGTTTCTTGCCATTTTGTTGAAGGAAGTAACTTTAAGATAAAAATGTTATATAGATATAGGTCATATTCCCATTAGTTACAAAACAAGAACAATATAAAAAAGTAATACAAAAATCAGTGATGCCTTAGAATTGAACAGTTCTGTTCAGCTTCTTATATTGCAAAGTCAAGATAGCTTTTTGATTAGCACTATACAGGGTGATTTATGTTAGGTGTATGGCCTGCTTCTACCTATTATACAGGGTGTTTCATAGTAGGTTTTTTGCCATTTTGTTGGAGGAAATAACTAAGATAAAAATGTAATATAGACATAAGTCATATTCCCATTACTTACAATACAAGAACAATGTAAAAAAGATATACAAAAATCAGTGATGCCTTGGAATTGAACAGTTCTGTTCAGCTTCTTATAATGCTAAGTCAAGATAGCTTTCTGCTTAGCACTATACAGGGTGATTTATGTTAGGTTTATATCCTGCTTCTACCTATTATACAGGGTGTTTTATAGTAGGTTTCTTGCCATTTTGTTGGAGGAAGTAACTTTAAGATAAAAATGTCATATAGATATAGGTCATATTCCCATTAGTTACAAAACAAGAACAATGTAAAAAAGTAATACAAAATTCAGTGATGCCTTGGAATTGAACAGTTCTGTTCAGCTTCTTATATTGCAAAGTCAAGATAGCTTTTTGCTTAGCACTATACAGGCTGATTTATGTTAGGGGTATGGCCTGCTTCTATCTTTTATATACAGGGTGTTTCATAGTAGGTTTCTAAAATCAGTGATGCCTTGGAATTGCCGAAACAATTTAAATTTAAATCTGCTGTAGTTCTGTAACTAATGGGAATCTGATCTATGTCCATATGACATTTTTATCATAAAATTACTTCCCGAACAAGATACCAAATGTTTTTTAATTATATATATATAATCGATAACCTATTTACCCTAAGGTGTTAGGTTTTTTAATTACCCTGTATAATAAACAGAAGCAGGTCATCGTTATGTAATAATTAGTTCCAATAAAGTACACCTTACCTTTACACTGTAAGAAGAGGACTGATTATGCACCAATCATAGATAGATTTTCGTTTGCATGAATTATAATTACACCGACAATCATGTCCAGTTCCTTATATTGTAGCAGCTCTTTGCTTGGGCAAGAATATTGTAATGTAACAGGCAGACATAAGCCATCGTTACATGATGAGAAATGGATACCAATAAAACTTATGAATAGATTTTCATTTTCACTTTTAAATAACATCACAAAGTAATTAAACTTTTGAAACCTTTCAAACAAATGTATTGAGTTATTCTTGCAACAATTGTTTTGCCACACTGTGGCTTCTTTAGGCGAAGAAAGATATTTAAAATTTACACATTTATATATTATTATGATTTGATTTTCGTTTGTGATAAATAAAACTGATACAAAGTAAATCTTGTAACAATTGTTTTGACACACTGGCTTCTTTAGACGAAGAAAGGTATTTAAAATTACACATTTATATATTATTATGATTTGATTTTCGTTTGTGATAAATAAAACTCATACAAATTAAATCTTGTAACAATTGTTTTGCCACACTGGCTTCTTTAGGCGAAGAAAGGTATTTAAAATTTACGCATTTATACATTATAATTATTTGATTTTCGTTAGCGATAATTAAAATTTATACAAATTAAATCTTGTAACAATTGATTTGCCACATTGTTTAGGCGAAGAAAGATATTTAAAATTTGTTTTATTATCACTTTTACTTTGTGATACATTATGTATAAATAAATAATGCAATTTTTACTTTGTAGGTATCACAGTTCATAAACAGAGATACCTACACAGTAAAAATTGCATTATTTATTTAAAATTTACACATGTAAATGTGTACAAATGAAAATCAAATAATTATAATGTATAAACATTATAATTATTTGATTTTCATTTGTGATAATTAAAACTCATACGAATTAAATCTTTATTCTATTTTATATTTAAGGGTATGGTACATCTAAAAATTTCTAACGGTATTAACGAATCTACTTAATCAGCCTTGCACGAATCGAAGAGCCCCTTGTTCCTGATCTCGTTGAACGTCTTCTCTATGTCGTAGGTCCTGCGAATTGAACGTGCTCATTATTACTGCGGGCAGCGCCGGGAAGAAAGACTCACTTGTAAAACTGGGCGTACGTGGCCTTGCGGGCATCGTTGAAGAGGAACTTCTGGGCGAAACCGGCCCCAACGCACAGCCCGATCGCGACGATCAAGTTGATCTTGATCTGCCCGTGGAGGAGGCCGCGCAGCTGGGGCTTGTTCACCTTCGCTACTGCTTCGGACATCTACATTTGCGATTGTGGAAAATATGCTGTTAATGTTGTCATATAATAAACGAGGTTGGGAAAAATTTAGCTAATAAGTCTTCGGACATCTAGGATTTATGAATGAGGAAAGTAACCTATTAATGTTGTTACATAATAAGGGAGGTTATGAAAAATTTGGCTGTGGGGGGATGTAATAAGTGCTTGGATGAAATTGCTGCATGAGAGTTTGGGGAGTTTTTAAAGTGTTACTTACGTTTGATTTATCGGGTTTTAAATCTTTTGTTTAACAAAATCCGGCTTACGTCAAACTGTGACAGTCGAATCCCAAAATGGCCTCCAGTTCATACCGGAAATGACTGCGGTGATCAATAATTGAGTAACTATATAAAAGTTATCGCTGTTCACTTTGTGTAGGCTTTTGTTTGTTGATTGATAATGTAGATCTTCAATTTTTTTTTGTTGATTTTTGTTGGTGCCATGTTACAAGTTCATTTGTTTTTGTTGTTTTTAACTTTATTGCAACGCGGCGATTGGTTTTTCTTTCATAATCTCAATTATATTTTGCGCGGTTTGAAGTTTATCGAATTAGATGTGCAAATTTAGGGGCAAGACTATTATTTTTAATGTATTTTTGAAATTTGGCGGACTACCCGTGATCCTTTGCTGGCAGTTTGCAGCGCGCATTCAGTGTGCGCATTTCGAATGGCGTCCAGTTGTTATTGTTGAAAGCGTATAAACTATTTGTAAAAAGATTATGTGCGTTTTTAGAAACTTTTTATCAGCAAGTGTACGTTAAAGGAGCAGTGTCGTTTAACCACTGAAACCTATCCATTCTGCATATTCCCAATTGAGTGTTTGTGTTTTAAAAGTGTGTCACATAAAATGGGGTATGTAATGTTTCTTAGCCCGTAGGCAAATCAATTTCCGTAAAAACAGTTGAACGCGATTTATTTGGGGCGCCAGAGTTTAGGGCAGGAAATCGGATCGTGCGGGTATTTCATTTAATCCGCGCTATTTGCAAGATAAAAGTCCCAAATAGCGATATTTGACAATAGAACACATGGAAATATACACTCCCCCGTCTAGCCATACAAGATGGCTGCTTACAGATCCATCTTTTTCTTTCATCTTTCTTCACCGAATAAATACACGTTTTACTAATTACTGAATGTACTTCTTAATTATCGCCGCCGCCGAACTTTGAGGCGATGCCCCTTTCTTCGACAATTCGCCCCATCAAGTCCTCTACTCGTGCATTATAATAGCCCAGCGTAAAAATTTACAACCCTATTTTATTTCACGCAAGGATTCGACCGAAATTAATTAAATATGTCCCGTGCACCTGAATTGCCCAGAAAATTATCGCAATTTCCGCACCACCGGGTCATTATTTTACCTTCTGTTAATTATAATCATTCACCAAACCTTATAATGTATTTTAAGCTGGCATTTTTAACCATTATTAAAAAAAAATACGTACACAATTACACCTGCTTTAATTTATGCGTGTATATAAATAAAAATTGCAACCGGAACCTAATAAGACCGGAGCAATAATCATGCTTGATTACAATGTGTGTAATTTTGCGCATCAACCAAAAATTATTCATTAGTAATTTGATATTCGCTTTAATATTCAATAATATTTTAATTAAGGCACTATTTTCTTAATTGATTCGTTGGTGATTGTTGCTTAAAACGGCCGAATTAATAGCGTGGCTTGTATCGTTGCAGATGGCAGCAGACAGCGCAGGCTGCACTGTAACAACGGTGGTGACCTGTGAGGGAGACCTATCGGACCCCGGGTTCCCGGGCCAGTTTGATCTTGTCCTGAAAAAGCTGCAAGGCCTCTTGGGTGAACCGCTCAAAGTGCACAAACTGGAGCCTTGGAATTCGGTTCGCGTGACGCTGTCTATTCCTAGGGAAGCAGCGTTGCGGCTGAGGCAGCTGGCCAACGATGGGTCCCAACAGCTTAGGGCGCTAGGCATTCTGAGTGTTCAGGTCGAGGGCGATCAGGTTATATCGCTCCGGCTGGCCGGCACCGCCACATCTGAACCGCAGGAGATAATCCTTCGCACAGGACAACAAGGTTTGTTCAAATCATATTCATGGATTATCAAATTAGCAATATTCATGACGAGGTGGAGATAATTTGTTTGGGAACTTGTGCCTGATTGTTTGAATCTTTTGCAGATGGCACGTCAAATGGGCCCGGCAGTAGTAACTTGTCGCAGTTGCTCACAGCTTCGTCCGAGAGTACAGTGCCCACTGAAAAAGTGCAATTCCCTTCCCCAAATGTGGTGTGCCCACCAGATAGTATCGTTCCCAAAGTGCCGGTACCAAGTGCTACAAGTAATTCAACGCCGCCCACGACCAAGGGTTATGCGGGACCATTTCCATTCACCAGTATGAATCAGGCTATGCATAGCAGTAGAGAAAGTACAAGTGCGAATAGTGTTAACTTCACGGCACCTCCTCCTCCTTATCCCGGGAAACATCCTCCGGTCACATTATCCAGTCCATTGTTGGTGAACCTCCTGCAGAATGAGGGGGTGCCGACGTCGTCGCGGACCATCAGTGCAAATTCGGAGCCTGTCTTAGACGTAAACACTGTGCAAACAATGGCAGCAGTCACGACAACACAGAGGATGCCTTCAACTTTTCTATCAAATAAAATGTTACAGACTGTAAGAACTTTACCGACACCACCGCAAGTACCACCCGCCGTCAATACTGCAATAACTAACGCCGCATCTTCATCGATTAGTATACTAAATGTAAATACAGTGCCCCATTCCACGACTAGCAAGATGCTTTATTCAAACAGCAGCATACAAAACAACTCAATAACAAGACAGTCGGCAGCAGTGATACAAAAAACGGCACTTGTTAACTCAACACTTAAGGATACCATCGTCCCCAATAACAGTTTACTAATGGGAAAAAAGACAATACCCAGTCCGGCAAATAACTTGATAGCTGCAAGAAATCCTGTGCCTTACAACATCTACCCACCACCTTACCCCAACACAAAAAGTAATACAAGACAATGGGAACAATCTGTACAACCTATGCCTCAAGTACAAGAACTTGTACCTTCTATACCGGATCTTAAAGCGGATCTGGACCACCTTCTGCCAAGTTTAGAGAGAGAACTGGCTGGAAGTCCGCCCGATCTTCCCGACGAACTACTGAACGATAAAGATCGAACCGTTTATTTAATAAATCCACTGACCGGTGAACTGGAACCGCACTCATGCAGCGACAGCGAGGAGGAAGAATTCAGAGATGTATTTACAGGTACACAATCATACATTTCCATCCTTTGATAATGTGTAACTTTCTAATTTGAATAAGAATACTTTGAACTTTGTTAATATCACATTTAGATGAGTAACACTTAGTATCATTTAGATTTATTTAGTAGTGACTATAATGATAATGACCCGTTAAGGTGTCGAAACTATAGTCACTACTAAATAAATCTAAGTGATACTAACAAAGTAACCTGTGTGTGTTTTTTTTACCAATATCACATTTATTTATAGTTATAGTTTCGACCAAAAACTGGTCATTTTCAAACTGCAAGTCATTAAAAGTACAAGTTTGAAAATTATCAGGTCTTGATCGAAACTATGACTATAAATAAATGTGATATTAACAAAGTTCAAAGTGTTTCTTATTTAAGTATTGACCATATATCACGAAGTGAAAGCCTCGTAACATTAATAATTTTCTAATTTGATTTAATTGAAATCCGTTTCTTTCCTACAGGACTCCCGTCGCCGAGCAATCTTTCCGATGAAGACACGAACTCAACAATACGGCCTGACACCACGGACCAGAGTGACAGCGAGAGCCGGTCATGCCATAGTGATAGCAGCAAGCATTCGAAGTTTAAAGGGAGGAACAGGGAGAAGGGCCGCGATTCACCGAACATCGTCAAACCGACTGAGAAGATCAAGCTGAGGCTGAAACTGGAGAAGTCCGAGCCCGTCAGTCCGGCGTACAAGGTGGACGTCAGCTTCATCAACACACAGCAACCAAAAAAGGCTATTTCGGCGGCGGGCGAGGAGCTGCGCGTGCCCCCGCTGCACATATCGTTGAGGGGCCGAAATCACGTGGTCATCAACAACAAGAAGAAGCTTAAGCTGCATCCGGACGGTACGCCGATAATAAAGGCGAAACCGAAGAAGATCCAGGAACATTCAAAAGTGAAGAAGGATAGTGTTAGTGACGACCTCCAAATCCCCGACCTGATAATTAACGAACAATCTAGTGACTTCAGTGAATCTAGGAAAGTTAAGAAGCCGAAATTAAATCACGATATCAAAGAGAAGAACATGTGCCTCTCGGATATCGATAAAAAAGATCTGTTGTACAACAGCCTGCACTACACCGACAAGCTGATGCTGCGGAGGGGAAGTGATTCGGAGTTGGCACGTAACAGCAAGAAATACACTGAAAGCAACGGCATTATATCAGAGGAGAAGAAGAGACGGCTAAGTCAAAGCGAAGACGGTTTTGAACCACAAAGCACCACAGCCGTCTTGGGATCTACCAATATAGGAACTGTGACGTCGTTGGCCACTCACAAAGTGAGGAAAGAGAAAATCAAGTTGAAAGAAAATTTCAAAAACAAGGACCTGAATCGGTTTAAAAGCTATTCAAAAAATATCGCAGAAAAGATGAACAGCAAGCAAGTAACACTGCCAACCGGCGAGATGGACATGGAGGCTAAGTTTAAACAAAGATTGATGGAAGACGGCGACAGGAACATGCAGTGCATCCCTCATAGAACGGAGATCGTGCTGAAGGAGATGCCGGACGAGAAGGTTGAGGATTTAATCCAAACTCTGACGGACCCGCCGCCTCTGAAAGACAAGCCACCTGAACCCGACAAGTGCAACACGCCCGACCGAAAACCCGATCTGCAGGACAAACAGCCCAATAGGTCCCCAAACTCCGGAGCCCAGGGGGAAGACAGCGGAATAGAAAGCATGGACGCACTCAGCGAGAAGAGCCCCAACCAAGCAAGCCAAAGTCCGCACGCAGAAATTTCCGATCCTCTCAAAAGCAAAACACAAGTGCCTGATATCCTGGACATAGAGGCCCAGCTGGCGAAGATGGAAGGCCTGCACAGCGACGACCTCAACGAGAACCACAGCAGCCAGGCGAAGCTGGAGCAGTGCTGCGTCCTGACGTCCGCCCTGCAGGACAGCCTGAGCAAGGGAACGGTCAGCCTCACCCAGCACGCCCCTCAGGTCATCAAGGAGCAGATGCCGCAGGTCGAGGTGAGCCTGGTTCCGTTGAAGCCGAAGCAGGTGAAGGACGGGAAGGAGGAGGACCTCGAGCCGGTCCCCATGCGGGTCACCCCGCCGCTCTACACGTACTCGAATTCGGAAAAACGGGGCTCCGAGAGCCCCACCCTCTCCGACTCGGACAGCAACCTGTGCAATCCCGTGATCAAGAAGAGCATGCTGGAAGAACTGCTGATCACGATCCCTGACAACCAGACGCCGAGCTCTCCCAGCCCGGCCACGCGGTCCGTCAGGACGAGGGCCTCGTCCAAGCTGAACAGCCCCGAGCTGAACTCGCCCGTCGTCGCCAACAACAAGGCGAAAACGGTGATGGCCGTCAAGAGGAAAAGGCACGAGTCGGACAGCTCCAGCAACAGCTTGGAGGACCAGCGCAACAAGAAGCCGAGAAAGTGCTCCGAGAACGCGGCCGAACTGATTAAGGTGTGCATGGGCGTGGAGCTGACGAACAAGCCGCCCGCCAACACTAAAAAGAAGGTGCTGGAGGAGAGCTCCGACAGTGACGAGCCGCTCATCGAGGTCGCCGGGAAGGTGCGGAAGAACACCCAGACGACGGTCCACCGGGTCAAGTTAAAAGGGAACCCCGCCGCCATCGCCGAGGGACAGACTAGCGTCAAGACTGGACCCGTAAACACGAGGAGATCGATAAGAACAATGCCTATCATAAACACTAGAAGCAAAGGGGACAAAAGCAATCCAGACAGTGATGTTATTCGAAGAAAAACTCGAAGTGCCGGTAAGATATTTTTAATAAACATACAGTCAAATGCAAACAAAAATAGACAAGAAATTTTCTTGTTGTAAAATCAAGTCGTAATATCAAGTTTGTTCAAGCAACCAACGTAATATTAGAAATATCACGTAAGTGTCATTAATTACAATTAAACAACGGACTTCGCTGACATTTTTTGTATTTGGCTAACTTTAGGCACCTTTAGGGCCTGTTTTACAATCATGGAACATCCTTGTTCTAGGTTCAATTACGTACGATACAATTGTTGACATAATTGTATCCTAGGTAATTGTACCAGGAACAAGAATGTTCGATGATTGTTAAACCGGCCCTTATACAATTACATTTTGAAGAAATACAAATACAGGAAACTGCTTTTGTCTACTTTTGTTTGCATTCGATGGTTTGCTTTCTTCCTTTTGTCAATTGTTTCTTTCCAAATGACTTTCCAGTTTACCCAATGCCAAATTGCATTCCTTTTTTGTTCAATCACTTAAATTTTATACCAAATGCTTTGCCCATATATTTATATGTAATATGTTATATAAATATACGAACGTTTATATGTAATATATATCATATAATAGGGGAAAAGCATTTGGTATAAAATTTAAGTGATTTGACAAAAAAGGAAAGCAATTTGACATTGTATAAACTGGAACAAAGTGAAAGTGACAGAATAAAATGTTATTTGACATTCCTTTTTTTGTCAAATCTCTTAAATTTTATACAAAAAGCTTTTCCCATATTTATATGTTTATTATATGTATATGTCATATAAATAAATGAAAATTATATCTAATATATATATATCACACTATAGGGGAAAAGAATTTGGTATAAAATTTAAGTGATTTGACAAAAAAGGAAAGCAATTTGACATTGTATAAACTGGAACAAAGTGAAAGTGACAGAATAAAATGTAATTTGACGTTTTACTTGCTTTGATAAAACGTAAAGTCATTTGACATATTGTGAAACACAATTGACAAAACGGTAAAATAAAAGAAAAAGGCCATATAGTCAATTTACTTGACATCTCCACTATCTGTGTCAAATCTACAAAATGTAGAAAATATGATCCTCTATATGATCGTTTATGACAATTTTAACAAAATTACCATTCAAACTGTATGACATGATTCAGAGAATTGTATAAACTTCTAGCAATTTTAACAGAATTACCATTCAAAGTGTCTGACAATTTTTCAGAGAATTGTATGAACTTTATGGCAATTTGTAAATTGAATATGTCAATTTTAATAGTGTGATGTAATTTTAACATTTTTGTAAAACTGTCAATTTTAACAAAAATGTAATTTTAAAATTACTAGTAAATTACTATTTATGAAAACTATCCACAAAATAGTGGCAATTTAATAGAAATGTTACATATTTGTTAAAAATAATCAACTCAACTTTTAATAGAATTGTGAAAACTTTGTAAAAGTGTATGGCATTTGTAATAGAATTGTATAAACTTCTAGTAATTTGTCAAAGAAATGCAAATTACAAAAGTATGTTAATTTTGAATACGAAGGTAAGCGTTTAGGACTATTTTCAATGCAAATGTCATCTTGAATCACATTTTTAACACAATACTACAAGAATTGTGTTAAAATATATTTACATTTGAGTGGAAAGTTTTCATAAATTTTTAGAATCGTGTTTAAAACTGCCACATTTTTTCATTCCTGTCGTTTCTGATGTTGACAATTGTCACAAATTTTTACATTGTGTAAAAGTTTAAAGTTGTTAAAAGATTTATCTTATGTTGAAGATAAACTTTTCCAAGATCTGTAATCGTCAATGGAAAAATATAATTAAAAAAAATCGAATAATATTCAACAAACATACAACTGTTAAATATATGAAAACTTTCCACTCAAATGTAATGGAATGTTAACACATTACTTGTGTTAACGAACAAAAAACACTCTTAGTAAAAAATAATGGAGATTTCTGAAGTTATTTGCAAAAATGATCTTTGGTTTATCTTATAGAATCTTCAGGATTCATCTGTAGGATTATTTTTCCCTCTTATCATTTAAGAGGATTCTAGTTCGTTTTTTTGCTAATAACAATGTTATGACATTACGAAAATATTTGACGCTGCTTGACAGTGAATGCTTTGCATATGTTACCAATAGGTAAACATTAAAACCACTAAAGTGGTGCCAAAAAACTAAAGTGGTGCCAACACACTGTCAGTTTGACAGTGCAGATGTCATGCAAATGGACTATATTAATTTGTGATAAAACAAAGATGATGGATTGTTTTATATATGATTGTTATTTTTTTTTTCTAGTATCAGAGGGTGAAGGAAAGAGAAGAAAAGACGTTAAGTGACAGTGCCAGGAAGGCTGCTCCTGTAGCAGCCTTAACCACCCGACGACCACTACAGAACTGTTGCGTTCATTGTATGTACAGAGTGCCGAAGTACAGCCTTGAAATACTCGGATGTGGTTTTGCGGAATAAGTACAAACACACATATACCGCTGACACTGTATAGATTGTGATATACTGTATATAGTTAGGTAATTGTATATAAAGAAATATAAAGTCATATATTTATACCCAGCCGCATAGATAAACCACTTCCATCAAATGTGAAAATAAGTAGCTTTATATATTTTCTGGTAATGAACATGTACGATTATGAAATTCTGTTTGATAGGGGTAGTCCTTGCTGGATATAAATAATTGCTTGATCACACTTATGGAAAATAAGTCGAGCAGATTGGCTGGTGTTCTAAGGAACTGATGCAGATATTTATTTTGTTGGCATTGCTGCCGAGATGATTTCCTCCTTTAATTAAGTGTTGCAAAATTTGGTTCAGTAGAACATCTCTCTCTCTATATATAATATATATATGTATATATAGGCATTACATATACTTTTACTATAATTTGCATTTTACGTGGATAAACAGTGAATATTTTATTTCTATGTATATTTTTTATAATTATTGTGAAGTTGTTGAAATATTGTTTATGTTTTAGCTTAGTTTTCTTGTTTTATTTATATTGATATCATATGAAGCCTTTTATAGGATCCTTGATTGTTTCTTTGCGTAAAATACAATGACTTGTAATATTTCTTAATTGTAGATTTTGTGGAAAGGTTGATGAAATAAGCTATATATTGTTAAATAGAAATATCTTAATATATAATATTGTTTTCATTCAATTTGAAAAGAATTACTTTTATTTTTATACTGGAGTACATTTCCTTATCAGTTTACAGACATCTAATGCTTCCCCTTTTTTTGCTTCGGCTTCCCAAACGATTTTCCCACATTACTTTTTTTCACTTTCAGCCCTTTTTTAGCAAAATTCTTCTCGTTTGCGTTGTACCGCAACTTCTTGGCGTCTTTCTTAGACGTCCTTGTCAGTTCACTAGTGAAATTCGACTTCCTTTTTTTAGCGCCTTGCCTCAGTTGTTCGGCATCTTCCACGCAAGTACCAAGTTTTTTGGGCTTGCGATTTCGTTTCACCAACTTTGCCTGCAGCAGAGCAACCTTTTTAAGTTCATTAGTAACTCTCTCTTCCGGGTCTTCCTTCTTCTTCTTCTTCGGCTTAGTATTGCCTGCAATGAATAATGTATTACAAATGCCCACGTCCAACTTGACTTTCCGAAACAAAAGATGATGGCGCATGAAAATATTACAAAGGAATTCTGGAGTAGCTCAAAAACTACATGTCCTAAAGAAAATAATAAAAATGGTCTTTGGAAATTGCACGGAAACTGGTAGCTCTCAGAACATAAAGTCATGGTTGTCAAAAATTAGAGTCCTGAATCCGGAAAAAGCATTAATTTCTTTTAAATTTTTTGTGGCTTATAGTGTTTGAGCTAATCTTTAAATGGTTTTTCGACTCTCCTGCGCTCTCTGTCTTTTTAAACACACAAACCTCCGTATTTACTTCCTCCTTAACATACTTACGTTTGTCTTTATCGTCCTTGCTTGATTTTGGTCCCGCTTTAGGCACTAAAGCAAGTTTATTTTTTTCGTCCGACCTCTCTTTCTTACTTTGGAACCAGGGCCTCTTCGGATCCAAGTTACCTTTCAGCATGTTTTGCGCCCGGTTCGCCTGATTTTCAGCTTTACTTATCAGACGCTCCTCGTACTCCTCCTGTATAATCTGCTGAATTTCGGGCTCTATACTTTCAAGCTTCTTCATATATTTCTCAACGATTTCCAGTGGGATGACCCGGCTTTTCACGGGTTTGGTCGCTCGTTTCACAATTTCTTTGACGATTTTGCGCTCACCTTCGCCCGCTAGAGAGACGGACACCCCTGCCCTTCCAGCTCTCGCGGTTCGTCCAACTCTGTGTATGTAATGCTCGATTGTGGCGGGCATAACGAAGTTTATGACCGTCTGTACACCAGCAATATCCAAGCCACGGGCTGCGACGTCCGTCGCAACCATCACGTCGCTTTCTTCTTTTTTGAATTTGTCCAAAGCCTCTAAACGCTGGGGTTGTGTTAAATTACCGTGCAACTCGACCACCTTTATACCGCACAGCCCTAATAGTATGTGGATTCTGTGCGCTTGCTTTTTGGTCTGCACGAAAATGATGCAGTGGTCCCGGAATGTTCGGCACACCAAAGAAGCCAAGATAGCTTCCCTGTCCCCTTCTTTATCCGGCCGAATTCTGATGAATTCCTGCCGCAGATTGAACGCCACGTCCTTATTACTGTCTACAAATATTCTCACGGGCTTATTTAACGAAACTGCGGCGAGATCTTTCACCTCATCAGTCATGGTAGCTGAAAATAACATGGTTTGCCTGGTGACGGCGCACTGCTTAATAATCTCCTTCATTTGCTCCGCAAAGTACTCATCCAACATCCTGTCCGCTTCGTCCAGAACGAGGACTTCTATGGAATCCAGCGTAAAGCTGGGTGTGCTTTTTAAATGGTCTATTAAGCGACCCGGCGTTGCTATAACTATATCGGGGTTTTTCCTGAGGATGTTTTCCTGAACCTTCAGATCTAAACCGCCGACGGCCAAACCGATTTCAATGTCTGAAAACTGGGCCAGTTGCTTAGACACTTGATAGACTTGCACGCCCAATTCTCTCGTGGGGACGAGAACCAGGACCCGTGTTATCGCGTTATCGGCAGGTCTGAATAATAGTCTCTCCAAAATTGGCAGCATGTATGCCGCTGTTTTGCCCGTTCCTGTTGCGGCACAACCACAAATGTCTCGCCCTAAAAACAAATGCATGGTATGACAGCAAAGTATTTATTATGGTTAAATAAGTTAGAAGATGACTGCTCTTTCATAATTAAATAGTGTGTGCCGAATTTTACATGAGAAATTGTAGTAAAAATCCATTTAAAGCATGCATCTGGACACACAAATTCATTTTTATTTTGATATATTTGTACCCAACGAAATATAACTACAATTTTTTAAAAATAAAGCTATATTGTACTAGTTTTAAGTGTGATTTCCCAAAACTATCATCTGAATAAAAATGCATTAGACAGAACCAAGATATTAGAACGAGGAGGAATTTTCACAGCATAAAACTTGGACAATCCTAAAATCGATAATTTGGTTTATACGAGGTATAGATCTACATCCGTTTATATGTATAGCATTTTTTGGTACAAATTTTATGAAAATAACTTTCCACATGATGCTCTCTATGAGGTGCTTTGTACAAAAATACAGCAAAGTGCAATGTTTTTTCCTGGCTGATAACTGGATATATTTACCCCTTTATGTATACCATTTATAGGAATTGAAATTAAAATTAATTTACCAAGTAAACCAACTGGTATTGTCGCAGCTTGAATCGGCGTGGGATGCACGAATTTCATTTCTCCGATTGCCTTCATCAGCGGCCGTGAAAGATTCATTTCATAAAAGCTGGTGTTTTCCTCCGAATTCTGCGCATCTTCGAAAAAGTTTTCGTTTTCCTCAGAGACTTGTGGCGCTCTCTTGCGCTTCCGTTTCTCCTTGATTTTGATATCGTCAAATTTCAGTTCGTCTTCCGATAGCGATATGTCTGAGTTAACGTCATTGCTTTCCACGGTTGATTCTGCTGCGCCTGGATTACTGTCTTCTATCTTTCCACGGGCCCTTTTGATTTTATCGTCTGTTTTGGATTTGGCCTTCCGCTTGATGTATTTGGTGAGGTCGTTCCAAGCATCTTTGTTGTATTCTTCGACGGAACTTACGAACTGGAAGTCTGTGCTGAAGTCTTTCTTCGATTTGTTCTTTTGTTTTGTAGGTTGGAACTGAAATTGAGGTTAGTTTCATTTCGCATGTCTTAAAATTTTTAAAACACAGTACCTCGACCTCAGCTTCAGAATCGTCAGAGTAGTTTTCGATGTCTTCTTCGTCTTCTATCGTTTTAACATCAAATAACTTCATGTTTTCGCTCTTAATTGAGTTATATGTCTTGTTATCAGCTGATAACTTTTTAAAATAACAGCATGGTGTTTTGACAGTGTTGCATTAGTGTTTACATCCGGTTTGTTTTGGCTTTGTATTGATTCTTTTTTGACCCAGTTTAGTTTGTTAGTAAATGTATTTGATTAATATACAGATAAATATATTGATTTTATAACATATTATTGATTTTTTGCAATGTTCGTGTCTGAATTTATTCTAACTTCACGCCAATGATTTGTCCATTATGCAGACAACTTCAAGCCATCAATCATGATTCAAGCAACAACCTTGCCAGTGGCGTAACAATTATGGATTGATTTCATATTTGATGTTTATAGTAGACTATACATTTATTTTATATTTTAGAAATTAATATTCTGCTGTTCAAAGCGTAGTCAAATTATTTAATGTCAAATTAGCAGCAATTACTTGTTATTGTACTAAACTTGTACAATATAATTACTATAACTATCCTCTAAATTAACTCAGCGCTTATAGAAATTAATATGTTATTGGTACACTACTACTCCTAGTAGTGTATACTACTAGTATAGTAGTATAGGCAGTGTATATTTGTAGGTGTAAAAATTTACTGGATGAGAAATGATGAGGATGAGATGAGAAAATATAGTTATATATTAATTAATTAATTCAAATCCTTATATCCTTAAATCCTTAATATAAATCCATTCATTCAATGTCGCAAATGCAGTGCTTGATGCATTCAAAAATTTGATAGATTTCCATAGAAATAAATTGAATCCTAAATTGATAGATCTTAGCAAATTTTAACAGATTCGAATAGTTTCTGTGTAAATTGTTTAAGATTCTGTCTATTGATTTTGATGAAAATGTGCTGAATTTTGAAAATTTTATAATATAATATGTATTACAGATTTTATTAGTTACAATTTAAAACTTGGCAGATATGCATGGTTATAATTGAAAATATTAAAAATTTAGATAGGTATATTTGATATAGATTTATTGATAGATTGATATTGATATAATTGATAGATTTGTCAAATATTGATAAATTATAGCAATTAGAGCTTACAAATTAACAAGTTTCCAGAGTTGCTATTGAAAATATGACGAATTCGAATAGTTGCACTAGAAATCTACATACAGTCAATCAAGTTTGACAGATTAGTACAACTTAAGCTTACAATTTGACAAATTTTGACAAATGCTATTGAAAATGTGTCTGATTTGGATAATTTCAGTCAAATATCTAAGGATTTTAGAAACTTCATTTTCAAAATTTGACAGATTGGAGCAGTTTCTGTACATTTTTCAGATTTTATCTATTGATTTTGATTAAAATGTGTTGAATTTTGATAATTTTAGTCGAAAATATTACACATTTTATTTGTTTCAATCTAAAAATTAACAGATATTGACAGATTTGAGCAATTATAGCTAAGAAATTAACAAGTTTCCAGAGTTTCTATTGAAAATATGACGAATTCGAATAGTTGCACTAGAAATCTACATACAGTCAACCAAGTTTGACAGATTTGTACAACTTAAGCTTACAATTTGACAAATTTTGACAAATGCTATTGAAAATTTATCTGATTTGGATAATTTCAGTCAAATATCTAAGAATTTTTGATACTTCCTTTTAAAAATTTGACAGATTCGAGCAGTTTCCGTTCATTTTTCAGATTTTATCTATTGATTTTGGTTAGACTGTGTTGAATTTTGATAATTTTAGTCGAAAATATTACACGTTTTATTTGTTTCAATCTAAAAATTAACAAATATCGATAGATTTGAGCAATTATAGCTCAGAAATTAACAAGTTTCCACAGTTGCTGTTGAAAATATGACGAGAAATTAAAATTTCGGCAGTTTCAGTCGTAAATTTTTCAAAATTTCAAAGCTATCTAAGAATTTTAGATACTTCCTTGTAAAAATTTGACAGATTCGAGCAGTTTCCGTTCATTTTTCAGATTTTATGTATTGATTTTGATTAAAATGTGTTGAATTTTGATAATTTTAGTCGAAAATATTACACATTTAATATAATGTATAATATTAAATTAATAAATTAATAATAAATTAATAAATTAATAATAAATTAATAAATTAATAATAAATTAATAATAAATTAATTAATATATAATATTACACATTTATTATCGATAGATTTGAGCAATTATAGCTCAGAAATTAACAAGTTTCCACAGTTGCTATTGAAAATATGACGAGGAATGGAAAATTTCAGCAGTTTCAGTTGTACATGCAGTTTCTGTTCATTTTTCAGATTTTATCTATCGATTTTGATTAAAATGTGTGGAATTTTGATAATTTTAGTCGAAAATATTACACATTTTATTTGTTTCGATCTAAACATTAACAAATATCGATAGATTTGAGCAATTATAGCTCAGAAATTAACAAGTTTCCACAGTTGCTATTGAAAATATGATGAAAAATTGAAAATTTCTGCAGTTTCAGTTGTAAATTTTTCAAATTTTCACAGCTATCTAAAAATTTTAGATACTTCCTTTTAAAAAATTGACAGATTCGAGCAGTTTCTATACATTTTCAGATTTTATCTATTGATTTTGATTAAAATGTGTTGAATTTTGATAATTTTAGTCGAAAATATTACACATTTTATTTGTTTCAATCTAAAAATGAACAAATATCGATAGATTTAGCAATTATAGCTCAGAAATTAACAAGTTTCCATAGTTGCTATTGAAAATATTACGAGAAATTGAAAATTTTTGCAGTTTCAGTTGTAAATTTTTAAAATTTTCAAAGCTATCTAAGAATTTGAGATACTTCCTTTTAAAAATTTGACAGATTCGAACAGTTTCCGTTCATTTATCAGATTTTATGTATTGATTTTGATTAAAATGTGTTGAATTTTGATAATTTTAGTCGAAAATATTACAAATTTTATTTGTTTCAATCTAAAAATTACCAAATGTCGACAGATTTAAGCAATTATAGCTCAGAAATTAATAAGTTTCCACAGTTGCTATTGAAAATATGACGAGAAATTGAAAATTTCGGCAGTTTAAGTTGTGCATTTTTAAAATTTTCATAGCTACCTAAGAATTTTAGATACTTCCTTTTAAAATTTTGACAGATTCGAGCAGTTTCCGTGCATTTTTCAGATTTTATCTATTGATTTTGATTAAAATGTGTTGAATATTGATAATTTTTGTCGAAAATATTACACATTTTATTTGTTTCAATCTAAAAATTAACTAATATCGTCAGATTTGAGCAATTATAGATCAGAAATGAACAAGTTTTCACAGTTGCTGTTGAAAATATGACGTGGAATTGAAAATTTCAGCAGTTTCAGTTGTACATTTTTCAAATTTTCAAAGCTATCTAAGAATTTTAGATACTTCCTTTTAAAAATTTGACAGATTCGAGCAGTTTCCGTTCATTTTTCAGATTTTATGTATTGATTTTGATTAAAATGTGTTGAATATTGATCATTTTAGTCGAAAATATTACACATTTTATTTGTTTCGATATAAAAATTAACAAATATCGATTGATTTGAGCAATTATAGCTCAGAAATTAACAAGTTTCCACAGTTTCTATTGAAAATATGACGAATTCGAATAGTTGCACTAGAAAACTACATACAGTCAACCAAGTTTGACAGATTTGTACAACTTAAGTTTACAATTTGACAGATTTTGACAACTGCTATTGAAAATGTATTTGATTTGGATAATTTCAGTCCAATATCTAAGAATTTTAGATACTTGCTTTTAAAAATTTGATAGATTCGAGCAGTTTCTGTACATATTTCAGATTGTATCTATTGATTTTGATTAAAATGTGTTGAATTTTGATAATTTTAGTCGAAAATATTACACATTTTATTTGTTTCAATCTAAAAATTAACAAATATCGATAGATTTGAGCAATAATAGCTCAGAAATTAACAAGTTTCCACAGTTGCTATTGAAAATATGACGAGAAATTGAAAATTTCGGCAGTTTCAGTTGTAAATTTTTCAAATTTTCAAAGCTATCTAAGGATTTTAGATACTTCCTTTTAAAAATTGGACAGATTCGAGCAGTTTCTGTTCATTTTTAAAATTTCATCTATTGATTTTGATTAAAATGTGTTGAATTTTGATAATTTTAGTCGAAAATATTACACATTTTATTTGTTTCAATCTAAAAATTAACAAATATCCATAGATTTGAGCAATTATAGCTAAGAAATTTACAAGTTTTCAGAGTTGCTATTGAAAATATGACGAGGAATTGAAAATTTTAGCAGTTTCAGTTGTACATTTTTCAAATTTTCATAGCTATCTAAGAATTTTAGATACTTCCTTGTAAAAATTTGAAAGATTCGAGCAGTTTCCGTTCATTTTTCAGATTTTATCTATCGATTTCGATTAAAATGTGTTGATTTTTGATAATTTTAGTCGAAAATATTACACATTTTATTTGTCTAAATCTAAAAATTAACAAATATCGATTGATTTGAGCAATTATAGCTAAGAAATTAACAAGTTTCCAGAGTTTCTATTGAAAATATGACGAATTCGAATAGTTGCACTAGAAAACTAAATTCAGTCAATCAAGTTTGGTAGATTTGTACAACTTAAGCTTAAAATTTGACAGATTTTGCCAAATGCTCTTGAAAATGTGTCAGATTTGGATAATTTCAGTCCAATATCTAAGAATTTTAGATACTTGTTTTTAAAAAATTGATAGTTTCGAGCAGTTTCTATACATATTTCAGATGTTATTTATTGATTTTGATTAAAATGTGTTGAATTTTGATAATTTTAGTCGAAAATATTACACATTTTATTTGTTTCTATCTAAAAATTAACAAACATGGATAGATTTGAGCAATTATAGCTCAGAAATTAACAAGTTTTCACAGTTGCTATTGAAAATATGACGAGGAATTGAAAATTCGGCAGTTTCATTTGTACATTTTTCAAATTTTCATAGCTATCTAAGAATTTTAGATACTTCCTTTTAAAATTTTGACAGATTCGAGCAGTTTTCGTTCATTTTTCAGATTTTATGTATTGATTTTGATTAAAATATGTTGAATTTTAATAATTTTAGTCGAAAATATTACACATTTAATATAATATATAATATTAAATTAATAAATCAATAATAAATTAAATAATATATAATATTACACATTTATTATCGATAGATTTGAGCAATTATAGCTCAGAAATTAAACAGTTTTCACAGTTGCCATTAAAAATATGACGAGGAATTGAAAATGTCGGCAGTTTTAGTTGTAAATTTTTCAAATTTTCAAAGCTATCTAAGAATTTTAGATACTTCCTTTTAAAAATTTGACAGATTCGAGCAGTTTCTGTACATTTTTCAGATTTTATGTATTGATTTTGATTAAAATGTGTTGAATTTTGATAATTTTAGTCGAAAATATTACACATTTTATTTGTTTCTATCTAAAAATTAACAAATATCGATAGATTTGAGCAATTATAGCTCAGAAATTAACAAGTTTCCACAATTGCTATTGAAAATATGACGAGGAATTGAAAATTTCGGCAGTTTCAGTTGTACATTTTTCAAATATTCAAAGCTATCTAAGAATTTTAGATACTTTCTTTTAAAAATTTGACAAATTCAAACAGTTTCTGTACATTTTTCAGATTTTATGTATTGATTTTGATTAAAATGTGTTGAATTTTGATAATTTTAGTCGAAAATATTACACATTTTATTGGTTTCAATCTAAAAATTAACAAATATCGATATATTTGAGCAATTATAGCTAAGAAATTAACAAGTTTCCACAGTGCTATTGAAAATATGACGAGAAATTGAAAATTTCGGCAGTTTCAGTTGTAATTTTTTCAAATTTTTAAAGCTATCTAAGAATTTTAGATACTTCCTTTTAAAAATTTGACAGATTCGAGAAGTTCTGTACATTTTTCAGATTTTATCTATTGATTTTGATTAAAATGTGTTGCATTTTGATAATTTTAGTCGAAAATATTACACATTTTATTTGTTTCAATCTAAAAATTAACTAATATCGATAGATTTGAGCAATTATAGCTCAGAATTAACAAGTTTCCACAGTTGCTAATGAAAATATGACGAGAAATTGAAAATTTCGGCAGTTTCAGTTGTAATGCTTCAAGCAGTTTCAAAGCAGTTTCAGGCAGTTTCAAAGCTATCTAAGAATTATAGATACTTCCCTTTAAAAATTTGACAGATTTAAAGATTTCCCTTTAAAGATTCGAGCAGTTTCTGTTTATTTTTCAGATTTTATGTATTCATTTTGGTTAAAATGTGTTGAATTTTGATAATTTTAGTCGAAAATATTACACATTTTATTTGTTTCAATCAAAAAATTAACAAATTTCGATAGATTTGAGCAATTATAGCTCAGAAATTTACAAGTATCTACAGTTGCTGTTGAAAATATGACGAGAAATTGAAAATTTCGGCAGTTAGAGTTGTAAATTTTTCAAATTTTCAAAAGTCTCTACAAATTTTAGATACTTTCAATACATTTTAGAGTTGTAGCAGTTGACACCTATTTAAGAGATTTTAAGAGCAAAATAAGTTGACAATGTCATAAATGTAGCAAATAAATTTTGTCCAAATTTGAATGTTGATTACGAATATGGACATAGTTTTTAGATAAAACAATTCAGTATTGCTGCAGGGTTGTCTAAAGTTAGACTGATTAATTAAAGATGTAAAGTTTATCATTTTTTTTTTTGTTACTTTTACTTGCACAATCAGTTAATCAGTTAATCAGAGAGTTACCCAATGGACGGAAGTAGCAAGTAATGCATCTATTGTTGATTACTAGTCTTAATGTAAAGTTTATCAATTTTTTTGTTAGTTTTACTTGCACAATCAATTAATCAGTTAATCAGATAATTAAGCAATGGACGGAAGTCGCAAGTAATGCATTTATTGTTAATTAGTCTTAAGGCTTCACGAATCAGTTTTAATTGATCGATATTAGTTGATCAACAAAAATTGAATGAAAACTATTGTTTAAAGTTGGTCAACTCTAGTCAACTCAAGTTGGAGGCAAACTCTAGTGAGAACCGTTGTTTCTATAGAGTTGATCAACTTTAAGCGATAGTTTTCACTCAACTTTTGTTGATCAACTAATATCGATCAATTATACGTGATTCGTGAGAACGCACCTTTAGGTGAATCAAAATTGTTCAACAATTCGACATTGTACAGTCATGCTCACTTAAATCTAGTACAAGAAATTAGGTGACAATAGCTATTTTATATAGCAATGTCAACTTGTTTGTACTAGATTTATGTGAGCATGACTGTACAAAATAAGAACTAATTTGATATTTAATTTGAATGATTATCTACTTTCCAAAATTCGACAATGTACAATATAATAACTAATTCATTAATAACTCATACACTAATAACTAATTAAACCTAAAATAACTAATTAAAAAAAAACTAAAAACTAATTGATATTTCATTTAAATGATTAGGTATGTATTTTCAGCAGCTTTCCTGGATTTTGTTAAATTATATTAAATCAAAAGTCAACTGTAAAGGATTATCACATGATGTGAACGGAATGACATTCTGTCATTCCGTTACTTCGTTTTAATCGTTATCAGATTAAGTAAGGAGATTAAAGGAGAGGAGGGATTAATTTTTACGAAAATTGGCTAAACAGATTATCGCTATCGACGTTAACTTTGTTCCAGAGACTATTACTGCCTGTACAGGGTGTTTCTATTTAAACCACCCAAATCGTCATTTCCGTCCACCAGATGACGCTTATTTAGGGTAAAAAAGGAAAAGTAAATCTGGCAACTGTGCCAAAATTTAATACAGGTATCTGTAATATCTATCAACTGTCATGAATGTCATTGTCACCAGTTGAAGTTTCAAGATTATAATTAATCAATGTTACTTGTTTGTCGCACATGGAATTGATACAACCAATTTACAATTAAAACTCTTGAGTTTTAAATGTAAATGGTCATGTTTATTTGATATATGAAATTTGTGTCACTGTCAAAGTGACAGTGACAGCTGTCACTTTTGAAACAATTAAGAATGTATGCGTTGCCAAACTTCTGTTTTTTACTTTTTTCTGCAGAAAAATAACTGCCATCTGGTGGATGGAAATTGCTATTGGTTGGTGCGTTGAACTGGCCTCGTATTAATCTAAATACGGTCCTGCTGCTGCACCAACGACCCCACATAAGACCTTAGGCATGCGCAAAGGCAAATTCGCGCGCAACCAATTTCAAACTGGTCTCGTGTCCGTAGTGTGACTTGACGTCACTTAGCTAAAGCTTGCTGGTCTATTTTTACTTTAGTTTTTCGCAGTGCATGTAACGGAAACGGACACGTCTCGATCGCGCAAAATAAATCCGCAAGATGCCTAATATTATAAATGAGATTAAGCTGGACTTTAAGGACGTCCTGCTGCGGCCCAAACGCTCTACAATCCGGAGCAGGAATGATGTAAGTATTGATCCGCTGCACAATTTTGCCCACAGTTTTATCTGATAAATACTTGGGAAAATGCACCATAATAACACCACAATTGCACAATTTAGTGGCAAAAATTCAGGGCGTCTAGGTAATCACCAGTCGCACCTGATAATTATGCAAAATATGGCGCTGTCATTCATGGGTCTTCAGAATTAAATTATTTTGCATCGTCTCGCAATGAAGAATTACCTTCACTTATCGAGCTCTCGCTTATTGTTTGAATTGGACGGATTTCAATGCCTTCCCAAGTTCAGGCCCTTGACTGAAACGCGTGTAAATTTATTTATAATTGCTATTGGCCCCATTACACGTATAAGCAGCGAGATTGAAGGAACTAATTTGTGGGGCCAATTATCCGCGCCTATTAACGAAATTGCCCTCGACGAGAGTTTTTTTCGCAAAAGTATTTAAGGTCGACATTCTAAATTTGTTTATTCGCGAAATAATTCTCACCGCAACGATAGTGTAATAATCCCCAAATATATTTGCAACAAAGTATCGACTATTATTATCACATATTGTATGATTCTTGGAAAAAAAAAATTTGAAGCACTTAAATGTGGTAATACATGAATTTTAATTATTAATTAATTATATTTTATTCTTTTCTTCTTAAATGGAGTACTCACTGGTTGTTACATATAAAAATATTTTCTTGTTTTTATTACTTTATTGTGTTTTCTTGAACTTACTATAATGAAATGTGTACTCATGTACAATATTCTATCACTTATATTTTTAAAATTTTCTAAATGAAGCGGTAATTTTTCAAAATTGAGTTCAAAATTGACTGACGAGAAAACAATTGAAATTTTGTACATGTGTCAACGCTATTTGACATGATAAATGAAATTTTGTTTGATAGTTAGTTAATGAAATTTGACAAACTAATTAATATTTAGAATAATTAAAATGATATTTGATAGAATAATTGAAAATGCACACAGAAATAATTGGAAAATTCAGAGATAATTCATGATATTTGACAGAAGTATTGAAATTTTGAAAATGAGTCAACGCTATTTGCCATAATAAGTGAAATATTGATAGTTAGTTAATGAAATTTGACAAACTAATTAATATTTAGAATAACCAAAATTATATTTGATAGAATAATCGAAAATGCACAAATAAATAATTGGAAAATTGATAGATACTTCATGATATTTGACAAAACAATTGACATTTTGTACATGTGTCAACGCTATTTGACATGATAAATTAAATTTTGATAGTTAATAAAATTTGACAAAATAATTAATATTTAGAATAATTAATATGATATGTGATAGAATAATTGAAATTGCACACTGAAATAATTGGTAAATTGAGAGATAATTCATGATATTTGACAGAACAATTGAAATTTTGTAAACGAGTCAACGCTATTTGCCATAATAAGTAAAATTTTGATAGTTAGTTAATGAAATTTAACAGAATAATTAAATTTTCACTCGAAAATAATTGAAAAATTGACTGTTGATCAATGGTATTTAACAAAATAATTAAAATTTTGATGGAAATAACTAAACTTTTGATAGAAATACTTGAACTTTGCCATAATCGTTGATATATTTTCAAAAATAATTGAAAACTGAAGCGTTAATTTTTCAAAATTGAGTTGAAAATTTACGAGAAAACAATTTATATTTTGTACATGTGTCAACACTAGTTGACATGACAAATGAAATTTTGATAGTTAGTTTATGAAATTTTAGAAAATAATCAATATTTTGAATATTTAAAATGGTATTTGATAGAATAATTGAAATTGCGCACAGAAATAATTGGAATTGATAAATAATTCATGATATTTGACAGAAGAATTGAAATTTTGAAAATGAGTCAACGCTATTTGCCATAATAAATGAAATTTTGATAGTTAATGAAATTTGACAGAATAATTAAAAGTTCACTCGGAAATAATTGCAAAATTGACTGTTGAATGGTATTTTAGTATTCATAACTCATGTACAATATTCTATCACTTATATCTTTCTAAATTTTCTAAATGAAGCGGTAATTTTTCAAAATTGAGTTCAAAATTGACGGACGAGAAAACAATTGAAATTTTGTACATGTGTCAACGCTATTTGATATGATAAATGAAATTTGGTTGATAGTTAGTTAATGAAATTTGACAAACTAATTAATATTTAGAATAATTAAAATGATATTTGATAGAATAATTGAAAATGCACACAGAAATAATTGGAAAATTCAGAGATAATTCATGATATTTGACAGAAGTATTGAAATTTTGAAAATGAGTCAACGCTATTTGCCATAATAAGTGAAATATTGATAGTTAGTTAATGAAATTTGACAAACTAATTAATATTTAGAATAACCAAAATTATATTTGATAGAATAATCGAAAATGCACAAATAAATAATTGGAAAATTGATAGATACTTCATGATATTTGACAGAACAATTGAAATTTTGTACATGTGTCAACGCTATTTGACATGATAAATTAAATTTTGATAGTTAATAAAATTTGACAAAATAATTAATATTTAGAATAATTAATATGATATTTGATAGAATAATTGAAATTGCACACAGAAATAATTGGTAAATTGAGAGATAATTCATGATATTTGACAGAACAATTGAAATTTTGTAAACGAGTCAACGCTATTTGCCATAATAAGTAAAATTTTGATAGTTAGTTAATGAAATTTAACAGAATAATTAAATTTTCACTCGAAAATAATTGAAAAATTGACTGTTGATCAATGGTATTTAACAAAATAATTAAAATTTTGATGGAAATAACTAAACTTTTGATAGAAATACTTGAACTTTGCCATAATCGTTGATATATTTTCAAAAATAATTGAAAACTAAAGCGTTAAATTTCAAAATTGAGTTGAAAATTTACGAGAAAACAATTTATATTTTGTACATGTGTCAACACTAGTTGACATGACAAATGAAATTTTGATAGTTAGTTTATGAAATTTGAGAAAATAATTAATATTTTGAATATTTAAAATGGTATTTGATAGAATAATTGAAATTGCGCACAGAAATAATTGGAATTGATAAATAATTCATGATATTTGACAGAAGAATTGAAATTTTGAAAATGAGTCAACGCTATTTGCCATAATAAATGAAATTTTGATAGTTAATGAAATTTGACAGAATAATTAAAAGTTCACTCGGAAATAATTGCAAAATTGACTGTTGAATGGTATTTAACAGAATAATTGAAATTTTGATAGAAATAACTAAACTTTTGACAGAAATAATTGAACTTTGGCATAATCGTTAAAATATTGTCAAAAACAATTGAAAACTGAAGCGGATTTTTTTCAAAATTGAGTTAAAAATTGACTGACAAGAAAATAATTTAAATTTTGTACATGTCTCAACACTATTTAACATGATAGTTTGAATTTTGATACTTAGTTAATGAAATTTTATTAAGCATTAAAATTTTGAGAGATCTCAGTGAAATGTTGACAGAAGTTTTGAGAAATCAATGATAATTTCGTACCGATGATTGAAATATATTGCAGTAATCATCGAAATATTTTTAATACTTTGCGTTTCTCGGACTTTCTGTACTTTTCGATAAAGTTGACAATTGATTTTGAGAATAATATGTCGAATTTTAACAGTAATCATTGTAGTAATTCAAATTTTATTTTCAAATCGTTAATATATTGATAGTAATCATTTAACAGAAATAATTGCAAATATGACAGTAATTTCTGCCAAAATTTCAATTATTACTGCATTCTTTTTACGAAAATGGAAATTTTAGTATATCTGACGATGATTTTGCAAAATTTCCACATTCGAAACCAATGTGAAATTACTCTTGTCTTGATTTTGAGTTTTGCATTTTTCTAAACGTAGAGAAAAGTTATCGTTATTTGTGTATTCGCCTCTTATTTGAAATGTTTGATAACTTGCATTTTCCAAAATTTTCTAGACCAAGCAATGATTATGCAAATCACAATTAGTCACCCATTTGCGATTGTGCGATAGTTGTGCGATAGTGCGATTAGCGATGATTATTTAGCAAATTTCACAACTGTTCATCAATCTAGAACATTTTGTAAATTATATTATCTGGCGATGACTTTACAAAATTTTCGAATTCGAAACCCATGTGAAATTACTCTTGTTATCATTATTTTTTTTTTAAATTTCTTAACATAGTATTAATTTTTCAAAATTTTCATCACTTATTTGAAGTATTTCACGACTTTCATTTTGCAAAATTTTGCGTTACGTTTCACGTCATTTTTAAACTTTTCGATGTGTAATTTATAATTTAGTCAAGGCAGTGAAATATTTCTTATTTCATTGTGTTACTTTCATTTATCTGACGTTCATATCCACTAATATTAACACTGTATTTACTGCAAAGTGGCTTTTAGTCTTTTGGACTAAGTCTTTTATTTTTGTAATTTTCATATTCATTGTGATAATTTATCAAAATTTAAAAAATTCAAAATAAATATTGTTAGTAACTGATGAATTGATAAATTAATTAAAATAATTCACAAAATAAAAATAAGTGCCTACGTTTAGCATGCGTTTATGTTATGCATATAAATAATATACTAATGAGGCAATAATAAATAAAATAATATAACAATAAAATTTAATTATTACCAGTAAGTAGTTACTCAAAATAAAAACTTAAAATAAATAATAACTGGTATCGTGGATAAAACCTTAACAGAAATAAATAATAAACTTCAGTGGAACTGCGATTAGCGAGAATCTGAGTGCGAATTTCTCAAGCATGTCAGCTCAGCACATAATTATCGATATGCCTCCCTCTAATCGGCGCGTTTCCTGTTTTTGTTTAGGTCAACTTGTACAGAAACATCACTTTCAAGAACTCGAAGAAAATATACGAGGGAATCCCCGTCATGGCTTCCAACATGGACACCGTGGGAACGTTCGAAATGGCGAAAGCCCTGTCCAAGGTGACGTGTCCAAGTGAAACCTTGCTTAAATATTGATTGTCTCACTCTGTACAGGCTTCATAGACACATAAAATAAGCTTGAGCATCAACATCTACTCCTACTGTAAATACAGAGTGATCATTTAAATTGGAGCTCAATACCTTTTCAAGTTCAAATTTAGACCAATCAAGTTCAAATTGACACCAATCAATTTCAAATTGACACCAATCAATTTCTAATTGAGACCAATCAATTTGAAATTGAGACCAATCAATTTCAAATTGCGATTAATCAATTTCAAATTTAGACCAATCTAGTTCAAATTGGCACCAATCAATTTCAAATTAACACCAATCAATTTCAAATTGAGACCAATTAGTTTCAAATTGAGACCAAACAATTTGAAATTGAGACCAATTAATTTCAAATTGAGACCAATCAATTTCAAATTGAGACCAATCAATTTCAAATTGAGACCAATCAATATCTCAGAAAAACTTTTTCAGAAAAACGTTAAAATTTAAATGTGTATGATTTTTCAGCACGGATTGTTTACGACTGTCCACAAATACTACACGGTAGATGACTGGAAAAAGTTCGCTTCGGAAAATGTGGATTGCCTGCAAAATATCGCCTGCAGTGCAGGAATGTCGCCGGCAGATTTCGAAAAGTTGTCCGAAATATTGAACGCCATTCCTGATATATCGTTCATCTGCCTTGATGTTGCCAATGGATATTCCCAGCATTTCGTTGAATTTGTTAGGAAAGTTAGGGCGGCATATCCTACGCACACTATAATCGTAAGTGGTGTTACAAATAAATGTATGAGTTAAAAATTGGACATATTTCTTCAGAGCAAGATTTTGGGACACTTAAAACAAAACGTTTTTTTTTGGGCAAACAGATCGTATTACGAGAAAAATTACAATTGATAATTTGCAGGTATTGTTGATATACATATATAATTAGCGTTACAATTGAACGTGTGAGTTGAAAAATGGACAGATTTCTTCAGAGTAAGATTTTGGGACACTTAAAACAAAACGTTTTTTTGGGCAAACAGATCGTATTACGAGAAAAGTTAGAATTGATAATTTGCAGGTATTGTTGATACACACTCACTGAGAAAATATACATTTTATCAGTAGTTTAATAATTGTTAATTGCATTAATAATTGAAATTTTGTTGCAAACTTTATGAATTTGTGATTGAATTGGAAATTTGATCATAATAACTGAAATGTTCAAAATTAGTTAAAATTGAAAAGTATGTTAATGTATGTTAAGTATGTTAATGTATGTTAAGTATGTGATTAGTGAATTAAAAAATTGAAAAAAAGTATGTGAAATATCGATGAAATTGAAAGTGTGACAATAATCACTGTAATTTTAATAGAAATAAGTAAAACCATTTGATTGAAAATGTTGATAGTAGTGTAAAGAATGATTACAAAAAATAATCAACATCTAAATGAAATAACTAAAATTTTACCAGAAATTGACAGTAATGATAAAATTTTGATAATAATATAGAAAATATTACTGCAAAAACTGATTTTGTCCAGAAATTGTAACAAAAATTACATAAATAGTTGCAACTTATCTATCAATATTTCTGCTATCATTACTGTCAAAATTTCAATTTTCCTGTATAACTTTTTAGATATTACTCCCAAATATCTCAAACGTTATACAAGAAAATTGAAATTTTGACAGTAATGATAGCAGAAATATTGATAGTTAAGTACATAATCTATATATTGTTGACATTTTCAATAGCAACTGTGGAAACTTGTTAATTTCTGTGCTATAATTGCTCAAATCTATCGATATTTGTAAATTTTTAGATTGAAACAAATAAAATGTGTAATATTTTCAACTATAATTAACAAAATTCAACACATTTTAATCAAAATTAATAGATAAAATCTGAAAATGTACAGAAACTGCTCGAATCTGTCAAATTTTTTAAAAGGAAGTATCTAAAATTCTTAGATATTTGACTGAAATTATCCAAATCAGACACATTTTCAATAGTATTAGTCAAAATCTATCAAATTGTAAACTTAAGTTTTACAAATCTGTCAAACTTAGTTGACTGTATGCAGTTGTCTAGTGCAACTATTCGAATTCGTCATATTTTCAATAGAAACTGTGGAAACTTGTTAATTTCTGAGCTATAATTGCTCAAATCTATCGATATTTGTTAAGTTTTTAGATAGAAACAAATAAAATGTGTAATATTTTCGACTAAAATTATCAAAATTCAACACATTTTAATCAAAATCAATAGATAAAATCTGAAAAATGTACAGAAACTGCTCCAATCTGTCAAGTTTTTAAAAGGAAGTATCTAAAGTTCTTAGATAACTTTAAAAATTTGAAAAATGTACAACTGAAACTGCTGAAATTTTCAATTCCTCGTCATATTTTCAATAGCAACTGTTGAAACTTGTTAATTTCTGAGCTATAATTGCTCGAATCTGTCGATGTCTGTTAATTTTTAGATCGAAACAAATAAAATGTGTAATATTTTCGACTAAAATTATCAAAATTCAACACATTTTAATCAAAATCAATAGATACAATCTGAAAAATGTACAGAAACTGTTCGAATCTGTTAAATTTTAAAAAGGAAGTATCTAAAATACTTAGATAGATTTGTAATTCGAATTCGTCATATTCCAATAGTAATTCTGGAAACTTGTTAATTTGTAAGCTCTAATTACTCTAGTCTACCAATATTTGTTCATTTTTTAAGTGCGAAAATAGACAAATCTATCAATTCTATCAATATCAATCTATCAATGAATCTATATCAAATATACCTGTCTAAATCTTTAATATTTTCAATTACAACCATGCATATCTGTAAAGTTTTAAATTGTAACTAATAAAATCTGTAATAGTGTAATAATAATCTGTAATAATAAGTAATGATATTACTAAATTTATCAAAATTCAACACATTTTCATCAAAATCAATAGACAGAATCTTAAACAATTTACAACAGAAACTGTTCGAAGCTGTCAAAATTTGTTAAGATCTATCAATTTACGATTTAATTTATTTAATTTCGCAGTAATGATGGCAGAAATATTGATAGTTATTGTTAATAATAATATTATATTATATAATATTAATATTGTTAATATTGTTAATATTGACATAATGTATATAATGTTGACGGAAAAAAAATAACATGTAACTGTTATAACTTAAAAACTTGAAATTTTACTTGAAATTGACAGTAATGATGATTCTAATAATAACCAAGAATAAAAATTAAAAATTTGATAGTAATAACTGGAATTCGAGCCGTAGAAAATCAAAAAGTCCAAAAATATACAAGGGACAACATTTAACATTGTATTTTTGAACTTATAATATGAATTTAAAAAATATGGACTCACTCCACTTTAATTTACAACGGTTAATTTGATCAAATATTGAAAATTTGGCAGTAAATGAAAAATTTCGAAAAATTCAAAATCTAGATACTATTATTCTTTGCAATTTTAACACAAATATTTAAAATATTTCAGTAGTGTTATGGTATAACATGTTATTTGCCATTTTTGTTATTTTACAGGAGAAGCAAAAACAGCTTGTATTTATAATTGTGAATGTAGATTAGGATGTATCATTGCCATAGTTATTCATAATTTGTAATTTTTTATAACACTAAACCCTTTGATCAACTTAAAGTACCTATACATTATTTGTGGCCATTTAATGCCAAAATTTCAATGAATTTTGTATTTTTATTGGAAATTACAAAAAAAATCATTAGATTTTTTTATTATAAACACAAAAATTTTCATAAATTACAAACCTATGAATTTTTAGTTGAAAATTATAACGACTTTTCCCAAAATTCATAAATTCATATTCTTCACAAAATTATTAAATATTTCATTTGTAAAAAATATAATGGAAAGGGAAAGGAGCCATGGGAAAACCCTGGTTCAAAAAGGGCGACGTGAGTCGATAAAGTTTGGGAACAATTTCATTATCCGGTTTCTCTTGGGAGTAAAAATAATGCTCAACTTTACAGGCCGGAAACGTTGTCACCGGGGAAATGGTGGAAGAGTTAATCCTATCTGGGGCCGACATCATCAAAGTCGGAATTGGACCTGGATCTGTCTGCACGACACGTCTGAAGACTGGAGTAGGTTATCCCCAATTATCAGCTGTGATCGAATGTGCAGATGCTGCCCATGGATTGCAGGGACATATTATTTCCGTACGTATCTCAATAGTACACAAATTTAGTACTCAAATTAATTTAACATGACCTTTCCTTTTGCTTTTCCTCTTTTGTCAACTATTTCTCACAATTTGTCAACAGTTTTTCACAATTTGTCCACTGTTTTTCACAATTTGTCAATTGTTTTTTTACAATTTGTAAAATGTTTTTCACAATTTGTCAATTGTTTTTTCACAATTTGTCAATTGTTTATCACAATTTGTCGAATGACTTTCTAGTTGGCCAAATGCGAGACATCATACATCAAATTAAATAATATTTATTAAAATTTAGTACTAAAATTAATGAAAGCTGTCTTTTTTGTTTGCGTTTTCCCTTTTGTCAATTGTTTTAAACAATTTATCAAATGACTTCGTAGTTTGTCAAATGTCAAGAGATCATACTTCAAATTAGATTCCTTTCTTGTCAAATATAATTCATTTAAATTTAGTCCTCAAATAAATTTATGATATCATTTTCTTTTCTTTTTCCCTTTTGTCAATTGTTTTTCACAATTTGTCAAATGACTTTCTAGTTTGTCAAATATCAAGAGATTATGAGTCAAATTAGATTGCTTTCTGGTCAAATATTATTCATTAAAGTTTGGACTTGAATAAATTGAATGTGCCTCTTTCTTTTCTTTCCCCTCTTGTAAAGTTTTTTACAATTTGTCAAGTGACTTTCTGGATTGTCAAATGTCAAGAGATCATATGTCAAATTAGATTCCTTGCTTGTCAAATATTATTTATTAAAATTTAGTAGTTACTCGAATTAATTTGAGATATCTGTTTCATTGGTTTTCCCTTTTTGTCAATTGTTTTCACTATTTGTCAAATACATTTCTAGTTTATCAATAGATCATCCATCAAATTAGATTCCTTTCATGACAAATATTATTCACTAAACTTTGGACTTGAATAAATTTAAAATGTCTTTTTCTTTTCTTTTCCCCTTTTGTCAAGTATTTTTACAAATTGTCAAGTAACTTTTTGGTTTGTCAAATGTCAAGAGATCATACGTCAAATTAGATTCCTTTCTTGTCAAATATAATTCATTAAAACTTAGTTTTATTTAGGTACTCGAATTAATTTAAGATGCCCTTTTCTTTGGTTTTTCCTTTTTGTCAATGGTTTTCAAAATTTGTCAAATAAATTTCTAGTTTATCAATAGATCAACCGTCAAATTAGATTTCTTTCTTGTTAAATATTGCTCATAAAAATTTAGTACATACTCGAATAAATTTAAGATGTCTTTTCCTTTTTCTTTTCCCCTTTTGTCAATTGTTTTTTACAATTTGTCAAATGACTGTTTAGTTTGTCAAATGTCAAGCAGTCATATGTCAAATTATGTTCCTTTATTATCAAATATTTGCTCAAATCAACTTTAAGCATTTAAATTTAGTCTTCAGATAAATTTAATATGTCTTTATCTTTTCTTTTCCCCCTTTGTGAATTGTTTTTCATAATATGTCAAATGACTTTCTAGTTTGTCAAATGTCAAGAGATTATGAGTCAAATTTGATTGCTTTCTTGTCAAATATTATTCACTAAACCTTGGACTTTAATAAATTTAATACGTCGTTTTATTTTCTTTTCCCTTGTTGTCACGTGTTTTTACAATTGGTCAATTGGCTTTTTGGTTAGTCAAATGTCAAGAGATCATACGTCAATTAAGATTCTTTTATTGTCAAATATTATTCATTAAAATTTAGTTTCATTTGGGTACTGGAACTAATTTAAGATGTCTTTTTCTTTGGTTTTCCCCTTTTGTCAATTGTTTTGACAATTTGTCAAATACATTTCTAGTTTATCAATAGATCATCAGTCAAATTAGCTTCCTTTCATGTCAAATATTATTCTTTAGTATATGCTTTGGTAAGTACATGTATTTATGTACGTACTCGATTAAATTTAAGATGTCTTTTTCTTTTTCTTTTCCCCTTTTGTCAATTGTTTTTCACAATTTGTCAAATGACTTTTTAGTTTATCAAATGTCAAGCAGTCATATGTCAAATGATGTCCTTTATTGTCAAATCTTTGCTCAACTCAACTTTAAGCATTTAAATTTAGCCCTCAAATAAATTTAAGATGTCGTTTTCTTTTCTTTTTCCATTTTGTCAATTGTTTTTCACAATTTGTCAAATGACTTTCTAGTACGTTAAATGTCAAGAGATTATGAGTCAAATTAGATTGCTTTCTTGTCAAATATTATTCACTAAACTTTGAACTTGAATAAATTTAAAATGTCTTTTTCTTTTCTTTTCCCCCTTTGTTAAGTTTTTTTACTAATTGTCAAGTGACTTTTTGGTTTGTCAAATGTCAAGAGATCATACGTCAAATTAGATTCCTTTCTTGTCAAATATTATTCATTAAAATTTAGTACGTACTTAAATAAATTTAAGATGTCTTTTCCTTTTTCTTTTCCCCTTTTGTCACAATTTGTCAAATGACTTTCTAGTTTGTCAAATGTCAAGCAGTCATATGTCATATTACATTCCTTTTTTGTCAAATCTTTTTCACTTTATACCAAATCCTTTTCACATATTTACATGTAAATGTTATTTGGTAAACCGGAAAGTTTTTTGACATATTGTGAAAAACAATTGACAAAAGGGGAAAACCAAAAGGAAATGGCAACAACTGCTGTAGGTGCATATTTTACTCTTATATGGATTTAATTATAATGATTTCACATGTAAATAATCAGTTTTAGAATTAGATTCTGATTTAAATATTGATCTTCACAGGATGGTGGATGCACTTGTGCTGGTGATGTGGCGAAGGCATTTGGCGCTGGGGCCGATTTCGTAATGGCTGGCGGCATGTTCGCTGGACATGATCAATGCGCTGGCGAGACTATTGAGCGGGATGGCAAAAAGTACAAGCTATTTTATGGCATGTCTTCCAACACAGCCATGCAGAAACATGCAGGTAAACCTCAATTCGCTCATCTACGAGATCTGTTCTGCTACAGATATAATTAGTCTAACCATATCAGTAACAGAACGTCTCTAACAATGTTAGAGACGTGACATTGTCATTGATATTGATTGATATTGATATTGATATACAGGTTGTTTCAAATTAAACCACCGAAATCGCCCTGTCCATCCACCAGATGGCAGATATTTTTTCTGTAGAAAAAAGTAAAACACATAAATTTGGCAATGTGTAAATTTTGTGGTGACAGCTGTCACTGTCAATTAAACGCAATATTATATGTCTAATAAATATGCCGATAATTTATTTACAAAAATGAGTTTCAATTGTGAAATAGATTTATCAATTCCAAGCAGGACATACAAATAATATTGATTTATTATAAATCTTGAAACTTCAATTGATGACATTGACAGTAGTGACAATAGATATTACAGATACCTGTACTAAATTTTGGCTTAGTTGTCAGATCTTGTTTCACTTTTACCCTCAAAAAGCGCCGTCTAGTGGACGGAAATGGAGATTTGGGTGGTTTAATTTAAAACACCCTCCATATTGATTGATTTATTGATAGATATTGATAGTTATTGATATATTGTTACTGATACTGCTACTGTTTAGGTGGAGTGGCCGATTACCGATCTTCGGAGGGCAAAACCGTCGAGGTGGCGCACAAGGGAGACGTCGAGAACACTGTTTTAGACATTTTAGGCGGACTTCGCAGTGCTTGCACATACACAGGTGCTGGTAAATTGAAAGAATTGCCTCGTCGTGCGACGTTTATCCGCTGTACGCAACAATTGAACACAATTTATAGCTAGTTCAAATCATACTGATAACATATTTTTGTTATTTAATGTTTACATGAAGAGTTAAGCCATTTAAATATAGTTAGGTTGTTAATAATGCAGATACAATAGCTGTAAGTTTACTATTTGTTTTACCATTTCTTGAATGCAAGCCTAATTTTTTTCATCAGTTTAATGAACGTAGTGTTCATAAAAAAATTGATAGGTAATAGTATTGTTTGAGAAGCTATGAAATATTGAATTACATTAGGTAAATATAGTTGCTGTTAATGTCTATGCTCAAATATTGGCAATGCATTCAGTTGTTCCTAAAAAGAGTTTATTAAAAATTATAGATAGTTTCTTATCCACTTATTTTATTAATTATAAACGATAATGAAAATTGACTAGAATTTATTGGAAGGAATAAAGAAAATCTTCAAGAATTGTTTCCCACAAATTGTTTCTATTAGGTGATCCTATTATTTACTCTTAAGATATATTAAATAATTTCACACGAGTACCTATAGGCTGTACACTGCAAAATCCCACCACCTGTTGATTTATGTTGGCAGAGTAATAAATATCCCCAAATTCCCCAGAAGGCGATTTAAGTTGGTACAACTAAAACAAATTAATTGTCAAATTGACGTATAAGAAGTAGTTGTCAAAAAAATGAAATTGATGCCATTGCACGAAAAGAAAGAAACTTGCTTAACAAATAATTAAAAATGACTTTACTGAATTTCTTTATTGAGAATCTTAAAGCATCCGTTTTCTTTGGGACTTTCTTGCGTTCATATGGTTTTGACAATAGCCAACAAATCCAAATTTTTCATTTTCCCCTAGACAGCGTTGCCGCGTGTATTTTCGAAGTAAATTCCGGTATTTTTGCGAGGCAAAAAAATATAATTTGCAAAATTTGAAAGTGCGAGTAACATTATTAAATAAAACACACAATTTCTTTGTTTATATCACAATGTTTATTATAAAGTGACTAGTTTAGATACACGTTCTGATCATTATCAAACTTAAACTGAAATAAATTATGAAGTAATTAACATAGTTTTGCACTATGTTAATACTGCAACTTTGCAACGGCTAACTTTGCAAATTTCCATAGCAAATTGTAGGGCAATAATAATCATTATTGCATTTTATGTTTGGCAAGCCTGTTTTGAAAACTGCGCCATCTTGCGAGAGTGCACTTAACAAAGAGTCACGTGGAATTTATGTTGGCAATACGTGTACGGTTGGCAACGTCACTAACCCTTTCATGTGGATTGCTGCATTACCGCTTCATAAATTTGTAATTTGCTGTTTTGGGTAGACAAAGTACAATGTGCAATACAAAACATAACGTTATTAATATAGACGTGGACATGGAAGATGTTATACTGACCCCCCTGACTTGTGCTCGCTTACTAAACGAAATAATAAAGTGTTTGGTGTATCAGAAATCTCTAATTCCATACCCCTACAACTGGCTGAAGAATGTGATAAACAAAAAGAGGGACTGCAGTGTGAATGGCACGAGGAGGAGCAATCTTATAGTGCAGAGGCACTTTCAAGTCGCCTCGTCTGCGTACGATGCGATGGAGGAGATCATGAGGAACATGCTGACCGAGTTCCTGGGCTGCGAGTCCGCATTCCACGAGATAATGCTGATATTCGGTTCGACACTACTAACGGCTAGAGAAATGTACACCGTTAGGATACCCACGATAGCCAAGGGGCATTTAGAGTCGAATCATGAAAGTTCCATATATCGGAGCCAACATAAAATATTAAAGTACGTATAATATTATGGCCGATATTTAAAATCATTACAATTCAGCATTCGTAATTCTTCAGAAAGAAATGGCTAGCTACTGTTTTCGGTAATTGAATGAAAGGTTACAACCCTTTCATTGAAATCTAACCTAATGATTGACAGGCATTTAAGGTTAGCTGGGGACGTTGCCAAGTCGGTAATCTTTGAATGAAAGGTACCAACATTTGAAAGTAACGTACCTTCATATTTATTGAAATCTAACCAAATAATTGACAGGCATTAAGGTTAGCTGGGGAGGTTGCCAAGTCTTGGGATTTTTCCCCTATGTAGGGTAGCATCCATGACAAATTTTAACCTGTACCATAACATATCGCACCTTTATATCATAAATGATGCTATACAAAAATTAACATTTCACAGTAGAGCATTTTTCAGTGAGATGATTTTATTTTACCCTAAACATTGGGTGTCTGGAAAACCTGTAGGCAAATTATGTTGGTAGCACTCCAAACTTTCCAATTACAGTTGTCAACACTGATGTTTTGGCAGTTTGGCTGTCAATGTGACAGCCAGTGTTGTAGAAATTATCCGCACGCCACTGAACAATACCAACTGAAGAAAAATAGAATCCAACAAACCAACATAATGGTCTTTTCCAGACAACCAACAGATATTAAATAATTACTTTACTTTACTTTAATCCTCTTCGCTCCCAGTGGAGCATAGGACATCAACTAGTCTTGTTGATGTTTCTTTAATAGTGTTGGTTTTTTTACGTGGCAGGGTTGTTTACCCTGCACACAACCCTCCTCCTTTTTCAGCCGGGCTTGGGACCGTCCTTGGCGGAGTTGATATTAAATAATAAATTGTTCTAAATATTTTGCCCAATAATATACTGCTTACAGCAATATTTATAATAATTTTTATGATTTTTTTCATTTATTTGTGAACACCAATGTTAAAAATAAAATAATTTAAAAAAACGTCTTTTAACAATCATTTTTGTATCACTTTTGTGCGATATATCTAAAAATTATTATACAATACTCCAGATTTAATGTAGTAATTGTAATAATATTTAATGGCTATCGACTTATGATTTAACGATTCTTCCTGATTTCAGAAATATTTTCCTATCGCAGGAATGGCTTGCGTCCATGGATAACTTATTGCAATCAACAAATATGTACGTAATGATGAATAAGTCGACACCATTAACCACCAAGGAATTTTTTATAGCGCAACCTAATTTCACTATAAATCCCAACGCGAAAAACACTATAATCAATTTAAATTACGACAGCAGCAGTGACACGTGCTGTGAGAACCTCAAGATATTTGAGGATGACGGGATTACGGGTGCAAGACGGGAAAGCATGAGCGAAAAAAAGTGCACCTGGGAACTGTGGAATGGGACGTGGTATCAGGCAAACATTTTGCTGAAAGGATTTAAAGACTGCTTTATAGATAAAATATCGGCCTCAGAACTATGGTGAATTGAAATTTTATGATGTACAATTAATTTTATACAAGTCTTTATACGTATCATATTTTTGTAATTAATTTGATTGAAATTAATAAATGAATTTGAATTTTAGTCGTTTATTTATTTATAAATAAATGTATATGTATTTTGGGGAAACAATATGTATTTGCATGTGTAAAGTATTATTCCGATGCATTTCTGCATGTATATGGAATGTATCTGAATCTGCAATGCAATGGTATACTACAATTGCATACTTGCAATGGTAAATATTTTTGTGTAACAATGTAAATATGTAAAGGTTTATAATTGTTCTTAATTAATAAGGCTTTTATGCATGTTTCGTTGCTTAAAGTCAGTGCAATAAATTACGAAAAATTAATAATTAAAGGTATAATAGTACTATTTAGGATTAAAAAAATGCACAATAAATAACATAACTATTATTTTTGTTAGTATTTTATATATATAATATAAATTATTAAATATATAAGATATATTATAGTTACATTATAAATATAATATAACTATTATTACTTATAAAACTTATATGCATATATTTGTTTATTATTGTTGATCATATGGAATTTTAGATAGCTAAATCAATCTATTTAGGTGCTCATTTGATTTATACTAGGTAGATACCGTTTAGAATTTTTATTTTGCTATAAATAACTAATCAAATTCTTCTTGTTTTAGCTTTCATTTACTTAATAACATGTTCAAGTTTCATTAATCATCAAGCTTTCATGACCAAAACACCTCATTAATTAAATTCAAATTGGTGTTACATAAGATAAGATGAGTCCATGAATTTCACAATTAATTATATAGTTTATATTTCTTTTAGACAGATACGAGTATACATAATGTATATTAAATTATTTGTTATAGTTTTTTAACATAATACATATTATAAATATTGCTGTATAAAATGGTTAAACCAAACGGTGCCTATACTTAATTTACAAATTAATTTCGCAACATGACTACGTACAGGTAAAATCCGATAGGAATAAACAAGTGCTAAAACTGGCTTAATACCCATATCTGTCCAAAAGTATACTAGAAATGATTCAGTAATTGATCAAAACATTGCATAAAAACACCTAAGGTAACAATAAAAGATTAATTAAATTTAAAAAAAACGCTGTTACATAGGCTACCAAATTTACAACCTGTTAATTGACAGCGATGGCAGCGCCACTTTGTGTGAACTTTATACCTGCGATATAAAAATGTAATAATTAATCAAAAAAATTACAGTTTTGACGAGGCGCATGTTTAATTAGCAATGCTATAGTTTTTAATTATAATTACTGCGCAAATTTTGATATTTAGCACAATTAAGTGGTCGCTTATAACTAGGCAACCAAATGAACATATTTTGATAATGATATGATGTATTTTAATGCATTTACAATATTTCTTCTAAAGTTCAAGATTAAAATTCCAGAAAATCTAGAGATGAGGTATATTCTGATTATTGCATTTTCCAGTAGTATTAAGTGTACTTGGTGTTATATAAGATATGAAGACTCCACGATTTTTCACAATTAATAATGTAGTTTATATATCTTTTAGACTGATACGAGTATACATAATGTATATTAAATTATTTGTTATATAGTATTTTAACATAATTCATATTATAGATATTGCTGTATAAAATGGTTAAACCGAAGAGTGCCTATGTACAGGTAAAGCAGTGTATGTATAAATTTTACATATTGTTAAATAAACCACGTATTAATAATAATAAAGAAGAATTAAGCAGTTTAGGATGGTATAAGATACTCATATTTTACTGTAATTACCTGTAAATGCAATAAAATATATCATCATTATCAAAATATGTACATTTGGTTGCCTAGTTATAAGCGACCATTTAATTGTGCTAGATATCTAAATCTGCAAAGTAATTATAATTAAAAACTATAGCATTAGTAATTAATCATAAGCCTCTTCAAACCTGTGTGATTTTTTTAAATAAATTGTTACGTTTTTATATCATAGGTATAAAGTTCATACAAAGTGGCGCTGCCATCGCTGTCATAACGGGTTGTAAAATTGGTTGCCTATAACTCCAGTGTTTAAAAAAAAATTAATTGCACTTTTATTGTTATCGTAGGTGTTTGTACGCAATTTTTTAATGAATTACTGAATAATTACTAGATTTCTATTGGGCAGGTATAGGTAATAAGCCAGTTTTAGCAGTTGCTTATCTTATAGAAATAACTTATAGAATTGATTTTTTAAAACACGTTTTAGGTAGTTTAATCACATTCAAATGTTGTACAATTGCAATTGTACAAAAAGGAATTTACCTGTACGTAGTCATTTAGCGAAATTAATTTGTAAATTAGGTATACAATTGCGAAAAAAATTACGTTAAATGTCCATTAAATATGATGCATTACATATAGAATATACAGGGTGTTAATACTAAGTTGTAACCCAAAAATCGCAGTTAGAACTTATTGAAATAAACAACTTTTCATATTTAATTTTTTTGAATTGAAGCCCAAGTTCATAGTTATTGGCGTTCTTTTGTTTTTCGAAAAATCGTCATTACTCCCTTATTTTAAGAATAAATTCAAAAATTCAAAAACGTTCAGCATGCGCTATCGGTTCTCTAAAACATTTGTATTTACAATTATTTTCTATTTTGTCAAATAACAAAATGGCGACCGAAGAAAAATTTCGAAACAAGATATTTTGAAAATAACTCGATTGATTTTTGAAAATAAAACATTTATGAAATCCTTAAACTATATTATAACATTTGTCTAAAACATTTTTTTCGATCTGTCCAAAAAAGTTATTATTCAAATTAAATTACACGATAAATTTTAACAAACTGCATCAATCATTTAAAACAAAGTAGGCTAACCTTAAGTTAGGCCATTAAACAAGTTGAGGCACGTGTTTTCTAGTTTGTACGTTCAAATTTAAATACTTTTTGATCTTGTTCTTCAGCGTAATTTGCATAATTTGTGTATAAAAATGCATAATTATCAAAACAGACAAATGTTATATGATAGTTCAAGGATTTTATAAACGTTTTATTTTCAAAAATCGATCGATTGGTTTTCAAAATATCTTGCTTAGAAATTTTTGATCGGTCGCTATTTTGTTATTTGATAAAATAGAAAATTATTTTAAATACAAATGTTTTAGAGAACCGAAAGCGCATGTTGAACGTTTTTGTATTTTTTAAATATTCCTTAAAATAAGGGAGTAATGACGATTTTTCGAAAAACAAAAGAACGACAATAACTATGAACTTGGGCTCCAATTAAAAAAATTTAACAAAGAAAAGTTGTTTGTTTCAATGAGTTCTAACTGCCATTTTCGGGTGTTACAACTTAGTATTAACACCCTGTATATGTGGCTTGATGGTGTGGGTTATTCAGATTATTGCATTTTATGATAGTATTAAGTGTACATAATAAATTTGTAAAAAAATTTGATATGCTATTAATTAAATAAAAACATTATCGAAGATGTTCAATATTTCCGAATACTGTTCTGACTTCAGATCGCAAAATCTAGAGATGGAGTATATTCTGATAGTTCTAAGTATGTGTAATAATTGTACAAAATTTGAATGTAAGTAAACTACCAAAAGCGTGTTTAAAAAAATGAATTCTAGATGTTATGAAATGTATACATGGTACAATAATACTTCTAAAGTTTTGTATTAAAGTTGTGGAAAAACTAGAGACGAGATATATTCTGATTTTTGCAGAATTAAATGTACTTAATAACTTTTAAAATTTAATGTGCTATTATTTTTGAAAAAAATAACACAAATATCATACATGCCTCGTCTACATATTACTCTTCTGACTTCACTGAATTTATATTAATTTTCCAGAAAATTTAGAGATGAGGTATATTCTGATTATTGTATTTTATGATAGTATTAAGTGTAGTAAATAACTTTTGGAAAAAAATCATTTTATATGCTACTAATTTAAAAAAAAAAAATATCGAAAATGTTTAACATTTCCCTTGTCTACATAATACTGTTTTGACTTCAGATTAATTTTCCAGAAAATCTAGAGATGGGTTGTATTCTGATTATTGCATTTTCCTAGAGTTTCAAGTGTACTTAATAAATCTCTAAAATTAGAATACTTTAAACTACCTACCAAAAATATATTAAACAAATCAATTCTAAAAGTTATCAAATGTACATGTAACAATATTGCTACTAAAGTTTCAGATTATAATTCTGGAAAAACTAGAGATGGGGTATATTTTGATTTTTGTATTTTCCAATTGTCAAAATCTACTTAATAATTGTGCAAAATTTAAATGTCACTAAATTACTAAAAGTTTGTAAAAAAATCAATACTAAAAGTTGTGAAATATATACATGGTGCAATATTGTTTCTTAAGTTTCAGATTAAAATTTCGGAAAATCTAGAGATGAGGTATATTCTGATTATTGCATTTTCTGGTAGTATTAAGTGTATTTAATAACTTTGTGAAAAAATAATTTCACGTGTTAGTAATTAAAAAAAAAAAAGATCAATGTTTCCCTTGTCTACAAAATACTGTTCTGACTTCAGATTAAATTTGCGGAAAATCTAGAGTTGGAGTATATTCTAATTATTGAATTTTCTATAATAGTTATTATATAATAGTTATAAAATACTAGTTTTTATAATAGTTCAAAATCTGCTAAATTATCGTGTAAAATTTGAATTCGATTAAACTACCAAAAGTGTATTTAATATAATCAATTCTAAGAGTTATGAAATGTATACATTGTACAATATTGCTTCTAAAGTTTCGGATTAAACTTGCGGAAAAACTAGAGACGAGATATATTCTGATTTTTGCAGAATGAATTGTACTTAAATAACTTTTAACATTTAATTTCGTGTGCTATTATTTAAAAAAAAAAAATCATATATGCCTCGTCTACATATTACTCTTCCTAGTTCAGATTAATTTTCTAAAAAATCTAGAGATGGGGTTATCCGATTATTACATTTTCCTAGAGTCTCAAGTCTATTTAATAATTCTCTAAAATTAGAATATCATTAAACTACCAAAAATATTTAAAAAAATCAATTCTAAAGGTTTTCAAATGTACATCTAACAATATTGCTACTAAAGTTTCAGATTGTAATTCCGGAAAAACTTGAGATGGTATATTCCAATTTTTATATTTTCTCATTTCCCATTATCCTAAGTCTACTTAATAATCGTGTAAAATTTAAATGTCAGTGAACTACTAAAAGTATGCAAAAAAATCTCAATTGTTAAATTTGAAAAATGTATACAAGGTGCAAAATTGCTTCTAATTGCAATACATCTAATTACTAATTAAAAAAAAGTTATCGAAAATGATCAATATTTCCGTTGTCTACATATTACTGTTCTGAATTCAGAATAAATTTCCGGAATATCTAGAGATGGGGTATATTCTGATTATTGCATATTCTATAATAGTTATAATATAATAGTTGTAATATAATAGTTTTTTAATAGTTCTAAGTCTGCTTAATTACCGTGTACAATTTGAGTGCGATTAAATTACCAAAGACGTGTTAAAAATAATCAATTCTAGAAGTTATGAAATGTATACATGGTACAATAATGCTTCTAAAGTTTCGGATTAAAGTTGCGGAAAAACTAGAGACGAGATATATTCTGATTTTTGCAGAATATACTTAATAACTTTTAAAATTTAATTTCATGAGCTGTTATTTTTGAAAAAATATCAAAATGTCATATATGCCTCGTCTACATATTACTCTTCTGACTTCACTGATTTTAGATTAATTTTCCAGAAAATCTAGAGATGGGGTGTATTCTGATTATTGCATTTTCTTATAGTCTCAAGTCAACTTAATAATTCTCTTAAATTATAGTATCATTAAACTACCAAAAATGTGTTAAAAAATTTACTAATACTAAAGTTTCGTATTAAAGTTGCAGAAAAACTAGAGACTAGATATATTCTGATTGTTGCAGAATTCGTTGTACTTAATAACTTTCAAAATTTAATTTCATGAGCTGTTATTTTTGAAAAAAATATCAAAATATCATAAATGTCTCGTCTATATATTACTCTTCTGACTTCACTGATTTCAGATTAAATTTCCAGAATATCTAGTGATGAGGTATATTCTGATTATTGCATTTTATGATAGTATTAAGTTTATTTAATACCTTTGTAAAAAAACAACTCTATATGCTACTAAATTAATTTTTTTTAATCGAAAATGTTCAATATTTCCCTTGTCTACATAATACTGTTCTGACTTCAGATTAATTTTGCGGAATATCTAGAGATGGAGTATATTCTGATAGTTCTAAGTGTGCTTAATAATTGTACAAAATTTGAATGTGATTCAACTACCAAAAGCATGTTTAAAAAAATCAATTCTAGAAGTTATGAAATGTATGTGAGGTATACACTTCTAAAGTTCTAAAGTTTCTATTTCTAATACTACTAAAGTTTCGTATTAAAGTTGCGGAAAAACTAGAGACGAGATATATTCTGATTTTTGCAGAATATACTCAATAACTTTTAAAATTTAATTTCATGAGCTGTCATTTTTGAAAAAAATATCAAAATGTCATATATGCCTCGTCTAAATATTACTCTTCTGACTTCACTGATTTCAGATTAATTTTCCAGAAAATCTAGAGATGAGGTATATTCTGATTATTGCATTTTATGATAGTATTAAGTTTATTTAATACCTTTGTAAAAAAACAACTCTATATGCTACTAAATTTTTTTTTTTTTATCGAAAATGTTCAATATTTCCCTTGTCTACATAATACTGTTCTGACTTCAGATTAATTTTGCGGAATATCTAGAGATGGAGTATATTCTGATAGTTCTAAGTGTGCTTAATAATTGTACAAAATTTGAATGTGATTCAACTACCAAAAGCATGTTTAAAAAAATCAATTCTAGAAGTTATGAAATGTATGTGAGGTATACACTTCTAAAGTTCTAAAGTTTCTACTTCTAATACTACTAAAGTTTCGTATTAAAGTTGCGGAAAAACTAGAGACGAGATATATTCTGATTTTTGCAGAATATACTCAATAACTTTTAAAATTTAATTTCATGAGCTGTCATTTTTGAAAAAAATATAAAAATGTCATATATGCCTCGTCTACATATTACTCTTCTGACTTCACTGACTTCAGATTCATTTTTCAGAAAATCTAGAGATGAGGTATATTCTGATTATTGCATTTTATGATAGTATTAAGTGTACTTAATAACTTTGTGCAAAAAAAAATTATATGATACTAATTAAAATAAATAAATATCGAAAATGTTTAATATTGCGCTTGCCTACATAATACTGTTCTGACTTCAGATTAATTTTTCAGAAAATCTAGAGATGGGGTGTATTCTGAATATTGCATTTTCCTAGAGTCTCAAGTCTATTTAATAATTCTCTATAATTAGAATATCATTAAACTACCAAAAATATATTAAAAACTCAATTCTAAAAGTTGTCAAATGTACATCTAACAATATTGCTACTAAAGTTTCAGATTGTAATTCCGGAAAAACTTGAGATGGTATATTCCAATTTTTGTATTTTCCCATTATCCTAAGTCTACTTAATAATCGATATATTCTGATATATTCTCATTTTTGCAGAATATACTTAATAACTTTGAAAATTTAATTTCATGAGCTATCAAAATGTCATATATGCCTCATCTACATATTACTCTTCTGACTTCACGGATTTCAGATTAATTTTCCAGAAAATCTAGAGATGAAGTGTGTTATGATTATTGCATTTTCTTATAGTCTCAAGTCTACTTAATAATTCTCTAAAATTAGAGTATCATTAAACTACCAAAAATGTGTTAAAAAAATCAATTCTAAAAGTTGTCAAATGACAAATGACAACTTGAGATGTATATATATATATATTCAGATTTTTTTTAATTTTCAAGCAGTATGAAGTGTAAAATTTAGAGATTACTTAGAGATTATTTAGAGATTGTCAAGATATTCGTTTTATAGGAGGTTTAATTAAGCATATACCTTTAACTTGTTGTTCTTATAGTATTTCAAATTTATCAATCTTCCAACTAACAATACTCTACATAAGTTTAAACATTTTAAACATAATTATTAAGGACACCTATTATATTTTCATTTCTGCAACTAAAATAATATTGAAAAATGAAAAGCAATATATAACAAAAAAAACTGCTGCTATTAAATTTCAGTGAATACTAATGTTTATTCTGAGACTAACACTTTTCGAAGCTCACAGCTAGCGTCTATTGTACCTATTCGTAAGTACGGCTCTGTATAGAATGGTGCCTTAATTTAATATTAAAACATTGCTGTGATGACAGTTCTGTGTTTTATAATCCATAAAACATCCATAAAATGGAGGCATTTTCCGATGCTCATTTGTACGATTTGGTACGATTAGGTGTACCCAATATTTGTGCAGATATTTGTACTTATGCTCATGCTCACATATATCTAGAAATTGCATGAAATTGCAAGAAAATTGGCTGCAATAGCAATTTTATATAGAAATGTGAATATGTTTGTACTAGATTTATATGAATATGACTGTACATATAAGCAAAATGAATCAAAATTCTGAAAGACATCAAAATATTACGTAGTTTATTTAGCTTCTTCTGAAGTGGTGTAACAATAACAGATAAAATCTGAATATTATAATATACTTCGCCGATGGTAATAATGACGAAGTTTATTACTTCGTAATATAAAATCAATCACATGGCACATATATTTATTATACAATTATCTTAAATTAAAAAAAAAATAACGAAAATCTTATGTATACATCTATTCCATTGTTTCTGTACCACTCTTGTTATCGTTTGTTTTTTCGTACCAAGATCCAACTTTGTTCAAAACATTACTGTTTTGTAGCACATCTCGACATTGTGCAGAACAGTTCGGGGAATAAAAGCATCCCTGTGGATCGTACTTTCCGTTGCAGACGAAACATGGTCCGCAATCTGTAACCAAAATCGTGCCGAAGCAATTATTAAACACAACCAGTACTTGACTTACTCTCAATCTTCATATTGTCGCAGGAGTACCATGGAGGCTTATTGACGTAATTGCAATTGGAAGATCGGTGGATGTACGGATCTAGATAAAATTGCCTCGAAGTCCCAGCAAATTGTCTTGCCTGCTGAGAATTGCTGCAGAGAGGTGTGTATCGGTTGTTGAAGTACGTAAGAGGGCAGTTCTCTTCGTTGTACCTAGGAGATATTGGCACAGGGTGTGGTACTATCACGTCGTCCTGGCATCTTCTGGAGCAAGTTCTGTAGGGATTCTGGTTGCAGTACAAGTCTTCGTGCTCGTATTGGCAGCTCTTCGGAGGGATGACGATGCAACACCTTTCTCTTTCATCGGTACCTTCTATAATCTTACCAGTAGAGTTGACGTACCTCTGACGACCACCGACTTGCGGAGAATACGTTTCTACTGTGATGTTATTGATGTTGGTGCTGTTCACGTATATTGGATTGTGGATGTGGTTCGAGTTCTCAATTTTGTTCGTAATTTCGATATCCATGGTGACATTTAATTGACTCTTGTTGTTGTTTAGTGTAGTCGTATTCGTGTTTGAATTCGATGACGAGTTTCTTGACGTCGTCTCTGTGGAGTCGCACTTCTTGCAATCATCTTCGCAGCTTTCTGTTCTGCAGTTCTCACATTGTTGATTGCACGTGGGCCTAGGTCTTGGAGGAGGATAGCAGCGTTGGCTACACTCTTGATAACAAGGCTGGCTGTTGCAGCCACTTGCACAAGCACTTACGCACTGGTTGCATTGAGCACTGGTGCAACGCGATGGTTCTCTGCAGTTGTTATTGCACTGTTGTCTGCAGTTGTTATTGCACGGTTCTCTGCAGTTGTTATTGCACGATTCTCTGCAGTTGTTGCTGCTGCAGGATTGCCTGCAGTTGTTACTACTGCATGGTTGTCCGCATTGGCCACTGTTGCATGCACCCCTCTTTATAATGAATGCATCATTGGCTACCAATACAAATGTTAAGAACAATAGGAGGCTCTTCATTTTTTCGGCTACTTAGTAGTTTTGGACGATAAAAAATAATGTGTTTAATATTTATATCATGTTCAGGGGTTATCTCCAATATTAATGTTAGTTTTACATTCTGCGTTATCTCTGTTGATAAAATTTTAATGGTTTTAAAAAAATAAACTATATGTACAGGCAGCGATGTTGTTGTACACTCAACCATGGCATATGAGATCACATATGGGTGTTTTGAACGATTGATCAAAATTTTGAAATAACGAGTTAGTAGAAAGCACTTTTTGAAGAAGTACTAGGACAGAACAGGTACAAAGAATCAAACGTTCGTAGCAAAGAGCAGGAAAATACTGCTTCAAGCAAAGAATTTGAAAACATCAATGAAGCATAAATATATGGGAGACGAATGAGATCAATAATGGACACTTGAACTACCTCTCATTTCCTAAAACTAACTACTAGACGAACAAGTTTTGATGTGAAACAAGTTAGTTGAATGTATTTTGCTGTAATTTAGAGATTGAGTCCAAACTGTGGCTGATAATTATCAGTTCCGTCTCAATTATATCAAATATGGGCTTTGGCAATCTTATTCTGTAACTTTAATTACTTTCTCAAGCTCCCAGTAATTAGTGAAATGAAAACTAATATATTTCCCAAAACATTCCTTGCCTGAAAAGGTTGAAAGGCAACGTCTAATCATTGAAATTTTGGATTGGGTTCTACATAAATTTCTGGAATTATTTGAATTTGAATCCGAATAATTTCATTACCACACTCAGGTTGGTAATAAACTTGAATTTTGACACTAAAAATTTGAAATTAATATATTTCCCTAAATATCACTGCCTGAAATGTGCCTGAAAAATCTAGGAGTTCCAAAGATTTTCAATTTTCAGTTTAAACTCTTTGAAAAGATGGGATTGTACATAATTTTCTGGAATAATTTAAATTCGAATCTGAATACTTTCATTACCACACTCAGTATGGTAATAAACTTGAATTTTGGAAATAAAAATTAATATATTTCCCTAAATATCACTGCCTGAAATGTGCCTGAAAAATCTAGGAGTTCCAAAGATTTTCAATTTTCAGTTTTAACTCTTTGAAAAGATGGGATTGTACATAATTTTCTGGAATAATTTAAATTCGAATCTGAATATTTTCATTACCACACTCAGTATGGTAATAAACTTGAATTTTAAAAACAAAAATTAATATATTTCCCAAACATACTTGCCTGAAAAGATCTAGTTTGAAAGGCAACGTCTAATCATTGGAAATTTGACAGGAACAAATAATATTTTGCTAATATCAATTGAAAATTAGCTGCAATTGTTCAAATTTTGACAATAATTACTAAAATATTAACAGAAAAATTCAAATTTTCAATGATTGAAATAATGCTAAGTCAGCAATGAATGAAATATTGATAAAACAATTAATATCAAATAAGTACATCAATGTTGCAATTACTAAGAGTAATCAGTAATATTTTTACAGTACAGTTGATAATTCCATTGCAATTATTGAAACGTTAATAAAATAAATGATAATTTGGCATTAATAAGTGAAACTTTGGCAGAATGAATTAAAAAAATTACATTTATTATTAATTTTTTTATAATTAGATTTTGGAATAATTAGATTTCTCATGTTCGTTTTAACTCTTTGAAAATATGGGATTCTACATAATTTTCTGGAATAATTTGAATTTGAATCTGAATAATTTCATTACCACACTCAGTATGGTAATAACCTTGAATTTCGAAAATGAAAATTAATATATTTTCCACAACATTCCTTGCCTGAAACGATCTAGTTTGAAAGGCAACGTCTAATCATTGAAAATTTGATAGGAACAAATAATATTTTGTTAATATCAATTGAAAGTTAGCTGTAATTGTTCAAATATTGACAATTATCACTGAAATATTGACAGAATAATTAAAATATTTACAGTAATGATTGAAATAATGTTAGCAATAAATGAAATATTGACAAAGCAATTATTTTCAAAAAATTATATCAATGTTGTAATTACTAAGAGTAATCATTAATATTTTAACAGTACAGTTGATAATTCCACAGCAATTATAGAAATGTTGATAAAATAAATGATAATTTGGCATTAATAACTAAAACTTTGGCATAATGAATTAAAAAAGTTATATTTATTATTAATTTTTCATACTTAGATTTTGGAATACTTAAATTTCTTATTTTCAGTTTTAACTCTTTGAAAAGACGCGATTCTACATAATATCTTGCAATAATTCGAATCTAAATGTGAATAATTTCATTATCACACTCTGTATTTTACTAGAATTTTGGAAATGAAAATTAAAATATTTCCCAAAACATCCTTGCCGGAAAAGATCCAAGTTGATAGGCAACGTCTAATCATTGGAATTTTGGACTGGAATCTTCATAATTTTTTTGGAATAAGTTGAATCTGAATCTGAATAATTTCATTACTACACTCAGTATGGTAATAAACTTAATAAATTTTGAAAATGAAAATGAATATTTTTTCCACAACATTCCTTGCCTGAAAAGATCTAGTTGAAAAGGCAACGTCTAATCATTGGAAATTTGATAGGAACAAATAATATTTTGCTATTATCAATTGAAATTTAGCTGTAATTGTTCAAATTTTGACAGTAATCACTGAAATATTGACAGAATAATTATAATTTTTACAGTAATGATTGAAATAATGTTAGCAATAAATGAAATATTGACAAAACAATTAATAGCAAATAATTATATCAATGTTACAATTACTATGAGTAATCATTAATATTTTAACAGTACTGTTGATAATTCCACAGCAATTATTGAAATGTTGATAAAATAAATGATAAACATTAATAACTGAAACGTTGGCAGGATGATTAAAAAAAATTACGTTTGTGATTGATTTTTTTAAAGTTAGATTTTGGATTACTTAGATTCTCATTTTAGTTATAACTCTTTGAAAAGACGAGATACTACATAATAATTTCTTTACCACACTCAGTGTGTAAAAAACTAGAAAAACAGAGGAACAACTTGCTATGTTTTTACCATAAAATGTTTATTAATATATCGACATATACAATAATATAATAATAGTTATTGTTGTTTCTCTGTTTTTTTAATATGCACTACCACGTAGTAAAGGTTGAAACTATCCCGATCCTGATGTAATAAACTAGAAATTTGGAAATGAAAATTAGAATATTTCCCAAAACATTCTTCCCTGAAAAGACCCAGGTTGCAAGGCAACGTCTAATTAATAAAATATTGTGAGGAAAACGAAATATTTTGCTAATATCTATCGAAATTTAGCAGCAATAGTTGAAATTTTGATAATAACTACTGAAATATTGACAGAATAATTCAATTTACAGAAATGATAATGTCAGCAAATATTAAAACATTGACAAACATTTTTACATAACATAATTATATCAATGTACTGAGAGTAATTATTAATATTTTAAAAGTACAGTTGACAATTCCACAGTTATAATTGAAATTTTGATAAAATAAATGATCATTTGTCATTAACAACTGAAATGTTGGCAGAATTAATAGATAAATTGACATTTGTCATTGTAATATTTATAGAATCATTAAAAAATTTACTAATTACTGAAATTTATGTTACAATAATTATCAAATTTGACTGTATCACTATAATTTATGATGCTAAGCATTGAAACTAGCACAGAATAATTTTTAATTTTACAATAAAAAATGTGCAATATGGATACATATTGCACATTTTTACAGAATTAATTGAAAAATTGACTGATAATTAACATTTTTATAGAAACATTTAATTGTCAAATACGTAGTAGTCATTAAAAACTTGACAGAATAATTATAATTTTGATAGTAGGTAATAATTGCAAGAAGAACAGAATCATTTATAATTTATGATGGAAATAATAGAGTTTTTAATAGAATATTTATAATTTTTGGAGTAATTATTAATATTTTGTTAGGTTTAATTATAAAATTTTCACAAATTATAGAAATTTTTACCAGATCTGTAGGTATTTTAACAGAATAAATACAACTTTGACATACATTACTAAAACATTGATATAACATTGGATAATTTAATACTTTAAACTTTGATAGAATACTTATATTTGTAAGAGTAATTATTGACATTTTAACAGGTCAATTGAAAATTTGACAGTAATCATTGAAATATTGACAAAATAATTGAAAATTTGATTGTAATAATTGTTAATAATTCATGATATTTTGATCGTAGGATAATTACTATTTTGAGAGTAATCATTGACATTTCAGCACGATAATTGATAATTTTACAATAATCATTGACTTGTTGATTTAATAACTAATAATGTGATGGAAATAATTGAGTTTTTTATAGAATATTTATAACTAATAATCTAAATTTTGACTATATTTATAGGTATTTTAACAGAATAAATACAACTTTAATAATAATTATCAAAACTTTCATAGAACATTGGATAATTTTATAGCAACAATTTTGATAGAAAAATTATAAATGTGGGAATAATTATTGACATTACAACAGGACAATTGAAAATTTGACAGTAATCATTGAAATATTGACAAAATAATTGAAAATTTGATTGTAATGATTGTTGATAATTCATGATATTTTGATCGTTGGATAACTACCATTTTGAGAGTAATCATTAACATTTCAATAGGAAAATTGATAATTTTACAATAATCATTGACTTGTTGAAGGAATAATTCATAATGTGATGGAAATAATTAAGTTTTTGATAGAATATTTATAATTTTGGGAGTAATAATTGATATTTTGTTAGGTTTATTTGTAAAATTTTCACTAATTGTCGAAATTTTGGCCATTTTCATTGGTATTTTAACAGAATAAATACAAATTTGATAATAATTATCAAAACTTTTATAGAACAATGGATAATGTTCTAGTAATACATTAAATTTTCATAATATAATTATAATTGTGAGAATAATTATTGACATTATAACAGAACAATTGAAAATTTGACAATAACCATTGAAATATTGACAAAATTATTGAAAATTTTATTGTCATGATTGTTGATAAATCACGATATTTTGATCGTAGGATAATTACTATTTTGAGAGTAATCATTGACATTTAAGCAGGATAATTCATAATTTTACAATAATCATTGACTTGTTGAAGGAATAATTAATAATGTGATTGAAATAATTGAGTTTTTGATAGAATATTTATAACTAATAATCTAAATTTTGACTAAATAATAATTTTCAAAACTTTCATAGAACAATGGATAATTTTGTAGTAACACTTTATATTTTGATAGAATAGTTATAATTGTGAGAATAATTATTGACACTATAACAGCACAATTGAAAATTTGACAGTAATCATTGAAATATTGACAAAATAATTGCAAATTTTTGAATTCAAATATTAAATTTTTTGGTCATAAAATGCCTTATAAAAATGAGTTAATTACCGGATTCAGTGTGGTAATAAATATAATTATCAACGCAAATGCATGTAATTCTTATCTCAGCAGTTGGACATAGCAATTATACATTAAAATATTAGTAAACAAAACAATGCAATTAAACGATATAAATAATCATAAGTTTTGCGATTTTTTCAAACATTTATCTCTCAGTTGGTATATTTAATTGACTCAGCAGTTGCAGATAACAATTATACATTGAAATATTTGTAAACAAAACTATGCAATTATATGATATAAATAATCATAAGTTTTGCAATTTTTCGAACATTTATCTCTCAGTTGGTATATTTTATTGAAACACTCTTAGTATTAATGTTTGTCAAATATATATAAAATTATTTTAAATATGCAATAATAAAATATATAATATATAATATATAATAATAAAGAAATATTTCATACAACTTAAGTAATACCCAATATCAACATATTTCTTTAGCATACAATATTTGTAGGCGATATTTTCAACATTTATCTCTTTAAAGTTAAAGTTTATAGTTACTATTTTAAATCAAAACATTTTTAGTATTAATCTAAGTTTATTTAAATTTATTTTACAATTTATAAAAAATATATGATACAATTTACCATAATTTCCAATATTAAAGTTTTTCTTTAGCATGCAACTTTTGTCTGCGATTTTTTCAACATTTATCTCTTTAAAGTTGAAGTTTAAAGTTAATATTTTAAATCAAAACACTTTAATATTAATCTAAGTTTATTTAAATTTATTTTACAAATTATAAAAAAATATATCATGCAATTTACAAAACTAATATCCAATATCAACATTTTTCTTTAGCATACAACTTATGTCTGCAATTTTTTCAACATTTATCTCTTTAAAGTTAAAGTTTATAGTTAATATTTGAAATCAAAGCACTATTAGTATTAATCTAAGTTTATTTAAATTTATTTTACAAATTATAAAAAATAATCATGCAATTTACAAAACTAATATCCCATATCAACATTTTTCGTTACCATACAACTTATGTCTGCGATTTTTTCATCATTTATCTCTTTAAAGTTAAAGTTTAAAGTTAATATATTAAATCAAAACACTTTTAGTATTAATCTAAGTTTATTTAAATTTATTTTACAAATTATAAAAAAATATATCATGCAATTTACAAAACTAATATCCAATATCAACATTTTTCTTTAGCATACAACATATGTCTGCCATTTTTGCAACATTTATCTCTTTAAAGTTAAAATTTAAAATTAATATTTGAAATCTAAACACTTTTAGTATTAATCTAATATTCTTAATATTCTGATCATCCTTGATCTAAATTCTTATAAATTATTCTTCTTATATAAATCGTTTGAAGTTTAGTATTCTAAATCAATCAATTTAGGCAGCTAATTTAAATTTATTTTACAAATTACAAAAAATATATCATGCAATTTACAAAACTAATATCCAATATCAACATTTTTCTTTAGCATACAACTTAATGTCTGCAATTTTTTCAACATTTATCTTTTTGAAGTTAAAGTTTAAAGTTATTATTTTAAATCAAAACACTTTTAGTATTAATCTAAGTTTATTTAAATTTATTTTACAAATTATAAAAAATATATCATGCAATTTACAAAACTAATATCCAGTATCAACATTTTTCTATAGCATACAACTTAATGTCTGCAATTTTATCAACATTTATCTCTTTAAAGTTAAAGTTTATAGTTAGTATTTGAAATCAAAACATTTTTAATATTAATCTAAGTATATTTAAATTTATTTTACAAATCATAAAAAAAATATCGTGCAATTTACAAAACTAGTATCCAATAGCAACATTTTTCTTTAGCATACAACTTTTGTCTGCAATTTTTTCAACATTTATCTCGTTAAAGTTTAAAGTTAATATTTTAAATCAAAACATTTTTAGTATTAATCTAAGTTTATTTAAATTTATTTTACAAATTATAAAAAATATATCATACAATTTACAAAACTAATATCCAATATCAACATTTTTCTTTTGCAAACAACTTTTGTCTGCAATTTTTTCAACATTTATCTTTTTGAAGTTAAAGTTTAAAGTTATTATTTTAAATCAAAACACTTTTAGTATTAATCTAAGTTTATTTAAATTTATTTTACAAATTATAAAAAATATATCATGCAATTTACAAAACTAATATCCAGTATCAACATTTTTCTATAGCATACAACTTAATGTCTGCAATTTTATCAACATTTATCTCTTTAAAGTTAAAGTTTATAGTTAGTATTTGAAATCAAAACATTTTTAATATTAATCTAAGTATATTTAAATTTATTTTACAAATCATAAAAAAAATATCGTGCAATTTACAAAACTAGTATCCAATAGCAACATTTTTCTTTAGCATACAACTTTTGTCTGCAATTTTTTCAACATTTATCTCGTTAAAGTTTAAAGTTAATATTTTAAATCAAAACATTTTTAGTATTAATCTAAGTTTATTTAAATTTATTTTACAAATTATAAAAAATATATCATACAATTTACAAAACTAATATCCAATATCAACATTTTTCTTTTGCAAACAACTTTTGTCTGCGATTTTTTCAACATTTATCTCGTTAAAGTTTAAAGTTAATATTTGAAATCAAAACACTATTAGTATTAATCTAAGTTTATTTAAATTAATTTTACAAATTATACTAAACTATACCATAGAATTTACAAAAATAATATCCCGTTATCAACATTTTTTCTTTAGCATACAACTTGTCCTTGCGGGTTTACATTGCAGCGTGAATGTGCTTGAAACCTGTTTTGGTAGTGTTCCTGGCACACAACCGGGCAGTTGGGCGACTGCATACATCTCTGAGGGTTGTACTCCCCGTTGCAGTAGAAGCAGGGGTTGCAACCTGAAAATAAGGGGTGTGAATATTATCAATTACAATACTTGCGTTTACGTACCACTACTGTAAGGGCCAGAGCTCTGATGCACTCCTAAGTATTGGTAGTTATTGCACTGAAGACCAAAGTTAGTGAGTGGACATTGTGGTTGGAAAGGTACAGGTACATGTTGGATGATGGGGTGGGGAACTGGTACGTGCTGGATGTATGGTTGTGGTACCCGTTGGATGATCGGATGCGGCACCGGGTATGGTTGAGGGAATGGTACCCGCTGGATTACCTGGTGGTGTACTGGGTATGGTTGGGGTACGGGGATTTGCTTGACGACAGTCACGGGATAAGGTTGTGGCACGGGGTACGGCCTTGGTATGTAAACCTGTTCAATTTGCTTTTCTTTGGTTATTATTTCTACGTCCGAGTTCGTGAAATTAGACGGTGTTGGTCGTTTAATTAGGATGTTGTTTATGTTTGTGCTGTTCACATATACGGGATTGTGTATGTGGTTCGTGTTGTTGATCAGGTTTTCAATTTTCACATCAGTAGTTACGTTCAACGACTCACTGTGGTTATTACTTGAGTAAGATGTCGACTGGTGGTCCTCCTTGTTACTATCGCTGCTTCCTTTGGTTTTGCAAGGATCACTGGTGCAACGGCTGCGGCAGCCTCTGGTCACGCAGGATGTGCAGGTGTTGCAGTCGGATCCAGAGGTGCATCCAGAAAGGCATTCGGAATTGCAGGATCTGGTTTGGCAACTGGAGGAGCACTCGTTCACGCAGCGATTGCATCCTACGTTTTCGCAGCAGTTTGACCCTTGGCAGTAATTGCAGTTGTTTCCATCACACTCATTCCGGCAGTTGGGCTCATTGCAAAGTTCCCTTCCTTCTATGTACGCACTCGAATCGGTAATATAAGTTGCACACGCAATCGCAAATATAACGAGGAACTTCATAACGAACGGAGATGCTAGTGAATTGATAATGATACCAAAGTATATTTGTTGTTTGAGAATGATGAACTTATATGTGATTTTTTAACCTTGAGCTGTTGTGCTGCTTAAAGATTAAATTGGTGTGGCGAAATTGCCGGAGCAATATAAACTAGACCTTCCAATCGCGTCCACGTTTAGTTGGGGTTCGACGCGTGGAAAAAAACTGCAACTACAACTATAATTTAACTTAGTTTATTGATTTACGGTATATAATTAAAGTGCAACCAAACAATTATTTTACTGCACGTAAGGGTTCTGCCCAATTTGCGGGATTTGCCCTGGATATCCTGGAATCCCACCATATCCTCCACCTACATGTCCTCCAGGTACCCCTGGAAATCCTCCAGGTACTCCCGGAAATCCTCCATAACCACCACCTACAGGCGCATACCCACCACCTACAGATCCATACCCACCACCCCCATACCCTTGATAACTACATGGATTACAGTTCTGCTGCCCTAAGTTAAACAAATTGCAGCAGGGCGTTGGTGGTGGTGGTGGTGGTGGTGGCGGTTGCCAGAAGACGGGCGGCTGTTGTGGACAAGGGCAGGCTGCAATAAATTTCTCACGCGTGTAAGATTTCTTAACTCGCAAGGAAATAATGCGCGCTTACCTATTCCCTGGCATGGGTTGCCGAATTGCGGGCAAGGTGAAAACGCCGCACATGCGCCCACGAACACGAATATTGACAACACTTTTATCAGAGACATTTTGCAGTGCAATTTTAGAAAAATGCGCGGCTTTATAAACCCCTTGACGGAAATGGTTGTATCGCTTTGATAAGAAAGGTTATCTACTAACCCACAAAGCATTAATCTGCACCGAAAAAATTAAAACAATATTAAGAGGTTGAGGAACCACCAACCAACAAAATTGCATATATATATATTTAAACAACAGATGAATCAATTCTCGATCAACAATTGAGCAATCAGTGCTCAATTGTTATGTATGTAAACTATGCAAAAATAGTGCTCTTTGAGAAAATTGATAAATCTTAAAATACCTCATCGATAGATTTGGAAGACCTGAAAAAAAAAACTAGCAAAGACAATTGAAGAGTAAAAAAGGAGTAGTACTGACCAAAGAAGAGGAAGTCATGAACAGATGGAGAGAACACTTCAAGAAGCTGCTTGAAGGAGAGGATGGAAAGACGGATATCTAACTACCACATACTACTACATTTCATAACAGAGAAAAAAAACCAGCAAAGACAATTGAAGAGTAAAAAATGAGTAGTACTGACCGAAGAAGAGGAAGTCATGAACAGATGGAAAGAACACTTCTAGAAGCTGCTTGAAGGAGAGGATGGAAAGACGGATATCTAACTACCACATACTACTACATATCATAACAGAGAAAAAAAAAACAGCAAAGACAATTGAAGAGTAAAAAAGGAGTAGTACTGACCGAAGAAGAGGAAGTCATGAACAGATGGAAAGAAAACTTCAAGAAGCTGCTTGAAGGAGAGGATGGAAGGACGGAAGAACCCCAACAAGGAAACGAAAAGAATACTAAAAGACTGGGAAGTAGCAGTAATAATAGCAGTGTATAAGAAGGGAGACAGCAGACAATGTAATACTTTATACATACAGAGAGCGCATAAAGTATTAACAGCTGGCTTTATTTTTTCCCCTGTATAAATTTTCGAAAAACGCTTAAACAGGTCAAATTGATTTTATTTCAAACAAATATTTTGAGATCATTTTCAATTTTCCATCAAAAGGTCAGAAGGAACCTTTGACCATCCGTCAAAAATATCGATTTTCAGGTTAATATCAATTCTAATAGCCTAATAAAGATTGTTTATATATATATATATATATATATATATATATATATATATATCAATTCTGGTGCAGTTACTATTCCTCTATACACTACAATTATCCGTTTCAATGTTACCTCAGGCGCCTCTAAAGTAAAACACAGAAAATGATTATTGCCAAACTATTGTCAATTTAAACGCGTTTTTCTCGTTTTTGGTTTTCCGAACCTAAAACTTTGAAAATCCATATGTATGCAACGAAAAATGAGATACATTCTGAAAAACGGCGTTTTCAGCAGGATGTTACCATGCAGAAAACATAAGTGGTTTGAACATTTATTCCATATACATGTACATCATAACAGAGAAAAAAAAAACAGCAAAGACAATTGAAGAGTAAAAAATGAGTAGTACTGACCAAAGAAGAGGAAGTAATGAACAGATGGAGAGAACACTTCAAGAAGCTGCTTGAAGGAGAGGATGGAAAGACGGATATCTAACTACCACATACTACTACATATCATAACAGAGAAAAAAAAACCAGCAAAGACAATTGAAGAGTAAAAAAGGAGTAGTACTGACCGAAGAAGAGGAAGTCATGAACAGATGGAAAGAAAACTTCAAGAAGCTGCTTGAAGGAGAGGATGGAAGGACGGAAGAACCCCAACAAGGAAACGAAAAGAATACTAAAAGACTGGGAAGTAGCAGTAATAATAGCAGTGTATAAGAAAGGAGACAGCAGACAATGTAATACTTTATACATACAGAGAGCGCATAAAGTATTAACAGCTGGCTTTATTTTTTCCCCGGTATAAATTTTCGAAAAACGCTTCAACAGGTCAAATTGATTTCTTTTCAAACAAATATTTTGAGATCATTTTCAATTTTCCATCAAAAGGTCAAAAGGAACCTTTGACCATCCGTCAAAAATATCGATTTTCAGGTTAATATCAATTCTGGTGCTGTTACTATTCCTCTATACACTACAATTATCAAGTTTCAAAGTTACCTCAGGCGCCTCTAAAATAAAACATAGAAAATGATTATTGCCAAACTATTGTAAATTTAAACGCGTTTTTATCGTTTTTGGTTTTCCGAAACTAAAACTTTGAAAATCCATATGTATGCAACGAAAAATGAGAAACATTCTGAAAAACGGCGTTTTCAGCAGGATATTACCATTCAGAAAACATAAGTGGTATGAACATTTATTCCATATACATGTACATCATAACAGAGAAAAAAAAACAGCAAAGACAATTGAAGAGTAAAAAATGAGTAGTACTGACCAAAGAAGAGGAAGTAATGAACAGATGGAGAGAACACTTCAAGAAGCTGCTTGAAGGAGAGGATGGAAAGACGGATATCTAACTACTACATACTACTACATATCATAACAGAGAAAAAAAAACCAGCAAAGACAATTGAAGAGTAAAAAAGGAGTAGTACTGACCGAAGAAGAGGAAGTCATGAACAGATGGAAAGAACACTTCAAGAAGCTGCTTGAAGGAGAGGATGGAAGGACGGAAGAACCCCAACAAGGAAACGAAAAGAATACTAAAAGACTGGGAAGTAGCAGTAATATTAGCAGTGTATAAGAAGGGAGACAGCAGACAATGTAATACTTTATACATACAGAGAGCGCATAAAGTATTAACAGCTGGCTTTATTTTTTCCCCTGTATAAATTTTCGAAAAACGCTTCAACAGGTCAAATTGATTTTTTTTCAAACAAATATTTTGAGATCATTTTCAATTTTCCATCAAAAGGTCAAAAGGAACCTTTGACCATCCGTCAAAAATATCGATTTTCAGGTTAATATCAATTCTGGTGCAGTTACTATTCCTCTATACACTGCAATTATCCTTACCTCAGGCGCCTCTAAAGTAAAATATAGAAAATGATTATTGCCAAACTATTGTCAATTTAAACGCGTTTTTCTCGTTTTTGGTTTTCCGAACCTAAAACTTTGAAAATCCATATGTATGCAACGAAAAATGAGATACATTCTGAAAAACGGCGTTTTCAGCAGGATGTTACCATGCAGAAAACATAAGTGGTTTGAACATTTATTCCATATACATGTACATCATAACAGAGAAAAAAAAACAGCAAAGACAATTGAAGAGTAAAAAATGAGTAGTACTGACCAAAGAAGAGGAAGTAATGAACAGATGGAGAGAACATTTCAAGAAGCTGCTTGAAGGAGAGGATGGAAAGACGGATATCTAACTACCACATACTACTACATATCATAACAGAGAAAAAAAAACAGCAAAGACAATTGAAGAGTAAAAAATGAGTAGTACTGACCAAAGAAGAGGAAGTAATGATCAGATGGAAAGAACACTTCAAGAAGCTGCTTGAAGGAGAGGCTGGAAGGACGGAAGAACCCCAACAAGGAAACGAAAAGAATACTAAAAGACTGGGAAGTAGCAGTAATAATAGCAGTGTATAAGAAGGGAGACAGCAGACAATGTAATACTTTATACATACAGAGAGCACATAAAGTATTAACAGCTGGCTTTATTTTTTCCCCTGTATAAATTTTCGAAAAACCCTTCAGGTCAAATTGATTTCTTTTCAAACAAATATTTTGAGATAATTTTCAATTTTCCATCAAAAGGTCAAAAGGAACCTTTGACCATCCGTCAAAAATATCGATTTTCAGGTTAATATCAATTCTGGTGCAGTTACTATTCCTCTATACACTACAATTATCAAGTTTCAATGTTACCTCAGGCGCCTCTAAAGTAAAACACAGAAAAAGATTATTGCCAAACTATTGTAAATTTAAACGCGTTTTTCTCGTTTTTGGTTTTCCGAACCTAAAACTTTGAAAATCCAAATGTCTGCAACGAAAAAATGATAAACATTCTGAAAAACGGCGTTTTCAGCAGGATAGTACCATTCAGAAAACATTCGTGGTTTGAACATTTATTCCATATACATGTACATCATAACAGAGAAAAAAAAAACCAGCAAAGACAATTGAAGAGTAAAACATGAGTAGTACTGACCAAAGAAGAGGAAGTAATGAACAGATGGAAAGAACACTTCAAGAAGCTGCTTGAAGGAGAGGATGGAAAGACGGATATCTAACTACCACATACTACTACATATCATAACAGAGAAAAAAAACAGCAAAGACAATTGAAGAGTAAAAAAGGAGTAGTACTGACCGAAGAAGAGGAAGTCATGAACAGATGGAAAGAACACTTCAAGAAGCTGATTGAAGGAGAGGATGGAAAGACGGATATCTAACTACCACATACTACTACATATCATAACAGAGAAAAAAAAACTAGCAAAGACAATTGAAGAGTAAAAAAGGAGTAGTACTGACCGAAGAAGAGGAAGTCATGAACAGATGGAAAGAAAACTTCAAGAAGCTGCTTGAAGGAGAGGATGGAAGGACGGAAGAACCCCAACAAGGAAACGAAAAGAATACTAAAAGACTGGGAAGTAGCAGTAATAATAGCAATGTATAAGAAGGGGGACAGCAGACAATGTAATACTTTATACATACAGAGAGCGCATAAAGTATTAACAGCTGGCTTTATTTTTTCCCCTGTATAAATTTTCGAAAAACCCTTTAGGTCAAATTGATTATTTTTCAAACAAGTATTTTGAGATCATTTTCAATTTTCCATCAAAAGGTCAAAAGGAACCTTTGACCATCCGTCAAAAATATCGATTTTCAGGTTAATATCAATTCTGGTGCAGTTACTATTCCTCTATACACTACAATTATCAAGTTTCAATGTTACCTCAGGCGCCTCTAAAATAAAACACAGAAAATGATTATTGCCAAACTATTGCCAATTTAAACGCGTTTTTCTCGTTTTTGGTTTTCCGAAACTAAAACTTTGAAAATCCATATGTATGCAACGAAAAATGAAAAACATTCTGAAAAACGGCGTTTTCAGCAGGATGTTACCATGCTGAAAACATTCGTGGTTTGAACATTTATTCCATATACATGTACATCATAACAGAGAAAAAAAAACAGCAAAGACAATTGAAGAGTAAAAAATGAGTAGTACTGACCAAAGAAGAGGAAGTAATGAACAGATGGAGAGAACACTTCAAGAAGCTGCTTGAAGGAGAGGATGGAAAGACGGATATCTAACTACCACATACTAGTACATATCATAACAGAGAAAAAAAAAACAGCAAAGACAATTGAAGAGTAAAAAAGGAGTAGTACTGACCGAAGAAGAGGTAGTCATGAACAGATGGAAAGAACACTTCAAGAAGCTGCTTGAAGGAGAGGATGGAAAGACGGAAGAACCCCAACAAGGAAACGAAAAGAATACTAAAAGACTGGAAAGTAGCAGTAATAATGGCAGTGTATAAGAAGGCAGACAGCAGACAATGTAATACTTTATACATACAGAGAGCGCATAAAGTATTAACAGCTGGCTTTATTTTTTCCCCTGTATAAATTTTCGAAAAACCCTTTAGGTCAAATTGATTTTTTTTCAAAGAAATATTTTGAGATCATTTTCAATTTCCCATCAAAAGGTCAAAAGGAACCTTTGACCATCCGTCAAAAATATCGATTTTCAGGTTAATATCAATTCTGGTGCAGTTACTATTCCTCTATACACTACAATTATCCGTTTCAATGTTACCTCAGGCGCCTCTAAAGTAAAACACAGAAAATGATTATTGTCAAACTATTGCCAATTTAAACGCGTTTTTCTCGTTTTTGGTTTTCCGAAACTAAAACTTTGAAAATCCATATGTATGCAACGAAAAATGAAAAACATTCTGAAAAACGGCGTTTTCAGCAGGATGTTACCATGCTGAAAACATTCGTGGTTTGAACATTTATTCCATATACATGTACATCATAACAGAGAAAAAAAAAACAGCAAAGACAATTGAAGAGTAAAAAATGAGTAGTACTGACCAAAGAAGAGGAAGTAATGAACAGATGGAGAGAACACTTCAAGAAGCTGCTTGAAGGAGAGGATGGAAAGACGGATATCTAACTACCACATACTACTACATATCATAACAGAGAAAAAAAACAGCAAAGACAATTGAAGAGTAAAAAAGGAGTAGTACTGACCGAAGAAGAGGAAGTCATGAACAGATGGAAAGAACACTTCAAGAAGCTGCTTGAAGGAGAGGATGGAAGGACGGAAGAACCCCAACAAGGAAACGAAAAGAATACTAAAAGACTGGGAAGTAGCAGTAATAATAGCAGTGTATAAGAAGGGAGACAGCAGACAATGTAATACTTAATACATACAGAGAGCGCATAAAGTATTAACAGCTGGCTATATTTTTTCCCCTGTATAAATTTTCGAAAAACCCTTCAGGTCAAATTGATTTCTTTTCAAACAAATATTTTGAGATCATTTTCAATTTTCCATCAAAAGGTCAAAAGGAACCTTTGACCATCCGTCAAAAATATCGATTTTCAGGTTAATATCAATTCTGGTGCAGTTACTATTCCTCTATACACTACAATTATCAAGTTTCAATGTTACCTCAGGCGCCTCTAAAATAAAACATAGAAAATGATTATTGCCAAACTATTGCCAATTTAAACGCGTTTTTCTCGTTTTTGGTTTTCCGAAACTAAAACTTTGAAAATCCATATGTATGCAACGAAAAATGAGAAAAATTCTGAAAAACGGCGTTTTCTGCACGATATTACCATGCAGAAAACATAAGTGGTTTGAACATTTATTCCATATACATGTACATCATAACAGAGAAAACAAAAACCAGCAAAGACAATTGAAGAGTAAAAAATGAGTAGTACTGACCAAAGAAGAGGAAGTAATGAACAGATGGAGAGAACACTTCAAGAAGCTGCTTGAAGGAGAGGATGGAAAGACGGATATCTAACTACCACATACTACTACATATCATAACAGAGAAAAAAAAACCCAGCAAAGACAATTGAAGAGTAAAAAAGAAGTAGTACTGACCGAAGAAGAGGAAGTCATGAACAGATGGAAAGAACACTTCAAGAAGCTGCTTGAAGGAGAGGATGGAAGGACGGAAGAACCCCAACAAGGAAACGAAAAGAATACTAAAAGACTGGGAAGTAGCAATAATAATAGCAGTGTATAAGAAGGGAGACAGCAGACAATGTAATACTTTATACATACAGAGAGCGCATAAAGTATTAACAGCTGGCTTTATTTTTTCCCCTGTATAAATTTTCGAAAAACGCTTCAACAGGTCAACATGATTTTTTTTTCAAACAAATATTTTGAGACCATTTTCATTTTTCCATCTTTCTCCGTTTTGAAGTTATGACGTCAGAGCCATTTTTTTTAAATGACAACCTATATTTTTTATTATTGATTTTGATAGTACTTTTTATTATTATTGTATTAACACCAAATATATATATTATTATTATTATTATTATGTTTTCAACAACATGACATTTTCAAAATTGCAACATTTGAAAAATAAAATGAGAAAAAGTGCGTTAAAGTAAAACTATTAAATTATTATTTGAATGTGTAGAATGCAACTAGTTACCATCCAAAACAACGTCGTAAAACAAAATTAGGAAAACAGGCTTGGATTTTAAATATTGGAATAAAACAAAATTGATCAACCTGAAAAACATTCTTATTACAATATAATCAATTACAAAAATAAGAACAGAAAAACCAATTTCATAAAGCCATCGATGATGCAGTGGTAATGTGTTGCATCATGTGGGATGCATATCCAGTCACCATCTTGATGGTTGGGTATATCATTTGTAGCTTAAAATATGTATTAGTCAGGAGATCCTAAGATAATCTGATTGCCAGTTTGTGTTAGTTCATTTAGCGTTATCCAGGGTGCACCACGAGGAGGCGAACTAACATTACACCCCAAATATTTGCAAATAATATAATATTGATAATAGATAGATATATGATATATGATGTGATACATGATATATGGAATTGGTTTTCGACTTTCGTCTTTCAGCCCATAGAAAACATTAAAATCTCGGTTTTGACCTCATGTAAGGTAAGAGCTTTTCCCAAAGATGGTCAGAATTGAAAATTAAATAAGCAAACTGCAAATTGTCGAAATTGCAAGATTTACAAGATGTTACAACGATGTTACAATCTCTCTTTTATTAGTTCAAATTTTTATATCTATTCTTTGGGAAAACTACAAAAAAAACTGTATTGATAATTTAAAAGCAATTTTTGAAATATATGATGATCATGAATGAAACACATTACTTTGTTAGTATCACATAAAATGTTATGTGATACTAACAAAGTAATGTGTTTAAATTATAATTAATAAAATGTATCACGAAGTAGACGCCGCCACCATACAAAATATATATGATAATCATTGAAATATTGATAAATCTGTACGCCCCATTATGCCTAATTAACTCTAATGTGACCCATCACATTATTTTTAAATATTATTTATATTATATTAATACTTACTAATGTTATTATAGAATAATATTAACATTAAACATTGAAATTGAATAATGGTAATTGTAATTGTAATAAATTAAATATTGACATAAAGAATGGAAATTTTGACAGTAATTATTGATATTTTGACAATAATTATTAAAATATCGGCAGTAATCAGTATCAGTAATTTTGAGAGATAACAATGATCATTTCATAGTAATGATTGAACTAAATTATAGTAATCACTGAGATATTGGTAAAACTTTATGCTCCAGTCCTAATGAACTTGCGTTATCGTCAGATTACTTTATAGGTATAGATAATTGACTACTAATTTTGAGATCAATAATTGGAATTTTGACAGAAATAATTTAAAATTTGACTTTAATCATTGAATAGTCAGTAATATTAAAATTTTGATAGTAAGTAGCAGTATGAACATTTATTCCATATACAGGTACATATCTAAGGCATACTCAATACAATTATAATAATATAATATTAATGATAGATAGATAGATGTATGATATATGCTGTGATACATGATATATGGAATGAGTTATCGTTTTGATAGTAATTATTCAAATTTTGGAGGTAATCATTAAAATTTTGAGAAATTTAAAATTACTGTGAAAATATTTTCAAATTGCAGTAATCATTGAAAAATTGATAAATTTGATATAACTATGTTCCTGATACTTTATGCACTTATCGATAACTGACAATTGAATTTGAGGAAAATAATTGGAAATTAGACAGTAAACATTAAAAGTTTTATAGTGAAATTAAAATTTTAATAGGAATCATTAAAATGACGGTAATAATTGAAATGTGGCGATAAACATTGAAATATTGACAGCAATCATTGAAAATTTGTCAGTAATCATTGATATTTTGACAGTAATATTGAAATGTAGATAGTAATTATTAAAATTTTGGAGGAAATCATTAAAATTTTGAAATATCGATGATAATTTCACAGTAATAATTGAAATATATGGCTGTAATCATTGAAAAAATGTTAAAGTTTTATGTTACTTGTACTTCATGCACTTATGATTATTATTCACAATTGAATTTATTGATAGTAATTGGAATTTTGATAGTAACCATTGAAACTTTTATATAGTATATTTAAAATGTTGACAGTAATAATTAAAATGTTGATGGTAATAATTGAAATTTGGCGATAATCATTGAAGTATTGACAGAAATAATTGAAAATTAACAGTAATCATTGAAAATTTGACGGTAATCATTGAAATGTTGATAATACGTAATAAAATCTTTACTATAATCGTTGAAATTCTGAGAAATCAATGATAATTTTACATTCACATTGAATAATTAATAATTTCACAACAGTGATTGAAATACGATGCAGTAATAATTGAAATATTGATGAAACTTCATCTTCTTGGCACTTTATGCACTTATCGATAAAATTGACAATTCATTTTGAGGATAATATTTGCAATTTTGACAGAAATCATTGAAACTTGTATTGTATATTTAAAAAATTGGCAGTAATAATTAAAATGTTGATGTCAATAATTGAACTTTGGCGATAATCATTGAAATATTGACTAAAATAATTGAAAATTTGAAAGTAATTATTGAAATCTTAAGAGTAATCATTGAAATGTTGACAGTAATTATTAAAATTTGACAGTAATCATTGAAATTTTGTCAAATCAATCATAAGTTCATACCAATGACTAAAATCTATAGCAGTAATCATTGAAATATTGATAATACTTTATGTTCCAGGCACTTTATGTATTTGTCGATAGTTGGCAATTGATTTTGAGGATAATATTTGGAATTCTGACAGTAATATTGCAACTTGTATAGTACAATTGAAAATTTGATAGTAATAATTCAAATGTTGACGGTAATAATTGAAAGTTTGGCGATAATCATTGAGATATTGACAGAAATTATTGAAAATTTGACAGAGTCATTGAAATATTGACAGAAATAATTGAAAATAGACGGTAATTATTATTTTTTTTCAATAATCATTATGATTTTGAATGTATTTCAAATGTACTGCATGTACTGCAATGCATTTCAATCATTGTTGCGAAATTATCATTAATTTCTCCAAACTCCAATGATTATTGTCAAAATTTTATTAATTACTATCAACATTTTAATGATTAATGTAAAAATTCAATGGTTACTGTCTATTTTCAATTATTTCTGTCAATATTTCAATGACACTGCCGAATTTTCAATATTTAGTGTCAACATTTTCATAAACACTGTACAATTTTCAGAGACTTCTGTTTTATTACACTGATTTTTATAATATCTTTTTCGAAATTGAAACAATTACAGAAGAAGTTTCAATTGTATCGAAATATTATAGATTCCTGCAAAATTTTCAATTATTACATTTAATTACTGTCAAATTTTCTGTTATTACCTCTAATTACTGTCAAATTTTCGGTTATTACCATTAATTACTGTCAAATTTCCAATTATTGACAATTCTGTAAATCTTTCTATTCTATCAAAATATCCATTATTTATTTTTTTATTTACAGAGAAAGGTACATACGGGCCATGTACAGCCCAAATAGTACCGCAAATCAAAAACAGCTAACATAGATAGCCTTACAATATATATATAGCTCTTAATTTTTTTATAATTTCTGTTCAAGTTTCAATTATTACTGTCAAATTTTGAATTATGTCTGCACAGTTTTTAGTTATTACTGCCACCATTTCAATGCAAAAAAAATTCATTGATTTTTGTGAATAATATCTCTGAAATATATCTGAAAAAAATTGGAACCATCACAGTACATGAGTAGAATTTATACTTTAATACTTTTTTATATTTTATGACCTGTGTCAGACGTATTTGTCATAAGCACCATTAGAGATTATTATTATTATTACAAGTTTCACATATATCGAAATTTTATAGATACGAGGTAGAAATTTTTATAATTTCTGTCGAAATTTCAATTATTACTGTCAAATCTTTCTATCAAAATATTTATGATTGCTCTGAAATTTTTTATTATGTCTGCCCAAATTTCAATAATTACTGTCAAATTTTCAATAATTTCTGCACACTTTTTAGTTATTACCTATTGTCGCAATTGCATGAAAATTTCGAAGATTCTTCTGAAAAATATCTCGGTCAAAATTAGAAAGCTCTTGGTAGAAGTTTCAATTGGATCGAAATTTAAGTTATCAAATTTTCAATTGTATGAAAATTTTAAAGATTCTTCTGAAAAATATCTCGGTCAAAATTTGAAAGCTATTAGTAGAAGTTTCAATTGTATCGAAATTTAAGTTATCAAATTTTCAGATATTATCTTTAATTTCAGTAAAATTTCCAATGAATTCTGTTAATATTTCAATAATTCTATCAATATATTCATGATAGCTATCAGCATTGCTATTATTTCGGTTGTAATTTCAAGTTTTACTGTTAAATTTTGAATTATTTTGGCGCTTTCAGTTAAAATTGTCGCAATTGCAAGAAAATTTCAAAGACTGCCAAATTCCCAATTAATTGTGTCAATGCTTCAATAATTCAATCAAAATATTAATGATAGCGATTAAAATTTCTATTATTTCTGTTCAAATTTCAAATATTACTATCAAAATTATAATTATTTCGGCAAAGTTTTCAGTTGTTACTGTCGCAATTGCGAGAAAGTTTCAAAGAAAATTGAAAAATCATGTTTTCATCTGCCTGATGAAGCCACTATGAGGCGAAACAATTGTTGCAGTATAACCTTAAATATTTTGTGATGAAACTCACACTAATTGTGTATTATTTATATATTATTAATGATGGTTTGTTATTTTTTGTTAAAGTGGTTGTTATTATTAAATTTTTGTTTAATTTTATCTTATTCTCTAATTGTTTAATGATTTTGATGATTTCATTTTGAAGATTTTGCAACAATTAGTTATAATTTCAGTTTTAAGTGTCGCAACTGCAAGAAAATTTTAAAGATTACTGCGAAAAATAACTATGTCAAAATTTTAACCATTACTTCAATTTTATAGTTTAGTTTAAAATGTTCAGTTATTACCTTTAATACCTGTCAAATTTCCAATTAATTATGTCAATGTTTCAATAATTCAATCAAAATATTGATGATAGCGATTCAAATTTCTATTATTTCTGTTCAAATTTCAAATATTACTATCAAAATTATAATTATTTCGGCAAAGTTTCCAGTTGTTACTGTCGCAATTGCGAGAAAGTTTCAAAGAAAATTGAAAAATCATGTTTTCATCTGCCTGATGAAGCCACTATGTGGCGAAACAATTGTTGCAGTATAACCTTAAATATTTTGTGATGAAACGCACACTAATTGTGTATTATTTATATATTATTAATGACGGTTTGTTATTTTTTGTTAAAGTGGTTGTTATTATTAAATTTTTGTTTAATTTTATCTTATTCTCTAATTGTTTGATGATTCTGATGATTTCATTTTGAAGATTTTGCAACAATTAGTTATAATTTCAGTTTTAAGTGTCGCAACTGCAAGAAAATTTTAAAGATTACTGCGTAAAATAACTATGTCAAAATTTTAACCATTACTTCAATTTTCTAGTTTAGTTTAAAATGTTCAGTTATTACCTTTAATTCCTGTCAAATTCCCAATTAATTATGTCAATGTTTCAATAATTCTATCATAATATTGATGATAGCGATTAAAATTTCTGTTATTTCTGTTCAAATTTCAAATATTACTATCAAATTTATAATTATTTCTGCAAAGTTTTCAGTTGTTGCTGTCGCAATTGCGAGAAAGTATCAAAGAAAATTGAAAAATCAAGTTTACTATGTGGCGAAACAATTGTTGCAGTACAACATAAAATATTTTGTGAAACTTGTGAATAAGCCAATTGTGTTTTATTTATATATTAATAATAATTGTTCTTTTTTGTTAAAGTTGTTGTTAGTTCTTATAGATTTTGTATACTGGTAGCTGTTACTTTGTGGAACATTATAAATAAGTAAATTAAATAAAACAACTTTGTTATTTCCATTGAAACTTTTATTTTTGAAAACTATTTAGTGACTAAGTCATCAAAATGTGCAACCATCTTGCAGCAGTGCAAGAAAATTTCAAAGACTTCTGCGAAAAATTCAATTGACATATTTTAATGATTAATTTAATTGTATCGAAATTTTATAGCTTAGTTAAAAAAATTCAGTAATTACCTTTAATTCCTGTCAAATTAATTCCCAATTAATTGTGTCAATGTTTAAATAAGTAAATTAAATAAAACAACTTTGTTATTTCCACTCAAACTTTTATTTTTGAAAACTATTTAGTGTCTAAGTCATCAAAGTGTGAGTTGAAATAACAAAGTTGTTTTATTAAATTTACTTATTAGTTTTTTGGTTGAATTTTATCTTATTCTCTACTTATTTGATGATTCTGATGCAATTTAATTTTATGTTTTCTTCCCGTGAGTGGAAGAAAAATTCTATAGTTAGTAGAGGAAGGTTTATATTTTTAATTGTTGGTGCATATTTCTGTCCTTTTTTAAAGAGGTTTATTTCTTCATCATTAAAGGTTGTGATTTTTGATTGTTTTAGATTGATGTTGATATTGTTAGGTTTATAGTGGCGTTTGTTGAATAATTATTTGTCTTTTACTATTTCTTCTTTTTTCTTTCTTCTTAGATTATTTATGTTGTTAGTCATCATTATTTGTTTTGGTTTTTGAAGTTTAGTGTAAATGTAAATTTCTTTTTCTTTTATTGTTTCTACAGATTGATCGTTTAATCTGTTTTTTTTTGTATGTTGAAATATAATTGTATTACAGTTTTCATATTATCTATACCTTTTCAAGTTCAAATTGAGACCAATCAAGTTCAAATTGAGACCAATCAATTTCAAATTGAGGCCAATCAAGTTCAAATTGATACCAATCAATTTCAAATTGAGACTAAACAAAATCAAGTTGACACTAAACAATATCAAGTTGAGAGTAAACAAATAAAATTTATTATGACAACTTATATTGTTTAGTCTCTACTTGATTTTGTTTAGTCTCAATTTGAAATTGATTGGTTTCAATTTGAAATTGATTGGTATCAATTTGAAATTGATTGGTATAAATTTGAAATTGATTGGTATCAATTTGAAATTTATTGGTATCAATTTGAACTTGATTGGTCTCGATTTGAAATTGATTGGTATCAATTTGAACTTGATTGGTCTCGATTTGAAATTGATTGGTCTCGATTTGAACTTGATTGGTGTCAATTTGAACTTGAAAAGGTATAGTTTGCGGTAATATTTGTGTAGTTTGTCTTTCAATTTCTTCATTTTTATTTGATGTTGAAATCTTTTGTTGATAAATGGTGGGAATTTGGAATTTGTTGTTAGTATCTTTAATTATTATCAACTGAATATTCAACTGTAAACAAAAATATTGAAAGCATTATGTTAGTACTTATATTATTATTGTTATATAAGAATTCATTTGTCACATATTCCCAAATTTGATGTGTGCAATGTTCAATATTTGTACTTTTAGGAAACGCGAAAGGTTTGGAATTTATTCAATTTATTTATGGCATATAAAAATATTTAGAACATAAGTACCTAATGCTACACAACTAAATTACGTTAAATCATATTTTGACTGTCCTGTCCGGGAATCGAGTTCGCCCCATAAGGTATATTCGGTTGAATCTGCATTTGGGTGTCCATGGGATTTTCGTATTCTTGCGAATAACCGTTTCCGAAAGCACCTGGGTACCCTCCGCTTTCGCAATTACCCATGTATGAGCACATGGGAGGAGGTGCATAGCCCTGCTGGAAGACAGGTCCTTGCCGGTACATGGGGCCAACATTGAAGCCCTCGTCGTAGCAGGAAGAGGAGCAATGGTCAGGTGGGCTTCCTCCTTGGACGACATGCTTGTAGCATCCTCCGCAGTTGGGTTTCTGCACGTTGCACGAGACGTACGGCCATGAGGTTGTGTACGAACATCGTGGTTGTGGTTGAGGTATGTAGGCTATTTGCTGATGGCAGATTGGGTTTCCTGATTCAACCTGGTCGCAAACCTCGTGAGGTTCGGCGTGCATTATGGATGTCTTGCAGATTTCTCCGCAGTGCTGCTTCCTGTAATGAAAGCATTTGGAGAATGGGAAAGCTTTGGTCTGAATGCACTGCCTAGGCCCAACAATTCTGCAGCAGTTGTCCGGCTTGGGTTGGGTCTTCTCGTCCACTTTTATGTGGATATCTGGGACACCTTGAATATAGCCCGTCTGTGCTGGAGATCCCTCGACCGTAATGTTATTAATATTCGTGTTATTGAGATTGATGGGCATATCAATTATGTTCGTATTATTGATGACATTGTGAAGATTTATTATAGTAGTTATATTGTGCTTCGCTTCAGTTTTAACACCAGTTGTAATATTGGTATTGGTGTGCGACGATCCTGATGAAGGCGTCTGCACTATCTTCGACTGGCACCTGTTCCTGCATTTTCTCCTGCAGGATACCGTCCTGCATTGGTTGTTGCACGTCTGGTGGCAGCAGCTACGTGTTGAGCATGGTGCAGGTGCCTGCTCGCAGCAGTTGTTGCAAGTGCTGGAGCAGTCGTTGTAGCTGCAGACGTCGCAGTTGCAATCTGCACATTCGTTGCTGTTGTCGCAATCTGTGCATCCGCTGTCGCAATCAACGTCTCTTTTCATCCGTTTCCTGATGCATTCCACGTAGGAATGGTATTCCGTGTCACTGCACTCCTCTTGTTGGGTCTCCTCAAGGCATTTGTCCGAAATTTCTGCACGCGAATGTCCCATCATTAATACCAGGAACAGGCCAAATCCCATTAACTGAAAATTGCAACAGTATGAACAACAATGCCCATGGGCAAAAAAAATAATCAAAAACCATTTAAGTGCCATAAATTACAGGTAATGAATAGTTTTGCAAAGGTTGCCAAGTAGCAAAGCATGTACCAAACAAGTACCAAGCATGTACCATAGGGTACTTGCCCTAAAAAACCTTTAATGGTTTGAACAGTTTTTGTATTGCAAGTATCACAAAATCGACCAAAATCATTCAATCATTCAATCAAAACTTATGTGCTTCTTCAAAAGTTTCTATAGCCATATCAATATTAGTTGCACTAAATGTACAAAAAAGGTAGGTAAGTATTAAATATGTTGAATAAAAAAAAACACTTTCCTTTATTTATATCACACGGTTTATTAAAACTTGTGACTATAATTTTGATCACGTTCTGATCCTTAATAAACTTAGACTGATCATTACCAAACTCTAAGTATGATAATGATCAGAACGTGAGCAAAGGGTACTTGCCCAAAAAAACCTTCTAATGTTTGTACAGTTTTAGTTTTGTAAGTATCACAAAATCGACCAAAATCATTTAAAAACTTATGTGCTTCTTCTAAAGTTTCTATAGCCATATTCATATTGGTTGCACTAAATGTACAAAAATGGTAGGTGAGTATTAAATATATTAAATACAACGAACACATTTCTTTGTTTATATCTCACTGTTTATTAAAATTAGTGACTATAGTTTTGATCACGTTCTGATCAGTATCAAACTTTGAGTGATCATTATCAAACTCTAAGTATGATAATGATCAGAACGTGACCAATGGGCACTTGCCCAAAAAAACCTTCTATTGTTTGTACAGTTTTAGTTTTGTAAGCATCACAAAATCGACCAAAATCAGTAAAAAACTTATATGCTTCTTCAAAAGTTTTTATAGCCACATCAATATTAGTTGCACTAAATGTGCAAAAAAGGTAGGTAAATATTAAATTTGTTCAAAAAATAAACACTTTTCTTTGTTTATATCTCACTGTTTATTAAAATTAGTGACTATAGTTTTGATCACGTTCTGATCAGTATCAAACTTAGAGTGACCATTATCAAACTCTAAGTATGATAATGATCAGAACGTGACCAATGGGCACTTGCCCAAAAAAACCTTCTATTGTTTGTACAGTTTTAGTTTTGTAAGCATCACAAAATCGACCAAAATCAGTAAAAAACTTATATGCTTCTTCAAAAGTTTTTATAGCCACATCAATATTAGTTGCACTAAATGTGCAAAAAAGGTAGGTAAATATTAAATTTGTTCAAAAAATAAACACTTTTCTTTGTTTATATCTCACTGTTTATTAAAATTAGTGACTATAGTTTTGATCACGTTCTGATTAGTATCAAACTTAGAGTGACCATTATCAAACTCTAAGTATGATAATGATCAGAACGTGACCAATGGGCACTTGCCCAAAAAAACCTTCTATTGTTTGTACAGTTTTAGTTTTGTAAGCATCACAAAATCGACCAAAATCAGTAAAAAACTTATATGCTTCTTCAAAAGTTTTTATAGCCACATCAATATTAGTTGCACTAAATGTGCAAAAAAGGTAGGTAAATATTAAATTTGTTCAAAAAATAAACACTTTTCTTTGTTTATATCTCACTGTTTATTAAAATTAGTGACTATAGTTTTGATCACGTTCTGATTAGTATCAAACTTAGAGTGACCATTATCAAACTCTAAGTATGATAATGATCAGAACGTGACCAATGGGCACTTGCCCAAAAAAACCTTCTATTGTTTGTACAGTTTTAGTTTTGTAAGCATCACAAAATCGACCAAAATCAGTAAAAAACTTATATGCTTCTTCAAACGTTTTTATAGCCACATCAATATTAGTTGCACTAAATGTGCAAAAAAGGTAGGTAAATATTAAATTTGTTCAAAAAATAAACACTTTTCTTTGTTTATATCTCACTGTTTATTAAAATTAGTGACTATAGTTTTGATCACGTTCTGATTAGTATCAAACTTAGAGTGACCATTATCAAACTCTAAGTATGATAATGATCAGAACGTGACCAATGGGCACTTGCCCAAAAAAACCTTCTATTGATTGTACAGTTTTAGTTTTGTAAGCATCACAAAATCGACCAAAATCAGTAAAAAACTTATATGCTTCTTCAAAAGTTTTTATAGCCACATCAATATTAGTTGCACTAAATGTGCAAGAAAGGTAGGTAAATATTAAATTTGTTCAAAAAATAAACACTTTTCTTTGTTTATATCTCACTGTTTATTAAAATTAGTGACTATAGTTTTGATCACGTTCTGATCAGTATCAAACTTAGAGTGATCATTATCAAACTTTAAGTATGATAATGATCAGAGCGTGACCAAAGGGCACTTGCCCAAAAAAACCTTCTATTGTTTGTACAGTTTTAGTTTTGTAAGCATCACAAAATCGACCAAAATCATTTAAAAACTTATATGCCTCTTCAAAAGTTTTTATAGCCACATCAATATTAGTTGCACTAAATGTGCAAAAAAGGTAGGTAAATATTAAATTTGTTCAAAAAATAAACACTTTTCTTTGTTTATATCTCACTGTTTATTAAAATTAGTGACTATAGTTTTGATCACGTTCTGATCAGTATCAAACTTAGAGTGATCATTATCAAACTTTAAGTATGATAATGATCAGAGCGTGACCAAAGGGCACTTGCCCAAAAAACCTTCTATTGTTTGTACAGTTTTAGTTTTGTAAGCATCACAAAATCGACCAAAATCAGTAAAAAACTTATATGCTTCTTCAAAAGTTTTTATAGCCACATCAATATTAGTTGCACTAAATGTGCAAAAAAGGTAGGTAAATATTAAATTTGTTCAAAAAATAAACACTTTTCTTTGTTTATATCTCACTGTTTATTAAAATTAGTGACTATAGTTTTGATCACGTTCTGATCAGTATCAAACTTAGAGTGACCATTATCAAACTTTAAGTATGATAATGATCAGAGCGTGACCAAAGGGCACTTGCCCAAAAAAACCTTCTATTGTTTGTACAGTTTTAGTTTTGTAAGCATCACAAAATCGACCAAAATCAGTAAAAAACTTATGTGCTTCTTCAAAAGTTTTTATAGCCACATCAATATTAGTTGCACTAAATGTGCAAAAAAGGTAGGTAAATATTAAATTTGTTCAAAAAATAAACACTTTTCTTTGTTTATATCTCACTGTTTATTAAAATTAGTGACTATAGTTTTGATCACGTTCTGATTAGTATCAAACTTAGAGTGACCATTATCAAACTCTAAGTATGATAATGATCAGAACGTGACCAATGGGCACTTGCCCAAAAAAACCTTCTATTGTTTGTACAGTTTTAGTTTTGTAAGCATCACAAAATCGACCAAAATCAGTAAAAAACTTATATGCTTCTTCAAAAGTTTTTATAGCCACATCAATATTAGTTGCACTAAATGTGCAAAAAAGGTAGGTAAATATTAAATTTGTTCAAAAAATAAACACTTTTCTTTGTTTATATCTCACTGTTTATTAAAATTAGTGACTATAGTTTTGATCACGTTCTGATTAGTATCAAACTTAGAGTGACCATTATCAAACTCTAAGTATGATAATGATCAGAACGTGACCAATGGGCACTTGCCCAAAAAAACCTTCTATTGTTTGTACAGTTTTAGTTTTGTAAGCATCACAAAATCGACCAAAATCAGTAAAAAACTTATATGCTTCTTCAAAAGTTTCTATAGCCATATCAATATTAGTTGCACTAAATGTTCAAAAAAGGTAGGTAAGTATTAAATATATTAAATAAAACAAACACTTCTCTTTGTTTATATCGCACTGATTATTAAAATTAGTGACTATAGTTTTGATCACGTTCTGATCATTATCAAACTTAGACTTTGATAATGATCACTTTAAGTTTGATAATGATCAGAACGTGATCAAAATTACAGTCATTAATTTTAATAAACAGTGTGATATAAACAAAAAAGTGTTTGTTTTATTTAATTTCATCATGTATCACGAAGTAGATGCCTCCAACATTGACCAATTAATAGATATGTATTTCTATACTAAATTCTTCAATTGTTTTGTACTGCATACAAAACAATTGACGAAGTTAGTATAGAAATACATATTTTGGACCTACCTACCTTTTTTTGAAAGTTTTCAGAGATTAAATTTTGCAGTACTGCAACGGTTTTAATGAAGTTATTTGATTAAAAAAAAAGAACAACATGAAAAATTTTGGATAGATGTTTACCCCGAAACATTTTTTTCTGCATACAGCAGTTTTCAAAGTAGCATTATTTCAAGTGGAAAATTGTAACAAGAAATATCTTCAACCCTTCACTAATTTTCCTAGATGCACACATTTTCTAAGTAATTTCTATACTAACTTCTTCAACTGTTTTGTACTGCATACAAAATAATTGAAGAAGTTAGTATAGAAAATATACATTTTTAGTACCTACCTACCTTTTTTGAAAGATTAAATTTTGCAGTAGTGCAACGGTTTTAATAAAGTAATTTGATTTAAAACAAAATTACAACATGAAAAATTTTGGATAGATTTTTACTCCGAAACATTTTTTTTCTGCATACAGCAGTTTTCAAAGTAGCATAATTTCAAGTGGAAAATTGTAACAAGAAATATTTTCAACCCTTCACTAATTTTCCTAGATGCAGACATTTTCAAAGTAAGCATTATTTCAATTGAAGCATTAAATCAATTGAAGCATTACTGCATACAAAACAATTGAAGAAATCAGTATAAAAATACATATTTAGTACCTATCTACCCTTTTTTGAAAGTTTTGAGAGATTAAATTTTGCAGTAGTGCAAAGGTTTTAATAAGGTAATTTGATTTAAAAAAAATGACAACATAAAAAATTTGGATACATTTTTATTTCGAAACTTTTTATTCTGCTTCCTCTTTATTTCAAGAGGAAAATTTTATCAAGATATATATTCAACCCTTAACTAATTTTTCTAGATGCAGACATTTTCAAAGTAAGCATTAATGCAGACATTTTCAAAGTAAGCATTATTTCAATTCAAGCATTGAAGCAATTGAAGCATTATTTCAAATAACATTTCATACATTTTCAAATACATTTCTTTGGTGAAAATTTACAAAAGAATAAAAATTATAAAATCATTGAGATTGTAATGTATGTAAAATTGGAGTTTTTTTCGCGGTAAATAAATAAATAAATCATTAAAAAACATGTCTCCAATATCTGAAACGTTTTAAGCCTTAAAAAACCTTCTATGGTTTGTACAGTTTTAGTTTTGTAAGCATCACAAAATCGACTAAAATTATTTACAAACTTATGTGCTTCTTAAAAAGTTTCTATAGCCATATCAATATTAGTTGAACTAAATGTACAAAAAAGGTAGATAAATATTAAATATGTTAAATAAAACAAACACTTTTCTTTGTTTCTATCACACTGTTTATTAAAATCAGTGACTATAGTTTCGATCACGTTCTGATAATTATCAAACTTAGAATGATCATTATCAAACTATAAGTTTGATAATGATCAGAACGTGATCGAAACTATAGTCCCTAATTCTAATTAACAGTCAAATAATAGAATAAACAAAGAAAAGTGTTTGTTCTTCTTCTTCAATTGTTTTGTTTGCAATACAAAACAATTGAAGAGGTTAGTATAAAAATACATATTTAATACATGCCTACCATTTTTGAAAGTTTTGAGAGATTAAATTTAGGATTAGTGCAACGATTTTAATAAAGTATTTCAATTTAAAAAAAATTGGATAGATGTTCACCCCGAAACTTTTTTTTTCTGCATAAAGCAGTTTTCAAAGTAGCATTATTTCAAGTGGAAAATTTTAACAAAAGATATATTGTTTTAGAAGGTTAATTTAAAAGAGTTAAAAAAAAGTTAAATTTTAGATTTTGTTTAAGGAAAAAAACAAATTTTAGTACAGAGTTTTGATATCTTCAACCCTTAACTATTTTTTCTAGACGCAGACATTTTCAAATTAAGCATTATTTCAATTGAAGCATTCAAGCATTTGAAGCATTATTTTAAATAATGATGGTTTAACTGTATATTGCTAGACATATTCCGAGTAGCAGCTTCCAAAATTCATGTAGCCTTTTGGATCATCAACCTTAGTTAGACGATGGATCAAGAAAAATTGAAAAAAAAAATGTGAAAAAAGTAAAGTTTCATCACTCCTCTTTTGTAATTTATCCCAATCCCAATATTTGTATTAAAACCCAATATTTATAAATCAATTTTTTATTTGTTTTCTTGAACATCCCAGGAAAATTCAATTAACCATTTGTATGGTACACTTTCGTTAGAAGAAGTACTTTCATTATCAAAATTTTAGCACGAAAAATAATTGAAAAAAGGAAAATATCATTTCTATTTTACCAATTTTCAATTGTAAGTAATTTATCCAATTTATGATCCGATTGTGAATATCCGAAATTTATCCGATTTAAGAATATTTATCAAACCAATCAATCAATCAACTTTCGTTAGACGGTGACAAATCATGAAGAATTGAAAAAAATTGTAAAGAAAGTAAAATTTCTTCACTCTTCATTTGTAATTTCTCCAATTTAAAACCCAATATTTATAAAACCAATCAATTATTTATTTGTTTTCTTGATTTTTGTTGAAATTTTGTATATTATGTAGCGTTATTTGCTAATAAATATTCTTTATTATTATTATTATTATTTTCACCCCAGGAACATTCAATTACCCATTTGGATGGTACACTTTCGTTAGAAGAAGTACTTTCATTATCAAAGTTAGAGAAAGAAGAATAATTGAAGAAAGGAAAATATCATTTCCATTTTACCAATTTTCAATTGTAGGTAATTTATCCATTTTTATGACCCCATTGTGAATATCCGAAATTTATCCGATTTAAGAATATTTATCAAACCAATCAATCAATCAACCTTCCTTAGACGAATCATAGAGAATTGAAAAAAAAATGTAACGAAAGTAAAATCTCTTCACTGTTCTCTTGTAATTTTTCCAATTTAAAACCCAATATTTATAAAACCAAGCAATTATTTATTTGTTTTCGTGATCATCCCAGGAAAATTCAATTAACCATTTGGATGGTACACTTTCGTAAGAAAAAGTACTTTCATTATCAAAGTTTGAGCAAAAAGAATAATTGAAAAAAATGAAAATATCATTTCTCTTTTACCAATTTTCAATTGCAGGTAATTTATCCAATTTGTGACCCCATTCTGAATATTTAAAATTTATCCGATTTAATAATATTTACTCTTCTTTTGTAATTTCTCCAATTTATAACACAATATTTATAAAACCAATCAATTATTTTTTTGCTTTCTTGATCATCCCAAGAAAATTCAATTAACCATTCGGATGGTAGATATTCATTAGAAGAAGAACTTTCATTTGGAAACTTGGACCAAGAAGATAAACTAAAAAAGGGAAAATATCTTTTCTATTTTACCAATTTTCAATTATAACTTATACAATTTATGACCAATTTATGTGAATATCCGAAATTTATCCGATTTATGAATATTTATAAAACAAATCAATCAATCAACCTTTGAGAAAATGCAAAAAATCTTAAAATACCTTATCGATAAATTTTATACAATATATGATAAATTAAACATTGACATAAACAATAGAAATTTTGACAGCCATTATTGAATTGTTGGCAATAATTATTAAAATATTGACTTTAATCATTGAAATATTATAATATTATATTATAATATTTCATTATAATATAATATTAACAAATATTATAATATTAACAAAAATAATGGAAAATTTGAAAGTAATTATTGAAATTTTAGGAGAAATCATTGACATGTTGACAGTAATTATTAATATTTTACAGTAATCATTGAAAATTTGACAAATCAATTATAATTTCATACCAATGACTGAAATCTATAGCAGTAATCATTGAAATATTGACAATACTTTATGTTCTAGGCACTTTATGTATTTGTCGATAGTTGGCAATTGATTTTGAGGATAATATTAGAAATTCTGACAATAATCATTTAAACTTGTATAGTATAATTGAAAATTTTATAGTAATAATTCAAATGTTGACTATTCGAAATATATAAAAATAATAATTGAAACATTGATAGAGATGTATGTCCCATTATGAGTAATTAATTATGATGTGATCCATCACATTATTTTTGAGTAACGATAAAATTTTATAGCATTTGAAAATAATATTTGAAATAGTGACAATTTTGACAAACATTGAAACTGTATAATTGTAATTTTCACTTTAATATTTCAAATATTTACATAACCAATAGAAAATTTTACAGTAATTATAGACATGTTGACAGTAATTGTTTAAATCTTGAGAGTAATAATTAAAATGTTGACCATTTATAATTTCACATCAGTAATTAAAGCAAAATCTTACAGTAATCATTAAACTTTTGACCAATGATAATTTGCAATTAAAATATATTGCAGCAATCATTGAAATATTGATAAAACTTTATGTTGCATGTATTTTCTGCACTTTATGTTTCAGTACCAATAATTGCCAATTGATTTTGAGAATAATAATTGAAATTTTACAGTAATACAAATTGTTTGTTAAAATTTGTCAGTAATGATTAAAAAGTTGACAGTAATTATTGATATTTGGCGATAATCAGTGAAATATTGACAAAAATAATTGATCATTGAATAGTAATCATTGAAATTTTCATAGTGGGTAATCATTTAAATGTCGATAGTAATTATTAAAATCATGATAGTAAAAATTCAAATATTGAAATACTAATTTGTAAAATATAAATTTATTTGTAAAATAATGATAATTTCACAGCAATCCTTGTAATATATTGCAGACAATTGATTTCGAGAATAATAATTGGAATTTTTATAGTACTCATTTAAACTTTTATAGTACAATTAAATTTTTGATGGTAATAATTAAAATATTGAAGGTAATAATGGAAAATTTGCGCAGTTTTCTTAGATAATTTTTTTTTTTAAGTACGCATTATTGCATAATTTCAATTGCAAAAATGATGGTTTAACTGTGTATCACTGGACATATTTCGAGGAACAGTTTTAAAATGAAGAAATGACATACAAATTGTAATAAGTTAAATTTCTTCGCAATTCTTTTGTCCAGTTTAAAACCCAATATTTATAAAACCAATCAATTATTTATTTGTTTTCTTGATCACTCCATGCAAATTCAATTAACCATTTGGATGGTAAACTTTCGTTAGAAGAACTTTCTTTAGGAAAGTTTGGCCAAGAAGAAGAATTGAAAAAGTTAAAATATCTTGTCTATTTTACCAATTTTCTAATTGTAATTTATTCAATTTATGACCCGATTATGAGTTCCGATATTTATCCGATTAATGAATATTTATAAAATTAATCAATCATTTATTTGTTTTCTTGATCATCTCATCAAAATTCAATTAGCTATTTGGAATGCAAACTTCGTTGAGAGAATCTGACCAAGAAGAAGAATTGGAAAAAGTAAAATTTCATTTCTATTTTAACACTTTTCAATTATAATTAATGTCAATTATGAATATCCGAAACTTGTCAGATTTATGAATATTTATAAAAGGGATCAATCATTTATTTGTTTTCTTGATCATCTCATCAAAATTCAATTAGCCATTTGAAATGCAAACTTCGTTAGGAGAATCTGACTAAGGAGAAGAATTGGAAAAAAGTAATTTATTTTTTATTTTTTAACACTTTTCAATTATAATTAATCTCAATTATGAATATACGAAATTTATCAGATTTTTTAATATTTATAAAACCAATCAACCATTTATTTGTTTTCTTGATCATCTCATGAAAATTCAATTAGCCATTTTGCATTTGGAATGCAAACTTTGTTAGGAGAACATTACCAAGAAGAAGAATTGGAAAAAGTAAAATTTTGTTTCTATTTTAACACTTTTCAATTATAATTAATCTCAATTATGAATATCCAAAATTTATCACATTTATGAATATTTATAAAACCAATCAATCATTTGTTTGGTTTCTTAATCAATTAGCCATTTGGAATGCAAACTTGGTTAGGAGAAGATCTGATCAAGAAGAATAATTGAAAAAAGTAAAATTTCGTTTCTATTTTAACACTTTTCAGTTGCAATTAATCCCAATTATGACTCGATATTTGCAAAACCAATCAATTACTCAATTGTTTTTTTGGTCTCATCCAATGTGGAGGAAAATGCACTGGCTGTTTAAATGTAATGTGTAAAACTCACTTTGAGCATGATGATGCTTGCACGAGCGCACTAACAGAACTATTGTCAGGTAAAATCCTCATATATCGAATTTATAATAGTTTGCCTACTTTAACTATCATCTGCCACACCTATTGCAGATAAGCAATTTTTGAATACGCCGTCCCCTGAATGTTTATTTGGCCTAAATTCTATTTAAATATGCAACCTAAATATTGTCATAGATCTGTGCATTGCGTCAACGCATGAATTCTTGCAGCTTTGATGTAAGGTGCGATTTCAGAGTCATTAAATATATGTTGTATTTTCTTTACAGATTTTGTTACGAGATATTTATTTACCAAAAATATAATATAGATAGACAGACAAATAAGCAAACAGAGAGATGCAAAGACAAACAGACACCTTTTCGCAAACCATATTTTTTTAAAATTTGTTTATCATTTGAGCTATTTATTTATCAAAATAATAATATAGAGAGACAGACAAATAAAAAAACGGAGAGAAGGAAAAACAAACAGATACCTCTTCGCAAACCTTGTTTTCTGAACAAGAAATCTCGACAACGGATATTTCAGCAAAAACCTCGATTTGGCCAAAAACAACGACCCAGGTTCAGTTTGCACGAAGATTTCGAATAATTTTTCAGGGGCTGTTCTGAAAATTCCACCTTTACAGCACTGTAAAGACGGATGAAAACAAAGAAGAGGCAAGATAAGTATAATAAAAAGTTCTTTCCTCCCTTTTCAGATGATTTGGTAATAATACATGATGCAATACATGATAATACATGATGTACATTTTGATGTAACCAGGATTTGTACTATTTAATTTAATTTAATTTTAATGTTTATTTTTGTTTCTATGTAGCAATGTAGCAATGTTTTTGTATTTTATCATATTTGTATTGATTTGTATTGACCCATTCTATACCGCAAGGTCCTACAGAATAAAAGTAACTTATTATTATTATTATTATTATTATTATCATTAACAATCTCCCTAACTGTTTTCATGTAACGTGTTGTTTGAGAATAAGTTACAAAACTGTTAAAGGTAATTCTTAAAATCTTGAAAATGAGAGATTTATGGAATCAAATAATCTATGTAAACTGGTCATATAATTAATTAAATAATAACATAATAATGATAATAATATTGAAAATAAGGTGGAGAGATCGAAGGTCGATAGCCAGAAAAGCATTGTTACAAGTACTACTAGTATTAATAATAATAGGCAATAAAAATAATTAAGTTTAAGGTTTTATCAATAAATTACCAGGTATATATTTAAGGTTCTTTTATTATCATTTAGTACTTACTGGAAAAAAAAGGAAGCATGTAAATAATATTCTAACAACCTTAAATAATAATAATAATACCAATAATAAGTAATAATAAATACTGCTACGCATAATAGATTGTTTATGCGACTGAAAATTGTGTTAAACACATTTAATTAGCGCAAACTTTTATAGTTATCTAATAAATAAGACATTATCTCAGTACAAATAAAGCTATTTGTGTTCGTCCGGCCAACAATATTTTTTGACAAGCTTTCGTTGTATAAGTATACAGGGTGTTTTATAACAGGTGTGCAAAAATAAAATGACGTTTACGGGATCACATTCTAAGTCGAAATGAGGGAATACACTTTTTTCTAATTTCATCAGGTTTCTGAGTAAACCAAGTTTAAAAATTAGGTACAAAAATAATTTATTAAGAATAACATAGGCCTTGGAATGAAAATGGCGAACAAAAACAAAAGCATAACAAATATTGTATTCGTTGCCAAGGCGACAACTTTGATCAATTCTTATAATTTAAGGTATTATTATTTAGTTCTTACTGGTAAAAATTATTTTTAATTTATTTTATTATTTATTTTATTTCGCCAAACTAGTTAAAAAAAACCGAAAGTACCAAATAATAATACCTTAAATACATACCTGGTAATGTATGGGTAAAACTTTAAACTTAATTCTTATTAAGATAATTCCTTATATTATATATAATATAATATATAATAATTATATTATATTATATATATTATTATTATTATGTATTTATTATTATTATTATTATATATTATATTATAATAATTATATATAATTCTTATAATGATTTATATTATTTGTCATGATTTTGTTTCTGTTGGCCATTCTTATTCCAAGGCCTATGCTCTTAATAAATTTAACATTTTTTACCAAATTTTTATACTCATTAACTCAGAAATGATAAGAAATTTGTAACATATTTATTCTCTCATTTCGACTTGAGTGTGATTCTTAAATTTTCAATCATTTTTTAATAAAATTGGAATTATTGTTCCCACATGATCACATCATCACTGATGATTGTCAATTGCCAATGATAACTGCCAAAATTTCAAGTATGTATGCTGTAAAAGTTCAATGATTGATTTTTAGAAAATTTGCTTAGAATGTGATTCTTAATTTACAATCATTTTTTAATTAAATTGCAATTATTGTTCCCAAATGATCACATCATCACTGATGATTGTAAAATGCCAATGATAACTGCCAAAATATCAAGTATGTATGCTGTAAAAGTTCAATGATTGATTTTTAGAAAATTTGCTTAGATGTGATTCTTAAATTTTCAATCATTTTTTAATTAAATTGCAATTATTGTTCCCAAATGATCACATCATCACTGATGATTGAAAAATGCCAATGATAACCGCCAAAATTTCAAGTATGTATGCTCTAAAAGTTCAATGATTGATTTTTAGAAAATTTGCTTAGATGTGATTCTTAAATTTTCAATCATTTTTTAATTAAATTGCAATTATTGTTCTCAAATGATCACATCATCACTGATGATTGTCAATTGCCAATGATAACTGCCAAAATTTCAAGTATGTATGCTCTAAAAGTTCAATGATTGATTTTTAGAAAATTTGCTTAGATGTGATTCTTAAATTTTCAATCATTTTTTAATTAAATTGCAATTATTGTTCCCAAATGATCACATCATCACTGATGATTGAAAAATGCCAATGATAACCGCCAAAATTTCAAGTATGTATGCTCTAAAAGTTCAATGATTGATTTTTAGAAAATTTGCTTAGATGTGATTCTTAAATTTTCAATCATTTTTTAATTAAATTGCAATTATTGTTCTCAAATGATCACATCATCACTGATGATTGTCAATTGCCAATGATAACTGCCAAAATTTCAAGTATGTATGCTGTAAAAGTTCAATGATTGATTTTTAGAAAATTTGCTTAGAATGTGATTCTTAAATTTTCAATCATTTTTTAATTAAATTGCAATTATTGTTCCCACATGATCACATCATCACTGATGATTGTCAAATGCTAATGATAACTGCCAAAATTTCAAGTACGTATGTTGTAAAACGTTCAATGATTGATTTTTAGAAAATTTGCTTAGAATGTGATTCTTAATTTACAATCATTTTTTAATTAAATTGCAATTATTGTTCCCACATGATCACATCATCACTGATGATTGTCAAATGCCAATGATAACTGCCAAAATGTCAAGTATGTATGCTGTAAAAGTTCAATGATTGATTTTTAGAAAATTTGCTTAGAATGTGATTCTTAAATTTTCAATCATTTTTTAATTAAATTGCAATTATTGTTCCCACATGATCACATCATCACTGATGATTGTCAAATGCTAATGATAACTGCCAAAATTTCAAGTACGTATGTTGTAAAACGTTCAATAATTGATTTTTAGAAAATTTGCTGTTTGGAGAAAATATTGTGCTGACAACATAAGTTTTAATATGTTATTAAATTTGTTCATTTACTCCAAAGAATGTCTATTTATATGTATTTCAAAATAACCTTGAAACAAACATTGACCTTTTTGTAAGCTTCAATGAATAGTTGCAGATAAAAATAACGATGTTTAGAAGTAATTAACTCTTCTTTGCGCGCAAATAATTTTATCTTGAGGTTAGTTTTCGGCAACGCTTGACCTCAAAAATATTTTATATCATGTAATACGTTAATGACAACCTAAGGTCAGATAGTGCAGTAGTAACTGAAGTCCACATATCTGTTGATAATTTCTTTGTCCGTTTAAGAAGAGACGATAAATTGAAAGTACATAAAAGAAAACTATAAGTATGTCCTATAATTCAGATAATTAAAGCAATATTGTTATAGTTCGAATGTTTAATGAAGCAAAAATTTATTAATTGGAAGTAAACTATAGAGCTACAAGTTGGTTGTACGATTAGATTAATTAAAAAAAGTGGCCAACTACAATAATAATTTCTAAAAGAAAATTGTTGAAAAACATAATTCTACAAATGGCAAAAACAAAGTGCAAAATCTGATATTATTGTTAGAATTTGATAAAATATTTCAAAATTCTTTAAACACTCTAAAAACATTTGAACTGTTGATTTTGAACTTTCGGAAATTCTATAAAAAATCAAAAATATGCTAAAAATATAGCTGTAAAATATCAAAATTCGAGTAAATTTGTATGAGTAAAAATTGACAATAATTTCGCATTGACGCCCACGATGTTGTATAATTTATGTTTTGGGCCATGAGCAGCGGTCGTTGACCACAAGACATGTAATCAAGGTGCTTACAAAGTCTAAAAACTAAGATTATTTATTGCCAAGAGGAAACCATAACAGCTAAAAAACAAATTAATAAATATGATATATTTAAGTAGAAAGTTTCATGGTTTAAACGTTACAAATGTGTATCGAAAATATTACGTAAAAACAAATGCTTAAACTTTAAATGATAACAATTTGTAAAAAAAAAAATTAGTTTTAGTGCTATTTTGAATTATAGAGATACATTTTTAGTTTACTCTGTTTCCAGGAATTCTGGACCATACTTTGTAGACTTCATTCCCTTGCTGGTAATGATTTATTAATCTAAGAAGCGCAAATAGTTTGATTTACTAAAATTAGACTTGAAAAATTTTGAGAAAAATGAGAGATACACACAAAAATTAAAATATCTCTAGACTTGCTCATTGGAATAAATTTTAATTAAACCAATATAACATTAGTATATCATGCAACATCTAAAACAAATTATTTTAATATTGAAACGGTGGTTTTTGAGATATCGTTATTTAAATAGGAGCCTAATTGGAGAAGCATTCAAAATAGTGCCAAAATACAGGATTATAAACGAAAATAGAAATTTCTTAAGTATCGCTCATTGCATATTAATTTAATTACACAAATTACATACCAGTATATCACTTAATATCAGTAATAAAGTGCATGCATATTGATACACTAGTTCTAGAGATATCAGGATTTATGTGTGAGAAAAATGAGAGATAGATACAAAAAATTAAATATCTCTAAAATCGCACGTTGCATTACAGTTCAATTAAAGTAATATAACAAGAGTATATCAGGCAATATCTGTGACAAATTATATTTGTATTGATACGGTGGTTTTTGAGATATCCTTATTTAAATAGAAGCATAATTGGAGAAGCATTCAAAATAGTGCCAAAATACAGGATTATAAACGAAAGTAGAAATTTCTTAAGTATCGCTCATTGAATATTAATTTAATTACACACATTATATACAAGTATATCACTTAATATCAGTAATAAATTGCATGCATATTGATACACCAGTTCTAGAGATATCAGTATTTATGTACGAGAAAAATGAGAGATACACACAAAAATTAAAATATCTCTAGACTTGCTCATTGGATTAAATTTTAATTAAACCAATATAACACTAGTATATCATGCAATATCTGAAACAAATTATTTTCATATTGATACGGTGGTTTTTCAGATATCGTTATTTAAATAGGAGCCTAATTGGAGAAGAATTCAAAATAGTGCCAAAATACAGGATTATAAACGAAAATGGAAATTTCTTAAATATCGCTAATTGCAGATTAATTTAATTACATAATATACATGCCAATTTATCAGTTAATATCAGTAATAAATTGTATGCATATTGATACACTAGTTCTGGAGATATCAGGATTTATATGTGGGATAAATGAGACATACAAACTAACATTTAAATATCTCTAGAAACCCCCATTGGATTAAATTTTAATTAAACCAATATAACACTAGTATATCATGCAATTTGCGAAATAAATTATTTTCATATTGATACGGTAGTTTTTGAGATATCGTTATTTAAATAGGAGCCTGATTAGAGAAGCATTCAAAATAGTGCCAAAATTCAGTAATATAAACGAAAATAGAAATTTCTTAAGTATCTCTCATTGCATATTAATTTAATTACATAAATAGCATACCAGTATATCACTTAATATCAGTAATAAAGTGCATGCATATTGATACACTAGTTTTGGAGATATCAGTATTTATATGTGAGATAAATGAGATATACAAACTAACATTTAAATATCTCCAGAAAAGCCCATTGGATTAAATTTTAATTAAATCAACATAACACTAGTATATCATGCAATATCTGAAACAAATTATTTTCAAATTGATACGATGGTTTTTGAGATATCGCCATTTTAATAGGAGCCTAATTAGAGAAGCATTTAAAATAATGCCGAAATACAGTAATATAAACGAAAATAGAAATTTCTTAAGTATCGCTCATTGCATATCAATTTAATTACATAAATTGCATACCAGTATATCATTTAATATCAGTAATAAATTGCATGCATATTGATACACTAGTTCTAGAGATATCAGTATTTATATGTGAGATAAATGAGAGATACAAACTAACATTTAAATATCTCTAGAAACGCCCATTGGATTAAATTTTAATTAAACCAATATAACACTAATATATCATCCAATATCTGAAATAAATTATTTTCATAATGATACGGTGGTTTTTGAGATATCGTTATTTAAATAGGAACCTATATGGAGAAGCATTCAAAATAGTGCAAAAATACAGGATTATTAACGAAAATGGAAATTTCTTAAGTATCGCTCATTGCATATTAATTTAATTACATAAATTGGATACCTGTATATCACTTAATATCAGTAATAAAGTGTATGCATATTGATACACTAGTTCTGGAGATATCAGTATTTATATGTGAGATAAATGAGAACATACAAACTGACATTTAAATATCTCAAGAAACGCCCATTGGATTAAATTCTAATTAAATCAACATAACACTAGTATATCACGAAATATCTGAATCAAATTATTTTCATATTGATACGGTGGTTTTTGAGATATCGTTATTTAAATAGGAGCCTAATTGGAGAAGCATTCAAAATAGTGCCAAAATACAGGATTATAAACGAAAATAGAAGTTTCTCAAGTATCACTCATTGAATATCAATTTAATTACATAAATTGCATACCAATATATCACTTAATATCAGTAATAAAGTGCATGCATATTGATACACTAGTTCTGGATATATCAGTATTTATATGTGAGATAAATGAGAGATACAAACTAACATTAAAATATCTCTAGAAACGCCCATTGGATTAAATTTTAATTAAACCAACATAACACTAGTGTATCATGCAATATCTAAAACAAATTATTTCCATATTGATACGGTGGTTTTTGAGATATCGTCATTTTAATAGGAGCCTAATTGGAGAAGCATTCAAAATAGTGCCTAAAATACAGGATTATAAACGAAAACGGAAATTTCATAAGTATCGCTCATTGCATATTAATTTAATTATATAAATTACATACCAGTATATCACTTAATATCAGTAATAAATTGCATGCATATTGATACACTAGTTCTGGAGATATCAGTATTTATATGTGAGATAAATGAGACATACAAACTGACATTTGAATATCTCTAGAAACGCCCATTGGATTAAAGTTTAATTGAACCAATATAATACTAGGATATCATGCAATATCTGAAATAAATTATTTTCATATTGATACAGTGGTTTTTGAGATATCGTCATTTAAATAGGAGCCTAATTGGAGAAGCATTCAAAATAGTGCCAAAATACAGGAATATAAACGAAAATAGAAATTTCTTAAGTATCGCTCGTTGCATATTAGTTTAATTACATAAATTATATACCAGTATATCACATAATATCAGTAATAAAGTGCACGCATATTGATACACTAGTTCTGGAGATATCAGTATTTATATGTGAGATAAATGAGAGATACAAACTAACATTTAAATATCTCTAGAAACGCCCATTGGATTAAACTTTAATTAAATCAACATAACACTAGTATATCACGAAATATCTGAATCAAATTATTTTCATATTGATACGGTGGTTTTGAGATATCGTTATTTAAATGGGAGCCTAATTAGAGAAGCATTCAAAATAGTGCCAAAATACAGTAATATAAACGAAAATAGAAATTTCTTAAGTATCGCTCATTGCATAATAATTTAATTACATAAATTACATACCAGTATATCGCTTAATATCAATAATAAACTGCATGCATATTGATACACTACTTCTGGAGATATCAGTATTTATATGTGAGATATATGAGAGATACAAACTAACATTTAAATTTCTCTAGAAACGCCCATTGGATTAAATTTTAATTACGCCAATATAACACTAGTAAACCATACAATATCTCTAATACATTATATTAATATTGATACGGTGGTTTTTGAGATATCGTAGTTTAAATATGAGATTGATTGGAGAAACATTTTAAATAGTGCCAAAATATAGGATTTTAAACGAATATTGAAATATCTTAAATATTACTCATTGGATATTAATTTTATTACACTAATTATATACTAGTATACCACTGAATATCAGGAATAAATTACATTCATTTTGATGCGCTAGTTTTAGAGATATCAGGATTTTAGTGTGAGAAAAATTAAAGATATACTTAGATTAGCTATTAAAATTAGATGTTTGTGCTAAAATTCAAGGACTTCTGGAAATGCCCCAGGAATACAATTTTATTATTACCCCCATTATTACCCCCATAGCATTTTATTATGCCATTATATCATTTAATATCAGTACTGAATTGCATTTACATTGATGAGCTAGTTTTTGAGATATCGGTATTTAAGTGTAACAAAAAAAAAAAATGGATTTACATCTAAATGTTTGCACTAAACTTTAAATATCTTTAGAAAAGCACATTAGATACAAAAGTAATTACAGCAATATAATACAAGTATATCATGGAATATCCCTAATAAATTATATCCGTATTGATACAGTATTTTTTGAGATATCGTTATTTAAATTTGGGCATTATTGGAGAAGTACTTGAAATAGTTCCAAAAATCGAATTTCACACGAAAATGGGAAATATCTTAAGAATGACCTGTATGAGAATCGAAATATTAATAACTACAAGACCATATCTATAAGAACTATAAGGTACAGGGGCAAAAAGTTGACACTTGTAAAAAGTGTCAACTTTTGTACAAACACTGAATAAATATTATTATTATTATTAAATCCCTGCAAATGTTACTTCTGAACGTAATATAGAAATTCTGAAATTGGAAATATAATAACTTTTTTGTAATGTTCTGAAATTTGTTTTTTTCCGTAACCAGTATATAGGTACTTACTGGAAAACTGAAGTCAGAAAAACTAAAGAGAAATTCTAAAATTGGAAATGTAATTACTTTTTTGTAATGTTCTGAAATTTGATTTTTAATTCTGAAACTAGTATATACTTACTGAAAAACAGAAGTGATGTGAACAAAAATTCTGAAATTGGAAATATAATTATTGCTTATTTTTTTTGTAATGTTCTGAAATTTGACTTTTATTTCTGAAACTAGTATGTACTTATTGAAAAACTGAAGTGAGGTGATCTGAAATTTTGGAATTGAAAATATAATTATTGTTTATTTTTTGTTATGTTCCGAAATTTGATTTTTTTTCTGAAACTAGTATGACTTACTGAAAAACTGTAGTTAGGTCAACAGAAATTCTGAAATTAGAAATATATTTTTTTCGTAGTTTTAAAATTAGATTTTTTTGTCTGAAACTACTTTGTCTGAGACTTACTGAAAAACTGAAGTGAGGTGATTAGAATTTGAAAAGCAAAAATGGTAATCCTCAATGATCTGAAATTTGGTTATTTCCGAAACCAGTATGTAGGTACTTACTGAAAAACTGAAGTGAGGTGAACAGAAATTCTGAAATTGAAAATATAATTACTTTTTTGTAATGTTCTGAAATTTGATTTTTATTTCTGAAACTAGTATATACTTATAGAAAAACTGAAGTGAGGTGAACTGAAATTCTGGAATTGAAAATATAATTATTGTTTATTTTTTTGTTATGTTCCGAATTTATTTTTTTATTTTCTGAAACTAGTATGACTGAAAAACTGTAGTTAGGTGAGCATAAATTCTGAAATTGGAAATATAATTTTGTTTTCGTAATGTTCTGAAATTAGATTTTTTTGTCTGAAACTAGTATTACTTACTGAAAAAACTGAAGTGAGGTGATTAGAATTTGAAAAACAAAAATGGTAATCCTCAATGTTTTACGAAATTAAGAAAATTTCTGCATTCGTTTTGCATTTGTAAATAAAGCTTTTTCATTAGCAATTTAAATAGATTGTTTTATGTGCTCATATTACTATTTAACGTGGTTTATATTATTGTGTTTCAATTTCATAATTTTTTAAAATTGAATCGTCAAAATGAGAATATTCCAAGCCGAATTATTTTCGCAAAGATTTGAGATAATTAGTAACGTTGCAAAGAACACTTTACTATGACCCGCAAAATTATAAATATCTGGGATTAATGACCGACACTTTTCTAACTACTCCGTAAAATATATAATATTTACGCAACGATGATGCATATCTAAATAGCGCTCCTTATGTACTTCCATTATAACACATTGTTACATACTTTTAAGCTAATATTTAGTTTGCAATATCACGTGGAGAAAATTAGTTCACGGTCATATGCAATGGTCATTCACGAATATAGTTTTTGAAAATTACACATCTTTAATCAATAGTTATCTCAGATTAATTGTATCAGGTCATTGAACAATAGTAAATACATAGATCGTATAGATTAATGTGAAAGTAGGCAAACATGGATTATATGATTATGAAAACTTCGTGTTCTATATAAATGTATCAAAAAATAAAAGAAAATGCGTGTTAAAAAAAACTACCAAATTAATCAAAGCAAATTATTATACAGAACAAATATCAAATACCCACAAATGTAAAAAAAACAAAAAAATGAAAGACAATTAGTCATTTACAATCACATTTTGTTTTCATATTAACATGTACATTTGTTACATTCATGTACATGTACAATTGTACATTTTTGTTCTGAAACTTTTTCACAATAACACATTTAAACAGAGAAATAAATCAATTTGCTATGTTTTTACCATATTTTGTAACGAAGTTGTTTCTGAATTTCTCTGTTAAAACATATTATTGTGAAAAAGTTTTAAAAAAAATGTTAAAAATGACAAATGTGCATATGAAAGTCTTCAATTTTTTTTCACAATTATTTTTTCATTTTTAACATGTACATTTGTTCATGTTGCAAAAAATTTGCTAAAAATAAATTTGCGTTATTTGTTATGTCTTTTTATTTGCATTTTATGACCGCAGATCTGATGAGATTTATTAATCAAATATTTAATGTCGCAGGGGATCCAAAAACTTTGGCCTGCCATCCGCATATGGCATGTTGGCGAGACCGTTTATCAACGGGGAAAAGCCACTTGCTCCAGTCAGTCTACATCGCTAATTAATTTATGGCCGAGGACATAAATTATGGCCGTATAATTGCCGTTTACTTCCGCGTTTAACGACTTTGCACATGATAACCTCACAATCAATTTGGCACTTTTACATTAATGAGTGTAAATAATAACAAGTCTTACTTGCAATTACAGTACTGACGTTGAGGTAAATTACTGGTTAATATAGTGACATCGTATTTCATCAAATGTCTTGAATAAATATTATTTTTCTGATAGGATTAATGGGAGTTTAGAATTGTTTGTCTTGGGTGGGTGGTAGTTTCACAAAGATAAGAGATACGTCACTTTTTTAGGATATGAAATCAATTTGCAGCCTCCAATTGCTCTAAAATAATTTAAACGTATGAGCTGCAATTTCACAAAATTGGGTAAAATCATTTAAATGTAAAATAATCCATCACGAAATCTTCAAATACGTTAATTTTTTTGGCATATCATATCGATTTATCCATTTTGCAACCTTCAATTGTCGTTATATAATAATTTATATGTAGCTGCAATTTCACAAAATTGATTTAAATCAATTGAATGTAAAATAAACTTTCACAAAATTGGGTTAAATCATGAATATAAAATAATCTTTAATTCCCAAAATCTTCAAAATTATGTAGAGATTGATCAATGAGTATTATGTTGAAACTTGATATTTTAAATTTGGGACATACTTGAAAAAAAAAAACAGCAGAGACAGAACAACAGGATAATACTGAACGAATTTTGTATAACAAGCCAAGACAAATGGACGACGAAGAAATACCCAATGTAAAATCACGAATTGTGCTTCTATTTTATCACATCTTCACATCTTCATATTCACATCTTCACATCTCACATCTTCACATCTTCACATCTTTATATCTTCAAATAATTACATCTTCACATCTTTACATTTTCAAATATTCACATCTTCACATCTTCACATCTTCTCATCATATAGAGAATAGAACCTACATAGAAGCTTTAAGTATCTATTGATATTTTTAGTGCGAGCATATTCCTGAAAAATGACATCATTATCATATCTTTACATCTTCCAATATTCACATCTTCACATCTTCACATCTTCTCATCATATAGAGAATATAACCTACATAGAAGTTCTTAGTATCTATTGATATTTTTAGTGCGAGCATATTCCTCAAAAAATGATATCACATTTTTACATCTTCAAATATTCACATCTTCACATCTTTACATCTTCAAATTATCATATCTTCACATCTTCTCATCATATAGAGAATAGAACCTACATATAAGTTATTAGTATCTATTGCTATTTTTAGTGCGAGCATATTCCTGAAAAAGTGACATCATCATCACATCTTTACATCTTCAAATATTCACATCTTCACATCTTCACATCTTCTCATCATATAGAGAATATAGCCTACATAGAAGTTCCTAGTATCTATTGCTATTTTTAGTGCGAGCATATTCCTGAAAAAGTGACATCATCATCACATCTTTACATCTTCAAATATTCACATCTTCACATCTTCACATCTTCTCATCATATAGAGAATATAGCCTACATAGAAGTTCCTAGTATCTATTGCTATTTTTAGTGCGAGCATATTCCTGAAAAAGTGACATCATCATCACATCTTTACATCTTCAAATATTCACATCTTCACATCTTCACATCTTCTCATCATATAGAGAATATAACCTACATAGAAGTTCCTAGTATCTATTGATATTTTTAGTGCGAGCATATTCGTGAAAAAAATACATCATCATCACACCTCTACATCTTCAAATATTCACATCTTTACATCGTCACATCTTCACATCATATAGAGAATATAACCTACATAGAAGTTCCTAGTATCTATTGATATTTTTAGTGCGACCATATTTCTGAAAAAATGACGTCATCACATCTTTACATCTTCAAATATTCACATCTTCACATCTTTATATCTTCAAATAATCATATCTTCACATCTTCTCATCACATAGAGAATAGAACCTACATAGAAGTTATCAGTATCTATTGCTATTTTTAGTGCGAGCATATTCCTGAAAAAGTGACATCATCATCACATCTTTACATATTCAAATATTCACATCTTCACATCTTCACATATTCTCATCATATAGAGAATATAACCTACATAGAAGTTCCTAGTATCTATTGATATTTTTAGGGCGAGGATATTCCTGAAAAAATGACGTCATCACATCTTTACATCTTCAAATATTCACATCTTTACATCTACACATCTTCACATCTTCATATCATATAGAAAATAGTACCTCTATAAAAGTTACTAGTATCTAATGATATATTTAGAGCGAGCAAATCCTTGAAAAAATGATTTATATCATTAATGTAAGTTAATTGTAAGTCTATTGATATATTTTGGCAAGAAAATAGTTGAAAAAATGATTTATATCATTAATGAAAAATTTATCACCAACAGTTCTAAAATGGAAACCAACGAATTGCGCTTCTAATTCATCACATCTTCATATCTTCATCTTCACTACTTCACATCTCACATCTTTACATCTTCACATATTCACATCTTCTCATTTTCACATCTTCACATCGTCACATCTTCACATATTCACATATTAACACCTTCACACCTTCACATCTTCACACCTTCACATCTTCACATCTTCACATCTTCACATTTTCACATCATCATATCATATAGAGAATATAACCTATCTTCACATCTTCACCTATTCACATCTTCACATCCTCACATCTTTACATCTTCACATCATCACATGTTCACATCTTCACATCTTAATATCATATAGAGAATAGAACCTATATAAAGTTCCTAGTACATTTACATAATCATTACCTAAATTGAAAGTCTATGTGGTTATCCCTTAGTGAACATTTTTTGAATCAATTAAAATAGAATAAAAGACTTGGTGTAAGTCAGTGAATCTTCACCAAATGTTTTATTCTATTTTACTAAATCATTATTTTATAGTATTTTAGAGATACATCTTTAACGTGTTATAGATATTTGGCTACCATACCATATATTGATTTAGTATTATTTATCTTCAATAAATCAAATTCATCACCAACACTTCTAAAATGGAAACCCACGAATTGTGCTTCTAATTCATCACATCTTCATATCTTCATCTTCACATCTCACATTTTTACATCTTCACATATTCACATCTACAGATTTTCACATCTTCATGTCATATAGAGAATATAACCTATCTTCACATCTTCACATATTCACATATTCACGTCTTCACATATTCACATCTTCACATTTTCACATATTCACACCTTCACATCTTCACATCTTCACATTTTCACATCATCACAACTTCACATCTTCACATATTTACATCTTTACATATGCAAATAATCACATCTTCACATCTTCACTTTTTCACATCATCTCATCATATAGAGAATAGAACCTATATAGAAATTCCTAGTATCTATTGATATTTTTAGTTCGAGCATATCCCTGAAAAAAAGACATCATCACATCATTACATCTTTACATCTCCAAATATTCACATCTTGAAATCTTCACATTCACAACTTCGTCACATCTTCATCATCACAACTTCACATCTTCACATCTTTACATCTTTACATATGCAAATAATCACATCTTCACATCTTCACTTTTTCACATCATCTCATCATATAGAGAATAGAACCTATATGGAAATTCCTAGTATCTATTGATATTTTTAGTTCGAGCATATCCCTGAAAAAATGACATCATCATCACATCATTACATCTTTACATCTCCAAATATTCACATTTTGAAATCTTCACATCATATAGAGAATAGAACTTATGTAGAAGTTCCTAGTATCTATTATATACTTAGTGCGAGCAAAAATTTGAAAAAATGATTTATATCATTAGTGAGGTGCCATACATAATCATTACTTAAATTATAAGTCTCTGTGGTTATCCCTTGATGAAACATATTTGAATCAAGTAAAATAGAATAAAACACTTGGTGTAGGTCAATGAAACTTAATCAAATATTCTATCCTATTTTACTTAATCATTACTTTATAGTATTTTAGATATACATTTCTAACGTGTTATAGATATATTTTTAGCTACCATACTATATATTGATTTTTTTAATACAAAAGTATTATTTATCTTTAATAAATTCAATTTATCACCAACACTTCTAAAATGGAAAGTCACGAATTGTGCTTCTAATTCATCACATCTTAATATCTTCTTCTTCACATCTTCACATCTCACATCTTTACATCTTTACCTCTTCACATATTAACATCTTCACATCTTCACATCTTCACATATTCACATCTTCACCTCATCCCATCTTCACATTTTCACATATTCACATATTCACATATTCACATCTTCACATCAAAGTCGAGAGTAACAAAAGTAGCAATAACCGTAACAAATCAGCAATAATAAACAGAAAAAAACAACACCAGCAAATATAATAACAAAAGTAGGGAAAACCCCAACAAATGCACAGTGATGAAAAAACAAAAAAAAAATCAACAATAAGAAAATAACAGCAAGCACGTCAAAAACAAATTAATGGCAATAACAAAATTTGGGAGACAATAATAAAATTGGAGAATATCAAATACTGGAATATCTATAACAAAAACAGTAACAAACAAATTGAATTAATGTTGTTTAGCCCCATGCAAAGAGAACTGTTCTGTGGCATATTGTAAAAAAATACAGAAAAAAAAAACTGAAAAATCTAAATGAGAAAAACAACAGAAATGTTGTTGTTACTGTATTTAGTGTGTTTGGTATTGCCTTTGTTGCTCTTCCTGCTGTTTTTAGTTTTTGTTATATTATTTGTTTCAAATTGAATTAAGGTTATTGATGTTTGTTGTTTGTTGATTATTTGCTGAAAAATAGAACTGTCCTATGGCTTAATGTAAAAAAAATGAGAAACAATATTTTGCAAAGAAAAATATCTGGGAAAACAGCATGCAACAAAAAAAACACAAAATAGCAATGTTATTGTTGTAATTGCTTTTAGTATCATTGCTTTGTTGCTCTTGCCTGCTGTGATTTGTACTGCTGTATTTGTTACTGTTGCTGTAGTTGTTCTGATTGTTGCTAATTTGTTTGTTCTTGTCTTAAGGAATTGATCTTGCTGCTTTTGTTGCTGTTGATGCTGGTTTTGATAAACAACACAAAATAATACTATTTTTGTTGTTATTGTTTTTGGTGTGGTTGCTATTGCTTTTGTTGCTCTTGCTGCTGTTTTGTTGTTGAATATGTTTCAAATTGAATTAATTGAAATAATTGAATTAAGGTAATTGAAAAAGTTAAAAAAATTGAAAAACAATACTTAAAATTGCAATAAAAACAACACAAAATAGCAATTTTGTTATTGTAATTTGTGTTTCTGTGTTTGTTACTGTTGCTGCAGTTGTTCTGATTGTTGCAAATTTGTTTGTTCTTGTCTTAAGGAATTGATGTTGCTGCTTTTGTTGCTGTTGATGCTGGTTCTGATAAACCATCTGTTATTGTTTTTGGTGTGGTTGCTATTGCTTTTGTTGCCCTTGCTGCTGTTTTTGGTTTTTGTTGTTGTATTTGTTTCAAATTGAATTAAGGTAATTGGTATCTGTTGTTCATCCCCATATAAATAGGACTGTTATATGACTTAATGCAAACAAAATTGAGAAAGAGAACTTTGAGAAAAAAAAATGGGAGAAATCTGCATGCCATATAAAACAACACAAATATTGTTGTTATTGTATATAGTGTGTTTGGTACTGCCTTTATTACTCTTGCTGCTGTTTTTAGTTTTTGTTTGTATTTGTTTAAAATTCCATTAAGGGTATTGATGTTTGTTGTTCATCTGCTTATAAATAGAACTGTTCTATGGCTTAATGTAAGAAAATGGGAAAAATACTTTGAGAAAAAAATATCATGGAAATCTGCATGCTACATAAAACAACACAAAATAGCACTGTTCTTGTTGTTATTGCTTTTAGTGTCGTTGCTATTGCTTTTGTTGCTTTTGCTGCTAGATTTGTGTTGCTGTTACTGTAGTTGTTCTGATTGTTGCTTTTTTGTAGTTCCTGCCTTAAGGCATTGATATTATTGGTTTTGTTGCTTTTGTTTCTATTACTGCTGTTTTTGGGTTTTGTTGCTGTATTATTTTCAAATTAAATTACGGTAATTGCTGTTTGTTGTTCATCTCTATCTAAATGGGTCTGCTCTATGGCTTAATGCAAAAGCATTGAGAAAAAGAACTTGACAAAAAAAAATTGATAAATATGCATGCCATATAAAACAACGCGCATTGTTTTTATTGTTATTGCGTTTAGAGTTGTTGATATTGCAGCAGTTTCTTATTTTGAGTTTTTTGTGTTGATGTATTTGTTACTGTTGCTGTCATTGTTATGATTGTTGCTATTTTTGTTTTTCTTACTTTAAGGCATTGCTCTTGCCGTTTTTGTAGCTTTTGTTGCTAATGCTGCTGGTTTTGGATTTTGTTGCTGTATTTGTTACTGTTGCTGTCGTTGTTCTCCTCGCTGCTATTTTTGTTTTTCTTGCCTTAAGGCATTGATCTTCCTGTTTATGTTGCGTTTGTTGCTGTTGCTGCTAGTTTTGTTTTTGTTTTTGTATTCACACCTTTACATCTTCACATCTTCACATCTTCACATCTTCACATCTTCACATTTTCACATCTTCATATCATATAGAGAATATAACCTGTTTTCATATCTTTACCTATTCACATCTTCGCATCCTCACATCTTTACATCTTCACATCATCACATCTTCACATCTTCACATCTTAATATCATATAGAGAATAGTACCTATATAAAGTTCCTAGTACATTTACATAATCATTACTTAAATTGAAAGTCTATGTGGTTATCCCTTAGAGAACATTTTTTGAATTAAGTAAAATAGAATAAAACACTTCGTGTAAGTCAGTGAAACTTAACCAAATGTTTTATTCTATTTTACTTAATCATTACTTAATAGTATTTTAGATATACATCTCTAACGTGTTATAGATATTTGGCTACCATACCATATATTGATTTTTTTAATACATTAGCATTATTTATCATCAAAAATAAAAATTTATCACCAACACTTCTAAAATAGAAACCCACGAATTGTGCTTCTAATTCATCACATCTTCATATCTTCATCTTCACATCTCACATCTTTACATCTCCACATCTTCACATATTCACATCTTTACATCTTCACATCTTCACATATTCACATCTTCACCTCATCCCATCTTCACATTTTCACATATTCACATATTCACACCTTCACATCTGCATATCATATAGATAATAGAACCTATCTTCACAGCTTCACATATTCACATACTCACATCTTCACATCTTCACATCTTCACATCTTCACATCTTCATATCATTACATCTCCACATCTTCACATCTTCACATCTTCTCATCATATAGAGGATGGAACCAATATAAAAGTGCCCAGTATCTATTGATATATTTAGTGCGAGCAAATCCTTGAAAACATGATTTATATCATTAATGAGGTACCATACATAATCATTACTTAAATTTTAAGTCTCTGTGGTTATCCCTTGGAGAAACATTTTTGAATTAAGTAAAAGAGAATAAATTACTTGCCAAGTCGGGGAAACTTAATCAAGTGTTTTATTCAATTTTACTTAATCATAACTTTATATTATTTTAGAGATAAATCTCTAATGTGTTATAGATATTTGGTTACCATACCATGTATTGATTTTTTTTAAACATTAGTATTATTTACCTTCAATAAATAAAATTTATCACCAACACTTCTAAAATGGTAACCCACGAATTGTGCTCCTAATTCATCGCATCTTCATATCTTCATCTTCACATCTTCACATCTCACATCATTACGTCTTCACATCTTCACATATTCACATCTTCACATCTTCACATCTACACATATTCACGTCTTCACATCTTCAATATCTCCACATCTTCATATCATATAGAGAATAGAACCTATATTCACATCTTCACATATTCACATCTTCACATATTCACATATTCACACCTTCACATCTTCACCTCTTCACATCTTCACATCTTTACATCTTCACATCTTCGCATCTTCATATCATACAGAGAATAGAACCTATATAAAAGTTCTTAGTATCTATTGATATATTTAGTGCGAGCAAATCCTTGAAAAAATGATTTATATCATTAATGAGGTGCTATTCATAATCATTGCTTAAATTGAAAGTCTCTGTAGTTATCCCTTAGTGATTTTTTGTTAAGTTAAGTAAAATAGAATTAAACACTTGGTGTAAGTCAGTGATACTTAACCAAGTGTCTTATTCTATTTTACTTAATCGTTACTTTATAGTATTTTTATAGTATTTTTATTGGAGATAAGTCTCCAATGTGTTATATTTGGCTATCATAGTATATTTTGATTTTTTTAATACATTAGTATTATTTATCTTCAATAAATAATATTTATCACCAAGACGGTGTATTGCAGAGCATTGAAATCGTGGCCTGATTTACTTCTAAAATCCCTTGCCTCTTTGGGGTTTACACATGTTTGCTTGATACGATCGAAATAGATTGTGATCTCAATACGGCAAAATGTGTTTCTTTGATATCTGAGTTATATGACCCAATTTTCGATGTGTTTATTTAAGTGTGGCAAGTCTCTTATCTGAAATAGCGTTGCGTACGAGAATTCATTCAATTGTACAAAATGAACGATTTCCTTAATAGTTTTTGTCCAACAAAATGATTAATGGGATTGCTATGCAGCGACAAAGAAAATTATTTTAGATGCTTTAGAAGCAAGTTAGAGAAGCATGTTACGTTATTTACGTACATCTGGAAAAGAAAACTCTCGTAAATATACTAAGAAAACTGTAGAATCTTAAGAAACTGAGAAACATAAAAACGAGAAAATTGCAGAAAATTTATTTATAATTTCGAAAAAGACATAATTAATACATGAAATTTTATATAGATTGAAAAAAGTTTTATAGAAATTTATAAACTTGAAGCCTTAAAGACTTTAAAGACTCAAAGACTTAAAGACTCAAAGACTTAAAGACTTAAAACTCAAAGACTTAAAAAAGTCTACATTTTCAATGAAACTATCAAAAGTATGAAAGGCTCAGAAAATGCAAAAAAATGTGGAAGACTTAAAAACTAAAAGCTTTAAAAATGTCCAGAATTTTATTCAAACTATCTAAAGTATCAAAGGTTGAGAAATTAGAAAAATTTGTAGACGACTTAAAGACTTAAAAAAGTTAATAATTTCAATCAAACTATCAACAGTTTCAAAGGTTCGGAAAATGCAAAATTTTTTAGAAGACTTAAAGACTTAAAAAGGACTAGCAACGTTAGCAAAGGTTCAAAAATTGCAAAAATTTGTGACAAATATCATAAACGAAAGCACGAAAGAAAAAAGTGAAAAACCAGAAAATTTCAACAATTTTAATCAATGAAAAGTCGTTTGTATTTAGATTGAGTGATTTTCTAACATATTTATGTAATTTGTTATAATTTGGTCATCAATAGACGATATTAAATACACGAGTGTTTACATGTTAAGCCTGTTCGTCATATTGTGTAATTTGTGAATGGTAGTAAATAGTTTGTGCAAGAGATAAAAACATTAAGTCACCAAATATAGATTATTGATTGATATTTGATGTGTTATACACTGAATCTGAATGATATATAAGTTTAATGTACACTTAAGTCGTATACCAAACATGTAGGCTTTATGAGTAATAATTAATATTTCACTATAGGCAACTTAGAATGATCAAATAGGATCCAATTAAAGGTGATTTTACAATTAATTCCCCCCTATAATTAATTAATATGATATGATAATTAATTAATATGATATAATAATTAATCGATAGTTTATTGACATGATATGATATGATAATTAATAATTAATATGAAGAAAAAAAAGATACAAATAAAATTTGTACTTAATTTGTTCGCAATGCTATAAAAATTAAGTTTTTTTTCAAGGATTCATGTTGTAATTTTCATCGGTAATGGAACATTATAAGTGCTGTAATGTAATTCCAAAACCAAATACTTCTTCATTCTTCAAAATGTATTCGTGGAAGTATTATACCATATTCTACATTATATTATAGTATTGATACAATTAGAGGTGACAATCATTTGGGCAGGAATGTTGCTACATTTGAGTAAAGTTTTTTTATTTGGAAATAGGCCAATGCCATAACAGTCCCCTTATTATAGGACAAACAGTTTAATCTATTTGGGACAGTTCACATAATTCGGTTTTCATTGGAAACGGGTCAATGCTACACCCATATTTGGAAATTTTAGAGTACACAATGCGTGAAATTGCGTAAAAAATATTGACAGACGCAAGGTGATCCTGAGATCTACAAATTTTGCAATAGGATGTTATTTATCAAATTGTACACATACATTTTTGTCTAGGAAGATTGAAATTCAATCAACACCATTTCGCTACGCAGATACCATAGAAGGTAGGTTCAAATTTGGTATGCATGGTGAATGGTACTTGGTATTTGGGTACTTGGTAACTTGAAAGGAAAATTTGATGTATATTTGATGTTTGTACAAACTGATTGTATACATGTATCTGATTGAGTTGAAAGTGGTAGTTTACTGGACAGTAAACATTCCAAAAGTATTTTTCATTAAAGTTTTCTTTACTTCCTAACAATTCAAGAATCTTAATCGCTGCTAAGAAAAATCACTGGTGTTTCAAAGAAGATAAGTTGCAGATATATATTTGTTTTGATTAGCTGATAAAGAGCAACAAGAATACCAAAAGGGCATTTTGAATAGCAGAAATTGTAAAAAATACAGCCATAACAATACCATCAATAACACAGCAGCAGCAATAGCAAGACAAACCCAATAGCAAGTAGAACCAAAAGACTAATAAAAACCACAATAATTGCAGATATAGCAATTAATACCAAATATCAAAAACAACTTTAATGAAAACCAAACCAGCAAAGTCGAGAATAACAAAAGCAGCAATAACCGTAACAAATACGGAATAATAACAATAAAAAAACAACAAAAGCAAGACCAAAATTTGAGAGACACAAACAAAATGCAAGAATATCAAATTCTGTAGCAACAATCACAAAAAAATCATTTTAAAAGTAACTTAATATGTTAGCAGCCATCGTAACAAATACGCAGTAATAAACATAACAAACACAACAACAATAACAAAATTGGAAAAACAGTGACAAAATATAAGAATGTGAAACGCTGCTGCAACAATAACAAAATTTCAAAACTTAGTATAATAGTAAAGTAGCAACAATCGTACAAATGGCCAGTAATAAATATAAAAAATACCAACAACAATAGCAGAATTGGAAAAATAATAACAAAATGGCAGGATATCTGCAACATCTGCAATACTGCAATAACAATGACAAAAATAGCAACAGGTATTTCAAAAACAACTAATATAGTAATAAAAGTAGCAAAAACCGTAACAAATGCGCAGTAATAAATAGAGAAAACAATAACAGAATTGGATAAATAGTAACAAAACGAAAATGAATCAAATATTGCAATAATAATAACTAAAACTGCAACAAGTACCTCAAAAAGAAATTAACATAATAAAAATGTAGCAACAAATATAACAAATGACCAATAATATGGAGAGAAAGCAACAGTAGTAATAACAAAATTGGGGAGCCAATGACAAAATGGGAGAGTATCAAAAACTCTAATAACTTATGTACAGCTTCAAGAATAACAAAAGAGGCATCAGTAGGTAATTCTAAATAAATGCGGCTATAAGAGCAACAGTCATAGCAAAACCAAACCGAAATGGAAGCCATATAAATAGAACTGTCTATGACTTAATGTAAACAAAATTGAGAAAGGGAACTTTGAGAAAAAAATCGAGAAATCTGCATGCCATATAAAACAACACAAATGTTGTTATTGTATTTAGTGTGATTGGTACTGCCTTTGTTGCCCTTGCTGCTGTTTTTAGTTTCTGTTGTTGTATTTGTTTCAAATTGAATTAAGGTAATTGCTTTTTGTTGTTCATCCTCATGTAAATATGACTATTGTATGGCTAAATGTAATAAATATGGAGAAAAAATACTTTGGGAAAAAATATCAGGGAAATCTGCATGCTACACAAAACATCACAAAATAGCACTATTTTTTTGATATTATTGCTTTTAGTGTCGTCGCTATTGCTTTTGTTGCTCTTGCTGTTGTTTTTGATTTGTGTTACGGTATTTGTTACTGTTGCTGTCGTTGTTCTGATTGTTGCTATTTTTGTTGCTCTTGCTTTAAGACACTGATATTGTTATTTTTGCTGCTTTTGTTGCTATTGCTGCTATTTTTGGTTTTTGTTGCTGTATTTGTTTTAAATTGAATTAAGGAAATTGCTGTTTGTTGTTCAACCTCATCTAAATGGGTCTGCTCTATTGCTTAATGTAAAAACATTGAGAAAAAGAACTTGAAGAAAGAAAACAAAAAAATAATCTGAGAAATATGCATGTCATATAAAACAACGCAAAATAGCATTGTTTTTATTGTTATTGCGTTTAGAGTTGTTGATATTACAACTGTTTCTTATTTGTGTTGTTAAATTTGTTCCTGTTGCTGTCGTTGTTCTGATTGTTGCTATTTTTGTTTTTTTTTACTGTAAGGCATTGCTCTTGCCGTTTTTGTTGCTTTTGTAGCTAATGCCGCTGGTTTTGGATTTTGTTGCTGTATTTGTTACTGTTGCTGTCGTTGTTCTGCTTGCTGCTATTTTTGTTTTTCTTGCCCTATCCCTTTGATCTTCCTCTTTTTGTTGCTCTTGTTGCTGTTTCTGCTGGTTTTGGTTTTTGTTGCCGTGTGTGTTTCAAATTGAATTAATGTAATTGCTGTTTGATGTTCATCGTCTTTTAAATATGACTGCTCTACTATGGCTTAATGCAAACACATTGAGAAAAACAACGTGACAAAAAAAAAATCTGAGAAATATGCATGCCATATAAAACAACGCAAAATAGCACTGTTTTTGTTGTTATTGCATTTAGAGTTGTTGATATTGCAGCTGTTTCTTATTTGTGTTGTTGCATTTATTACTGTTGCTGTCGTTGTTCTGATTGTTGCTATTTTTATTTTTATTGCGTTAAGGCATTGATCTTGCTGTTTTTGTTGCTTTTGTTGCTGTTGCTGCTGGTTTTCGGTTTTGTTGCTGCATTTGTTACTGTTGCTGTCATTGTTCTGATTGCTGCTATTTTTGTTGTTCTTGCCTTAAGGCATTGGTATTGCTGTTTTTGTTGCTTGTGTTACTGTTGCTGCTGGGTTTGGGTTTTGTTGGTGTATTTGTTACAGTTGATGTCGTTGTTCTGCTTGCTGCTATTTTTGTTGTTCTTGCCTTAAGACATGGATCTTGCTGTTTTTGTTGCTGTTGATTATAGCTTTTGTTGCTGTATTTGTTACTGTTGCTGTCCTTGTTCTAATTGTTGCTATTTATGTTTTTCTTGGCTTAAGACATTGATCTTGCTGTTTTTGTTACTTTTGTTGCTGTTGCTGCTGGTTTTCGGTTTTGTTGCTGCATTTGTTACTGTTGCTGTCATTGTTCTGATTGCTGCCATTTTTGTTGTTCTTGCCATAAGGCATTGGTATTGCTGTTTTTGTTGCTTGTGTTACTGTTGTTGCTGGTTTTGGGTTTTGTTGGTGTATTTGTTACAGTTGATATCTTTGTTCTGCTTGCTGCTATTTTTGTTTTTCTTGCCTTAAACCATGGATCTTGGTGTTTTTGTTGCTTTTGTTGCCGCTGATTTTTGGTTTTGTTGCTGCATTTGTTACTGTTGTTGTCGTTGTTCTGATTGCTGCTATTTTTGTTTTTCTTGCCTTAAGGCATTGGTATTACTGTTTTTGTTGCTTGTGTTGCTGTTGCTGCTGGCTTTGGGTTTTGTTGCTGTATTTGTTACTGTTACTGTCGTTGTTCTGATTGCTGCTATTTTTGTTGTTCTTGCCTTAAGGCATTGGTATTGCTGTTTTTGTTGCTTGTGTTACTGTTGTTGCTGGGTTTGGGTTTTGTTGGTGTATTTTTTACTGTTGCTGTCGTTGTTCTGATTGTTGCTATTTTTGTTTTTCTTGCCTTAAGCCATGGATCTTGCTGTTTTTGTTGCTTTTGTTGCTGCTGATTTTGGGTTTTGTTGCTGTATTTGTTACTGTTGCTGTCGTTGTTCTGATTGTTGCTATTTATGTATTTCTTGCCCTAAGACATTCATCTTGCTGTTTTTGTTGATTTTGTTGCTGTTGCTGCTGGTTTAGGGTTTTGTTGCTGTATTTGTTACTGTTGCTGTAGTTGTTCTGATTGCTGCTATTTTTGTTGTTCTTGCCTTAAGGCATTGGTATTGATGTTTTTGTTGCTGTTGTCGTTCCTGTTTTAAAAGTATATGTTGCTTTTGTTGTTACTATTATTGGATTTGCTTTGCTTTTGTTACTTGGTTATTACTTGCTTTGTCATATTGTTGCAGCTGATTTTTGTTATTCTTGCTTTTTGGCATTGGTACTATCTTATTTGTTATTGCTGCTACTGTTTTTCTCATTGTTGTTATTTTTATTGTTTTTGCCTTAAGACATTGAACCTTCTATTTTTGTTGGTTTTCGTTGTTGTTGTTCCTACTTCGTATGTACAACACTTCGTGTTATAAAAAAGTTATTCTGATTGCTGCTGTTTTTGTTTGTCTTGCCTTAAGGTATTGATCTTGCGATTTTATTGGTTTTGTTCCGGTTGCTGCTGATTTTGGGTTTTGTTGCTGTATTTGTTACTGTTGCTGTCGTTGTTCTGATTGCTGCTATTTTTGATGTTCTTGCCTTAAGGAGCGGTTTTTGTTGCTTTTTGGTGCTATAGTTCTTGTTTATATAGTATATGTTGCTTTTGTTGTTACTGTTATTGGTTTTGCTTTGGTTTTTGTTACTTGCTTACTACTAGATATGTCATATATTGCATTGGTACTATCGTGTGTGTTATTGTTGCTACTGTTCATTGTTGTTCATTACACTCTCATTGTTGTTACTTTTATTGTTCCTGCCTTAAGACATTGAACCTTCTGTTTTTGTTGGTTTTCGCTGTTGTTGTTCCTACGTCGTGTTGTATATTTTTTGTTTCGTTTGGGCTCTTTTTCATATTTTGTTTAGTATATTGTATAGGTTTTTAGCTTGTTTAAACATTTCAAAAACTATCAGGTTTACGGGAAAAACATGGTGGTGGTATTAGTTGCTATTTTATTATTGTTATCGCCGTTTTACTTGAAAGGTGGTATTGTTGCAGCTCCATATTGTTGTTATTTCGTTTTGCCATTGACACTACTGTTTTTGTTATTGTTGCTGCCGATTTTCTTAGTGTTGCTGCCGATTATCTCATTGTTGCTATTTTTATTGCTCCTGTTTTAAGGCTTTGATTCCTATGTTCTTGTTGGTTTTCGGTGCTGTTGTTTCTGTGGCATTTGTTGAGTTTCATTATTATTATTGCTGTGTAGAAACACGTGTTTTGTGATTCCTTGTTTTTGGCATTGTTATTATTGTTTTTGCTATTGTTACTGCTATTTATATTATTGTTGCTTGTATTTGAATTGCTTTTGTAGCTGCTACAGCTATTATTGTTACAGTTTTTGTTATTGTTGCTGTCGTTTTTCTCTTTGTTGCCATTCAATTATTCTTGCTTTAAATCTTTGACTCTTCTGTTCTTGCTTGTTTTCGGTGTTATTGTTTTTGTGGCATTGGTTGAGTTTCATTATTATTATTGCTGTATAAGAAACACTTGCTTGGTGCAACTGTTTTTTGTGATTCCTTATTTTTGGCATTGTTACAATTGTTTTTGTTATTGTTACTGCTGTTTATGTTATTGTTGCTTGTATTTGCTGGTTTTCGGTGTTGTTGTTTTTGAGGCATTTGTTGAGCTTTGAATTGCTTTTGTAGCTGCTATTGTTATTACTGTTACGGTTTTTATAGCTGCTAGAATTATTATTGTTACTGTATTTGTTTTTTGTTATTTAGACGACGGTATTGTTGAGTATTGTTGCAGCTGCATATTGTTGTCATTTCGTTTTTGCCATTGACACTACTGTTTTTGTTATTGTTGCTGGCGTTTTTCTCATTGTTGCTATTTTTGTTGTTCCTGCTTTAAGGCTTTGATTCTTCCATTCTTGTTGGTTTTCGGTGCTGTTGTTTCTGTGACATTTGTTGAGTTTCATTATTATTATTGCTGAGTAGAAACACTTGCTTTGGGCAGCTGTGTTTTGTGATTCCTTGTTTTTGGCATTGTTATTATTGTTTTTGTTATTGTTACTGCTGTTTATATTATTGTTGCTTGTATTTGAATTGGTTTTGTAGCTGCTATACTTATTATTGTTACGGTTTTTGTTATTGTTGCTGCCGCTTTTCTCTTTGTTACCATTGTATTATTCTTGCTTTAAGTATTTCACTCATCTGTTCTTGCTGGTTTTTGGTGTTATTGTTTTTGTGGCATTTGTTGAGTTTAATTACAATTATTGCTGTGTAAGAAACACTTACTTTGTGGAGCTAATGTGATTCCTTGTATTTGGCATTGTTACTATTGTTTTGTTATTGTTACTACTGTTTATGTTATTGTTGCTTGTATTTGAATTGCTTTTGTAGCCGCTATTGTTATTACTGTTACGGTTTTTATAGCTGCTAGAATTATTATTGTTCATGTATTTATTTTTTGTAATTTAGAGGACAGTATTGTTGAGTATTGTTCCAGCTGCGTATTGTTGCTATTTTGTTTTTGCCATTGATACTACTGTTTCTGTTATGGTTACTGCCGTTTTTCTCATTGTTGCTATTTTTATTGTTCCTATTTTAAGGCTTTGATTCCTGTGTTCTTGTTGGTTTTCGGTGTTGTTGTTTCTGTAGCATTTGTTGAATTTCATTATTATTATTGCTGTGTAAGAAACACTTGCTTTGTGGAGCTGTTTTTTGTAATTCCATGAATTTGGCATTGTTACTATAGTTTTTGTTATTTCTACTGCTGTTTATGTTATTGTTGCTTGTATTTGCTGGTTTTCGGTGTTGTTGTTTTTGAGGCATTTGTTGAGCTTTGAATTGCTTTTGTAGCTGCTATTGTTATTTCTGTTACGGTTTTTATAGCTACTAGAATTATTATTGTTACTGTATTTATTTTTTGTAATTTAGAGGACAGTATTGTTGAGTATTGTTCCAGCTGCGTATTGTTGCTATTTTGTTTTTGCCATTGATACTACTGTTTCTGTTATGGTTACTGCCGTTTTTCTCATTGTTGCTATTTTTATTGTTCCTATTTTAAGGCTTTGATTCCTGTGTTCTTGTTGGTTTTCGGTGTTGTTGTTTCTGTAGCATTTGTTGAATTTCATTATTATTATTGCTGTGTAAGAAACACTTGCTTTGTGGAGCTGTTTTTTGTAATTCCATGAATTTGGCATTGTTACTATAGTTTTTGTTATTTCTACTGCTGTTTATGTTATTGTTGCTTGTATTTGCTGGTTTTCGGTGTTGTTGTTTTTGAGGCATTTGTTGAGCTTTGAATTGCTTTTGTAGCTGCTATTGTTATTTCTGTTACGGTTTTTATAGCTACTAGAATTATTATTGTTACTGTATTTATTTTTTGTAATTTAGAGGACAGTATTGTTGTGTATTGTTGCAGCTGCGTATTGTTGCTATTTTGTTTTTGCCATTGATACTACTGTTTCTGTTATGGTTACTGCCGTTTTTCTCATTGTTGTTATTTTTATTGTTCCTGCTTTAAGTCTTTGATCCATATGTTCTTGCTGGTTTTCGGTGTTGTTGTTCTTGTGGTATTTGTTGAGTTTCATTTTAATTATTGCTGTGTAAGAAACACTTGTTGCAATTTAACTATTATAGTCTCTGTTTTACTTGATAGGTGGTATTGTTGCAGCTGCATATTGTTGTTATTTGGTTTTCGCCATCGATACTACTGTTTTTGTTATTGTTGATGGCATTTTTCTCATTGTTGCTATTTCTACTGTTCCTGCTTTAAGTCTTTGATTGATCTGTTCTTGCTGGTTTTCGGTACTTTTGTTTTTGTGGCATTTGTTGAGTTTCATTATTATTATTATTGTGTAAGAAACACTTGCTTTGTGCAGGTGTGTTTTGTGATTCCTTGTTTTTGGCATTATTATTATTGTTTTTGTTATTGTTACTGCTGTTTATGTTATTGTTGCTTGTATTTGCTGGTTTTCGGTGTTGTTGTTTTATAGGCATTTGTTGAGTTTCATTATTATTATTGCTGTGTAAAAACAGTTGCCTTGTGCAGCTGTTTTTTGTGATTCCTTGTTTTTGGCATTGTTACTATTGTTTTTATTATTGTTACAGCTGTTTATGCTATTGTTGCTTGTATTTGAATTGCTTTTGTAGCTACTATTGTTATGGTATTTATAGCTGCTAGAATTATTATTGTTATTATTGTTACTGTATATATATTTTTTTATTTAGAGGACAGTATTGTTTAGTGTTTCTGTTATTATTGCTGGCGTTTTTCTTATTGTTGCTATTTCTATCGTTCCTGCTTTAAGTCTTTGATTCATCTGTTCTTGCTGGTTTTCGGTATTTTTGTTTTTGTAGCATTTGTTGAGTTTCATTATTATTATTGCTGTATAAGAAATACTTGCTTTATGGAGCTGCTTTTTTTTGATTCTTTGTATTTGGCATCGTTACTATAGTTTTTGTTATTGTTACAGCTGTTTATGCTATTGTTGCTTGTATTTGAATTTATTTTGTAGCTGCTATTGTTACGGTTTTTATAGCTGCTAGAATTCTTATTGTTACTGTATTTACTGTAAACTGTAAACCTTACTGTATATATTTTTGGCAATTTAGAAGATTTTTGTGTATTGCGTATAAAAAAAACGTTAGTAGTAACATCTACGTTACTTGACAGCATCACATTCCAATATAAGATGCATTTATGACAAACATGCATCTGGCATTCGAATGTGATGCTGTAAAGTAACATACAAGTTACTGCTAACTGTTCATTGTTGATCATTGCAGTCTCATTGTTGTTAGTTTTATTGTTCTTGTCTTAAGATATTGAACCTTCGCTGTTGTTTTTCCTACTTCGTATGTATATTTTTGGTTTCGTTTAGGTTCTTTTTCATAATTTTGTCTAGTATATGGTATAGGATTTTCGCTAACGTTTTTTGATAACGCAATATTTAAGGTTTTTTTGCTGAAATCCACCAAATGGTAGCGATAAGATTGGATGGGTTTTCGCCATTTTTGTATTTTTTTAGTTTCGTTTAGGCTCTTTTAGGCTGATATTTTGGTTATAGTATTGTATAGGTTTTTCGCTTGTTTAATAATTTCAAAAACTATCTGGTTTATGGGAAAATCATGAGTCCAAAGTGTTTTAAATTAAACGTTCAATCAATCTTGTTCTTATTATTTTTACACATATTTTTGACTAGTTTACACAATATTATTGACAATGTAATACTCTGTAAAGAGTCAAAATACTAATAAAGTGAATACTGAATACTGAATATAAGTAATTTTTTTAAATAAAATTTCAAGTGTTCTTTGAAGGTCTTTTTGATATTTTGGTTAGTGTATTTTATAGGGTTTTTGCTTGTTTATTTATTTCAAAAAACTATCAGGTTTATGGGAAAATTATGAGTACAAAGTGTTTTTAATTAAACGTTCAATCAATCTTGTTCTTATTATTTTTACACACATTTTTTTACTAGTTTACACAATATAAGTATTTTTTTTAAATAAAATTTCCAAGTGTTCTTTGAAGGTTTTTTTGATATTTTGGTTAGTGTATTGCATAGATATTTCGCTTGTTTAATTATTTCAAAAACTATGAGGTTTATGGGAAAATCATGAGTCTTTTTAATTAAACGTTCAATCAATCTTGTTCTTATTTTTTTTACACACATCTTTGACTAGCTTACACCATATAAGTATATATTTTTAAATTAAATTTCAAGTGCTCTTTATTTGTAGTCATATCCATTTGATTTTTATCGTGTTGCAATAATCATAGACTATACAGTAATCAATATTTAAAATGTCATGTGCTATGCAAATCAAGATGAAAACTATTATAATTTTGAAGTAACTGGATTCATGCCATAAACGCTATCCCAAAACTTCATCCGTTCTGGTTCTGGTTCAACGCCAACAGTTAAGTTCTCATCAATGTTGATGAAATTCAATGCATTTTTGTAGGCAGGTGTCCAAATAACCGAAAAAAGTGGATCCCTGGACTTGGGATTTGGGTCACCTGAACGGGCGAAATTCGTCCAGTACTTCGTCAATCTTTTTATGGTGATGTCTTCCAAACTGCCAGACTTTACTGGAGGAGTTATCGACATTTTGAACATGTATCCCAATTCATCAGCATGACAGACACCTAAAAAAGTATATGATCAGGATTGTTTCGACTTATACTTATAGTAATAATACAGTTTAATACTTACAGTAATAATACTATAATAATATAGTATTAAATATATAACTTAAGTGGTAGGCCATATTAAAAACCGAGAAACAATTTGATACATTTTGTCAATCAGAAAAAGAGCCCAATCAAGTTCAAATTGAGACCAATCAATTTCAAAATGAGACCAATCAATATCAAATTGAGACCAATCAAGTACAAATTGAGACCAATCAATTTCAAAATGAGACCAATCAATTTCAAATTGAGACTAATCAAGTACAAATTGAGACCAATCAATTTCAAATTGAGGCCAATCAAGTTCAAATTGATACCAATCAATGTCAAATTGAGAGCAATCAATTTCAAATTGAGACTAAACAAAATCAAGTTGACACTAAACAATATCAAGTTGTCATAATAATTTTGATTTGTTTACTCTCAATTTGATATTGTTTGGTGTCAACTTGATTTTGTTTTGTCTCAATTTGACATTGATTGGTATCAATTTGAACTTGATTGGCTTCAATTTGAACTTGATTGGTCTCAATTTGAAATTGATTGGTCTCAATTTGAACTTGATTGGTCTTAATTTGAATTTGAAAAGGTATAGTATTAATCAATTTGTTTTGATTCTCACCTGGAGCCTTAACATCGGCGAATACTTTGTAGACATTTAGAGAGGATTCAACGCAAAACCTGTAGAAGTATACAGGTGTATCTGAGGTTGCTAAAATATTTTTGGCGGTGCTGTAAATTCCACGTAGGAAGAAGTTATCAGTTTGCAACTAGAAGAAATGTAATTAAAAAATATTCAGTGATGAATATTGTATGGTATACCGTATAATACTTATCGACGTTTGCTTGAGTCGGTTCTTCATTGCCGTAATAAAATTCTTTGATCAATTTTGCAATCTTCACTGACATTGGGGATTTTTCTGGAAGGTTAAGCAAATTTGGCACGGCTTTTTCGAAATTTGTAATTTTTTCATTTGTGTTTGCTCTCTTCTCCATAATTTCGAACAGAAGCCCTTCTCTCGTATTGTAGCCCAAAAGCAGTGGGACTTTGTTGTAATTTCCGGACTGCATGATGTTTATGGGCGTATCTGATATGAAAGCAGGTTCAAAGATGCTAACCTTTTCTACCACAGGCCCATGAGGCCTTAGTTCGTTTGCACTGAAGGGCTGCAAATGTAAAAATTATTAAATGTCTTATAAATGAGGAAAACCAAACTGTTGTAAGTCCATTTTTATAATTCAGATAAGTCCTGAAATGGATCAAGGGATATGTCTCTTGTACATTTATGGACCTGTGAAAACCAAAATGAAAAACCAAATTTGCTCACCTAAAACAGTATGTGTTGGTTTTGGTTTTTGGATTTCACCAAAATGAAAAACCAAATTTGTTCACCATAAACGATATGTTTTGGTTTTTGGTTTTTGATTATTAATTTTGGTTTGGCACTTTGGTTTTGAAAACATTTTTATATTTCAGATCAGTTTTGAAATGGATCCAGGGATATGTCTCTTGTACATTAATGGACTTTTTTTATATGCACGCTTGTTTTTGTGGTAAACCAAAATGAAAAGCTAAATTTGTTCATCAAAAAAAATTGGTTTTGGTTTTTGGTTTTCAGCAAAATGAAATGAATGCAGCAAATGAATGCAAAAATAATTAAATGTCTTATAAATGCGGAAAACCAAAGTGGTGTAAGTCCATTTTTATAATTCAGATAAGTCCTGAAATGGACCAAGGGATACGTCTCTTGCACATTTATGGACCTTTGAAAACCAAAATGAAAAACCAAATTTGCTCACCTAAAACTGTATGTGTTGGTTTTGGTTTTTGGTTTTCACCAAAATGAAAAACCAAATTTGTTCACCAAAAACGATATGTTTTGGTTTTTGGTTTCTGATTCTTAATTTTGGTTTGGCACTTTGGTTTTGAAAACTTTGAAAACCAAAGTGGTGTAAGTCCATTTTTATATTTCAGATCAGTTTTGAAATGGATCCAGGGATATGTCTCTTGTACATTAATGGACTTTTTTTTATATGCACGCTTGTTTTTGTGGTAAACCAAAATGAAAAGCCAAATTTGTTCATCAAAAACATTGGTTTTGGTTTTTGGTTTTCAGCAAAATGAAATGAATGCAGCAAATGAATGCAAAAATTATTAAATGTCTTATAAATGCGGAAAACCAAAGTGGTGTAAGTCCATTTTTATAATTCAGATACGTCCTGAAATGGACCAAGGGATACGTCTCTTGCACATTTATGGACCATTGAAAACCAAAATGAAAAACCAAATTTGCTCACCTAAAACAGTATGTGTTGGTTTTGGTTTTTGGTTTTCACCAAAATGAAAAACCAAATTTGTTCACCAAAAACGATATGTTTTGGTTTTTGGTTTTTGATTCTTAATTTTGGTTTGGCACTTTGGTTTTGAAAACTTTGAAGACCAAAGTGGTGTAAGTCCTTTTTTATATTTCAGTTCAGTTTTGAAATGGATCCAGGGATATGTCTCTTGTACATTAATGGACCTTTTTATATGCACGCTTGTTTTTGTGGTAAACCAAAATGAAAAGCCAAATTTGTTCATCAAAAACATTGGTTTTGGTTTTTGGTTTTCAGCAAAATGAAATGAATGCAGCAAATGAATGCAAAAATTATTAAATGTCTTATAAATGCGGAAAACCAAAGTGGTGTAAGTCCATTTTTATAATTCAGATAAGTCCTGAAATGGATCAAGGGATATGTCTCTTGTACATTTATGGAGCTTTGAAAACCAAAATGAAAAACCAAATTTGCTCACCTAAAACTGTATGTTTTGGTTTTGGTTTTTGGTTTTCACCAAAATGAAAAACCAAATTTGTTCACCATAAACGATATGTTTTGGTTTTTGGTTTTTGATTCTTAATTTTGGTTTGGCACTTTGGTTTTGAAAACTTTGAAGACCAAAGTGGTGTAAGTCCATTTTTATATTTCAGATCAGTTTTGAAATGGATCCAGGGATATGTCTCTTGTACGTTAATGGACTTTTTTTATATGCACGCTTGTTTTTGTGGTAAACCAAAATGAAAAGCCAAATTTGTTCATCAAAAACATTGGTTTTGGTTTTTGGATTTCAGCAAAATGAAATGAATGCAGCAAATGAATGCAAAAATTATTAAATGTCTTATAAATGCGGAAAACCAAAGTGGTGTAAGTCCATTTTTATAATTCAGATAAGTCCTGAAATGGACCAAGGGATACGTCTCTTGCACATTTATGGACCTTTGAAAACCAAAATGAAAAACCAAATTTGCTCACCTAAAACAGTATGTTTTGGTTTCGGTTTTTGGTTTTCACCAAAATGAAAAACCAAATTTGTTCATCAAAACGATATGTTTTGGTTTTTGGTTTTTGATTCTTAATTTTGGTTTGGCACTTTGGTTTTGAAAACTTTGAAAACTAAAGTGGTCTAAGTCCATTTTTATATTTCAGATCAGTTTTGAAATGGATCCAGGGATATGTCTCTTGTACATTAATGGACTTTTTTTATATGCACGCTTGTTTTTGTGGCAAACCAAAATGAAAAGCCAAATTTGTTCATCAAAAACATTGGTTTTGGGTTTTGGTTTTCAGCAAAATGAAAAACAAAATTTGTTCACCAAAAACGATGTTTTGGTTTTTGGATTTTGATACTTCATTTTGGTTAGGCACTTTAGTTTTCAAAGGCTAAAATATAGGATATTAATTTACGTCTCTCAATTTGTATTGTGCATCTAATATGGCCTCCTTTGAAGCCGCTTGTAGCGTGTCCAAAATGTCTTTTTCATCGGAACTGGTACATCCCAAATGGCCAGCTAATTCCTTGCCACATTGAGTCCCATACGCCCATAAATTTAAGGCACATCCGCTCTGGGCGATTGCCTTGTGGAACAGGTTTTTGGCCATGGGCGAGAGCATTAGGTAATGTACGGCAGCTCCTCCGGCGCTTTCGCCGAAAATAGTTACATTGTTGGGATCGCCGTTGAACTTCGATATGTTTTCCTGCACCCATTTCAAGGCCATTACCATATCCTTCAAACCAGCGTTACCGGGAACTCCCAAGCTTGGGTCTTCAAGACTCAGGAAGCCTAAAAAGAAGGAATGTTAATACAACGGAAAAAAGATTTTGTGAAGAGAACTTATGGATGAAAGTTTTTGTTTTGATGTGATATTATTTAACATCTTTTATTCTTTGAAGATTCTTACATATGTCATTTCTTACCTAGTAGCAAGTACATATCATTTCTTCACCTGAAGAAGCCACAGTGTGGTGAAACAATTGTCGTGAACAATTAAACAATTTTGAAAATTTTAAAAAAGTGCGTAGCTTAATTTCATACATTAGTTCTCACATATGCTTGCCACATATTTGTTCATGCCAATTTGTACCAATTTGTCTTTAACTTTATGATAATATGTATCTTTAACTCTTTGAAGATTCTTTCACAAGCTTGCGAAATATTTGATAATTACCTATTTGTATGATACCATGTATATTATAACGATGTATTGATGATTTTATTTGTTTGTACCTAAGACTCCCAGTCGGTAGTTGATGGAAACAACGACGACATCTTCGCACATTAAAAATTCCGGTCCGTACATTTCCGTCTTGCTGGATCCAGCGACGAAACCTCCTCCATGGATCCACACCATGACCGGTTTGAGGTTGCAGTAGTTCTTCGGCAACTCTTGTGTGAAGACGTTCAAAAAGAGGCAGTCCTCCGATCCTATCGGATGCTGCATGATCATGTGCTTGGAGTAGCACTCGTCTCCTTCGACGGTTGCATCCCTTACATCTGTCCAGGATTCTGCAGGTTGAGGTGCCTACAATAAATTTAGTTTGTAATAACTTCATGCTTATCAAAATAATTTGGAGTTTGGACACCTATGAACTTGCTAACGTATTTTTGTTCCTAGATGATCGGAGTACAAACTTGGAAGGAAATATTTTCTGCTAGTTTATTCGTAAAGAAGTGTTCAAAATGTTGCACTTCAGCATTTTGACAGTACCAAAGAATATAGTAAAACGCTGGTGGTACAATGGGCCTAATGAGGCCTAAGTACTTCATCGATGGATCACCCTCCGAAGTAAATCCAGAATAGTAAAACGCTTATTGGATGGATTCCAAACGAATCCTTCTGTTCAGAATCCAGATCCATTCCAGATTTCAGATTCCAATCCAGATCCAGAATAAAACTTCTGGATCTTGATCAAAATATCAAGAACAAAGTTCTGTATAGTTCTGGAAAGTACAACTCTTATTGGACGAGAATTCTTGCATCCAGAATCCAGGTCCATTCCAGATTTCAGATTCCATATTCCAGATTCTAATCCACAGCCGAAACAAGAGTGATGGATGTGTACCAGAGTTTGCATATCTATGAACTTTTTGCTGATTTTTGTTCATAAACGATTGAAATACCAACTTAAAACGAAATATGTTCTGCTACTTTATTCGTAAAGAAATAGTGTTCAAAATATTGCACTTAAACATTTCGACAGTACCAAAGGACATAGTAAAACTCGAATTGGAAGAGAAAACTCTTGCATCCAGAATCCAGATCAATTCCAGATTTCTGATTCCATATTCCAGATTCCAATTCAGAGCCAGAATAAGAGTGATGGATCTATACTAGAGTTTGTATATCTATGAACTTTAAACAGATTTTTGTTCCTAAACGATGGAAATACAAACTTGAAAGGAAATATGTTCTGCTAGTTTCTTTGTTAAAAAATAGTGTTCAAAATGTTGCACTTAAACATTTTGACGTACCTACCAGAGAAAATCGTAAAAAGCTTATTGGAAGGATTCCAAACGAACTCTTCTGTTCAGAATCCAGATCCATTCCAGATTCCAGATTCCAATCCAGATCCAGATAAAAACTTCTGGATCTTAATCAAAATATCAAGAACAAAGTTCTGAATATTTTGAACATTCTAAATTTTATTTCTTTGTTCTTATTTTTCTAAGTAAGAGTGATGGATCTGTACCAGAGTTTAGATATCTATGAATTTATAACAGATTTTTGTCCATAAACGAATGAAATACAAACTTGAAACGAAATATGTTCTGCTAGTTTATTCGTAAAAATAGTGTTCAAAATGTTGCTCTTAAACATTTTGACAGTACCAAAGGGGATAGTAATACTCTTATTGAAAGACAACTCTTGCATCTAGAATCAAAATCAATTCCAGATTTCAGATTCCATATTCCAGATTCCAATCCAGAGCCAGAACAAGAGTAAAGGATTTGTACCAGAGTTTGGATATCTATGAACTTTTTTGCAGATTTTTGTTCATAAACGATTGAAATACAAACTTGAAAGGAAATATTTTCTGCTAGTTTATTCGTAAAAAATGTGTTCGAAATGTTGCACTTAAACATTTTGACAGTACCAAAGGAGATAGTAAATATTTTATTGAAAGAGAACTCTTGCATCCAGAATCCAGATTCATTCCAGATTTCAGATTCCCTATTCCCGATTTGTGTTCAAAGGTTGCACTTAAACATTTTGACAGTACCAAATAGATAGTAAAACGCTTATTGGAAGAATTCCAAACAAAATCTTCTGTTCAGAATCCAGATCAATTCCAGATTTCCGGTTCCAATCCTGATTCAAGTTAAAACTTCAGGACCTTGATCAAAATATCAAAAACAGAGTTCTGAATATTTTGAACATTCTGAATTTTATTTCCTTGTTCTTAATTTTCTTTTGGTCTTCTTTATTATTACTATTTTTGTTTATTTTTATCCAATTTGTGCAGATGCATTGCTCAAGAAAAAATATCGTTGGCGGTTTATATCAGGCTTTTTTTAAGTGTAAGAGTGTAATTTTTTATAATTCTGAATGTTCTTATTTTTTTTTCTTTATTATTATTATTATTTTTGTCTATTCTTATTTAATTTGTGCAGATGCATTGCTCAAGAAAAATATCGTTGGGGGTTTATAATAGGGTTTTTTTGTTTTAATAAACTTGTTGATTTCATAGTTTAATTACTAGTTTTAAATAAACAACAACAATAGCAAAAGTCAGCTCTGCATAGTTTAGGACTCCTATTGTTGTTATTAACAATTTGCCGGATGCATTAATGCTTGATGTGTATTAGATGAGGAAATAATTTACTTTTGAGTGTTCATAATTTTAGTTTACGGTTGTTTATAAAGGTGTCAAGGCTATAAATATCTAGGAGATTAAATTACTACAACGAGTTTATTATAGAACGAACCAACTAAAATAAATTGATATAAATGACATGAAGATTACGTTATTGGTATCGCATTGATTTATTATTTATTACTTATTATATATTTATATATATATCTATATATATATATATATATATATATATATATATATATAATTACGTAACAGATACTTATATCTATATATATATATATATATATATATATATATATATATATATATATATATATATAATTACGTAACAGATACTTTAATGTACTTGATAGATAAAATATAGATAGTCAAGCTAAAAGTATTAGAAATACTTGTAACCACATATTAATTAATCCAATAAGGCAATCGTACAATATCCAAATGAAAATGTAAAAGAAAATGTATGAGAAATCTAGATATTCAGAAAATTGCTAGATTTGTATCAAACTGCAAAATTCCACTTTTTGATAACAAATAATTCATCTAATACACGCAAATTTTATAGTATATGTAAACTTTGCTATGTATTTGATAAGAAAATTGAAAAAAACTGAATGAAAACCAAGTGATCATTTAAATTTCCATGGATATCAGACTAGATCTGAAATTTAAATGATCACTCGGAAAATTCCTACAATTTTCAATTGTAAATTCTGAAAATACACTACAAATTATTAAAAGATTTGCAACACAATTTGAAAATAAAAATCAAAATGATTACTCGGTTATTTTCCTATAATTTTCCATTTAAAATACTTAAAAAAAGCTACAAATTATTAATAGAATGCATCAGAATTTTTAAATTATTTATTTTATAAGAAATAATTCACCAAATATTTCCAATTTTGATGTGTGTAATATTCAATATTTGTTCTTTGGGAAAACGTCAATATGTCGATAATTTTCCCACAATATTCAATTGAAAATGTACAAGAACTAAGTAAATAGCAGAATTTGCATTCGACATTTAACATATTTTTTTTTGTATAAACGAAAGATGAATTGTTTTCAAATTTTAATGTTGTTGTTTGTTCTTAAGTATGTAAAAAATAGAAAATATGTGACACGAGAAAATGCACATGTATAAGAAAACTGCGAATTAAGAAGCTTGACAGATTTGTATCAAATTCCATTTTCTTATAACCACATATTTCTAGATATCTGACATTTTCTACTAAACTGCTGAAATTTTAACAGTTATTTTGAAGAAACCTAATAGTTTAACAGTAATTTAACCAATATTGCAGTTTAGTAGTAATTTTGTGCCAAACTGAAACTATCAGTTTAGTACAAAATTACAAACGCATACAAACTTACGATACTTTACTTTACAAATTCGATAGTCATATTATAAAAAACTTACTACTTGACACTAATTTCTAGAAGAGTAACAAATTTGCACTTATTTTATACAAAACTGAATGACATTTTGACAGGTTTTTATACAAAACTAACAGTTTGACATTTATACAAAACAAACAATTTCAAGTCATTTCGTTCAAAAATTGTTGGTTATTATTTACAAACCTGAAATATTTTTTTTAAGCCATTCGAAAGAAGACAAAATTACATTTTTCATAAAACTGATAGTTTGACAAGTACTTTGTACGAACCTGATAGTTTTTTTACAGTTTTCTGTTTCAGGATAAAACTGTCACACTTGCAATAATTTTTTTAAAACTGAGAGTTTGGCAATTGTTTTCTAGAAATCTGACAATTTGGCATTTGGTTTGTACAACGTGACTAACATTTCGGCTGATTTTAATTTAAATTATTTATATTAAATAGATAGATAAATAAATAGTCATTTAATATACTTTTTTTAACATGTTAATTGTATCTATTCTGTATTTTGTATACCTCTCTAATAACTTATGTAATCCATTCTGGGAAAAGTGTACATAAACTTTCGAATGACATTTTTTTATAAAACAGATAGTTTGACAAGTATTATGTATGAACCTAATAGTTTTTTTGACAGTTTTCTGTTTCAGAATAAAACTGATTCTTGACAACTTGATATTATTATTATTAAACAAACCTAATAGTTTAACAGTAATTTTATTCGTTATAACTAAAAGTTTTATAGTAATTTTATATAAAATTGACAGTTTGACAGTAATTGTATAAAAAACCTGAAGTATAGTGTATATATAATTTTGTACAAAACTGACAGTTTTATACATATTTTATACAACAAAAGTGTTACTTGAATCATTACAGACAGTTTGGCTGTTATCTTAAACAAACTTAGCAGTTTTGAGTAATTTTGTCTGTAACTGAAAGTTGGACAGTAATTTTATATAAAACTGGCAGTTTGAAAATAACTTTGTACAAAACTGATCCTATGGCAGTAGTTTTATACAAAAATGGCAGTTTGGCCATTTAAAACAAAAATAACAGTATAATCTCACAATTTTGTATTTGATTTGAACTAAACTGACTGATATTTTGACTGTTATCTAAAATAAACCTAACAGTATAACAGTATTTTTATATGTAATTAAAAGTTTGACAGTAATGTTATACAAAACTGATAGTGTGGCAGTAGTTTTGTACAAAACTGACAGTATGACAATCATTTTGTATAAAATTGACAGTTTGATAGTTCTTTTGTACAAAACTAACAGTATGGCAATAGTTTTGTATAAAACTGACAGTTTGATAGTTATTTTATGCAAAAAAGGTAATAATTGTAACACCTTTTTGTACACCACCAATTTCTCATGATATTATTTGCAACTAAATGGGTGATTTTTTTTTTTCGACATAATAATTTGTTTGTAAATAAAAGAAGGATGGTATATACTCAAATTTTACATGGGTAAATTTTAAAGATTGTTCTTTAAAAATTAAGAACAAAACCAATAATACGACAGTTTTTTCGTACAAAATGTTTGGTTATTATTTAGAAAACTGCCAATAAATATTTTTGTAAGCCATTCGAAGGACTAAAATTTTTATGAACTGATAGTTTGACAGTTATTTTGTTCGAACACCACTGAAACAAAAAAAAAAACTTGCAGCTGAACCAAGAGTGTCAAACAAACTGTCAGGTTTGTTTGATAGTATTTTGTTTCAGTAGAAAACTCTCACAGTTGCAGTTATTTTGTTCAAAACTAAGAGTTTCGCAAATATTTGCTAGAAATCTGACAATTTGGCATTTGATATGTACTAAACTGACTGACATTTTGGCTGTAATCTAAAACAAACCTAACAGTATAATAGTATTTTTGTCTGTAATTGAAAGTTTGACAGTAATGACATACAAAAGTGATAGTATGGCAGTAGTTTTGTATAAAACTGAGAGTATGACAATCACTTTGTATAAAACTGACAGTTTGATAGTTCTATTGTACAAAACTAACAGTATGGCAATAGTTTTGTATAAAACTGGCAGCTCGATAGTTATTTCATGTAAAAAAGTATTACTTGTAACACTTTTTTATACACAACCAATTTCTCATAATATTTATTTGCAACAAAATGGGTGATTTTTTTTCCGACAAAATAATTTGTTTGTAAATAAAAGAAGGCTGATATATTCTCAACTTTTACATGGGTAAATTTTAAAGTTTGTTCTTTAAAAATTAAGAACAAAACAAATAATACTGACAAGAAATATTTTTGTAAGCCATTCGAAGGACTACATTTTTTATGAACTGATAATTTGACAGTCATTTTGTACGAACACTACTGAAAGAAAAAAACTTGCAACTGAAACAATAAAGTGTCAAACAAACTGTCAGGTTTGTTTGATAGTATTTTGTTTCAGTAGAAAACTCTCACATTTGCAGTTAATTTGTTCAAAACTAAGAGTTTTGCAATAATTTTCTAGAAATCTTACAATTTGGCATTTGATTTGTACTAAACTGACTGACATTTTGGCTGTTAAGTGAAGTGTCAAACAAACTGTCAAGTTTGTTTGATAGTTTTTTGTTTCAGTAGAAAACTGTCACACTTGCTGTTATTTTGTTCAAAACTGAGAGTTTGGCGACTATTTTCTAGAAATCTGACAATTTGGCATTTGATTTGTACTAAACTGTTATTACAAGCAATCCTAGCAGTTTAACTATAATTTTGCCTATAACTGACAGTTTGACAGTCATTTTATACGAAACTGACAGTTTGACAATAATTTTGTCCAAAACTGACAGTATGACAATAATTTTGTATAAAACTGACAGTTAGATAGTTCTTTTGTACAAAACTAATAGTATGGCAATAGATTTGTATAAAACTGACAGTTTGATGTACTTTGACAGTACAAAATACTTTCATATGTATTCGTTAAGAAAATCAGAAATTAAGGAAAGCAAATTAAGGAAATAGCCAGATATTTATCAAACTGTACATTTTTTTTCTCTTATAATATGTACTATATACTCTGATATGAATTCATTAAGAAAATCGGAAAAACTGAACAAAAACTATGAATGCTTCTCATAGAATTTTCAAGTGAAAATTCTTAAAAACGTACTAAGTACTCTGATATGTATTCGTTAAGAAAATTGGAAATTACGGAAAGCAAATTAAGGAAATTGCCAGATATTTATCAAACTGTAAAATTTAATTTTCTTATAACAAGTACAAATTACTCTGTTATGAATTTGTTAAGAAAATCGGAAAAACTGAATATAAACCATGGATACTTTTCCTAGAATTTTCAAGTGAAAATTCTTAAAAACGTACTAAATACTCTGATATGTATTCGTTAAGAAAATCTGAAATTAAGGAAAGCAAATTAAGGAAATTGCTAGATATTTATCAAACTGTAAAATTTCATTTTCTTATAACAAGTACTATAAATACCCTGATATGAATACGTTAAGAAAATTGGAAAAACTGTATACAGCCCATGGATACTTTTCCTAGAATTATCAAGTGAGAATTCTAAAAAACGTACTAAATACCTACTCTGATATGTATTCGTTAAGAAAATCAGAAATTACGAAAAGCTAATTAAGAAAATTACCAGGTATTTATAAAACTGTAAAATTTCATTTTCTTATAACAAGTACAAAATACTCTGATATGAATTCGTTAAGAAAATTGTAAAAACTGTATACAGCCCATGGATACTTTTCCTAGAATTTTCAAGTGAAAATTCTTAAAAACATAGTAAATACCTACTCTGATATGTATTAATTAAGAAAATCGGAAATTACGGAAAGCAAATTAAGGAATTTGCCAGATATTTATCAAACTGTAAAATTTAATTTTCTTATAACGAGTACTAAATACTCAGTTATGAATTCGTTAAGAAAATCGGAAAAACTGAATATACCCCATGGATACTTTTCATAGGATTTTGAAGTGAAAATTCTGAAATACCTTCAAATTATTGAAAGTTATTGAAAGTGTTGAAAATTATTGAAAGCATTGTATTAGAATTTTTACAATTCTTTTTGTTGTACGAAAAAAATAAAAAATATTCCCAAATTTTATGTATGTACTATTCAATACCTGTTCTTTAAGAAAACGAGAAAAAAATGATTATACCACGTCGATAATTTTTCGACAATTTTCAATTGAAAATGAACAAGAAAACTACAAAATAACAAAATTGATTATTTATTAATAATACATTAAAAATGATAGCAATTCCCCAGTAGTTGTGTATAAATATCTAATTATTAAATAATTAATAATTAGATGATGCATTATAACTTTTGATTTACTAATTAAAGGCAGTAATGCTCGTAATATTCGTAGAAATATTGGTAAAACAAAACAAAAATCTATTGCACATTTTATCTTGAACGATATATGTATTAACTAAATATGTGTATAATAATAAAATCCATATTTTTATGCAGTAAACTGCATTGTATGTACAATCTCCTGATATCACGTCATTTTACACTAACACATACAAAATAATACAGCTACAATTAGCGTGGCCAAGTATAGCGGTACAATTCTCCAATTTAAGTAATGTGTAGACTGGGTCAAGCGTGAACTGCATTCACTGGACATTCCTCTTACCTTAAATCGAAGATCTCCGAGTGGTGGTTTGGCATATGGAATAGCGAAGAAACTATGATACGACCCTCCATTGCGAGCTGTGTCAGTTCTTCCTCGAAGCTGTCCCTGCTTAATTGTAAGTACAGGCATTTCTGAACCAGGCTTTAGAATAAACGAACTTATCTCGGCCTCGACACGACAACAAATGAACGTACTATGAACTTGATATACTCAGCCACTGCAGAGTGAAGTGAATGATTTAGATAGCGTAGGAATTTACCGCCGGACGCGCGAGTTATGGGGGCAGTGGGGCTTAAATTTGTACAATATTTACTGTGAAAATTTTAAATTTTATATGAATTTTAAAAAATAACCTAGGAAAAACTAATAGGTGTTCAAATTGTAATACCAATGATATTTTTAAATGTTATGTGATATTATTATTGAATTAATAAAAACAAATTATTAAAAATAACTGCATTAATTTGCCAGACGTTCAATCTATAATATGATACTTTTAAATGTAAAATTATACTTTAAACAAACTAGTTTTTAGTACGAAATATCAAAATTATGACATGTGGTAGTCATGAGACTAACACACTTTTTTGGTAATTTGAAAAAGTTATCAACACCAACTCCCATTACTGTTTTTGGTTCAAAATGCCCAATATTACTGTTTTCATGGCTGCTGCATTTTAAAATTTTATAATGCCATACTATCATTACTCTTTGACATTATGAAAACGGAAAAAAAGAAAATTCCACAAATATCCTCTAAATATTAAATTTCTACATTTGCCAGTTAAAATGCCAAATAATGAAAAATTTTGAACAGCAGTCATGAGAGTATCTAAACTGCCATAAACAAAAGTAGTGGAGGATGTATGAAATATCAAAATTATGACATGTGGTGGTCATGAGACTAACAAACTTTTTTGGTAATTTGAAAAAGTTATCAACACAAACTCCCATTACTGTTTTTGGCTTAAAATGCTCTATTTTAATGTTTTCATGGCTGCTGGGTTTTAGAATTTTGTAATGCCATATTTCCATTACTCTTTGATATTATGAAAACGTGTAGGAATAAGAAAATTGCACAAATATCATCCTGAATGTCAAAATTTGGCATTTGCCACTCTATTGAAAATAATTTATTTGCATGTAGTAGAATAGTAGTGCTTTTGGTATTCCCATTACTGTTTTTGGTTCAAAATGCCCAATATTACTGTTCTCATGGCTGCTGCATTTTAGAATTTTATAATACCATACTTTCATTACTCTTTGACATTATGAAAACGGAAAAAAGAAAATTCCACAAATATCCTCTAAATATTAAATTTCTACATTTGCCAGTTAAAATGCCAAATAATGCAAAATTTTGATCAGCAGTCATGAGAATATCAAAACTGGCATAAACAAGAGTAGTGGAGGATATATGAAATATCAAAATTATGACATGTGGTGGTCATGAGAATAACTAGCTTTTTTGGTAATTTGAAAAAGCTATCAACACAAACTCCCATTACTGATTTTGGTTTAAAATGCTCTATTTTAGTGTTTTCATGGCTGCTGCGTTCTAGAATTTTGTAATGCCATATTTCGATTACTCTTAGATATTAGGAAAACGTGTAGGAATAAGAAAATTGCAGAAATATCTTCCTAAATGTCAAATTTTGGCATTTGCACTTAATTGCAAGTAATTTATTTGCATGTAGCAGAAAAGTAGAAGACGTTTAATTTTGTTTTCAAAATTTATCATTTTGGTATTCCCAAAAGCATATGATCCTTTGAAAAGTTCGTACTCGCATTACTTTTTGTTCAAAATGCCAAATTTTTGGTGTATTGTGAAATTTAATACTGTGATTGCGTTTTCCTAATTTGTATTTAGTAATTTAATACTTGTATTACCTTTTCATGCAAAATTTTGGCATATGTCGTAATTTAAAATACATATTGTCACTACTTTTTCAAAATGTCAGATTTTGTTGTTCTTGTGTCATTATTTTAAAATACATATTTTCACTATTTGTTAAAATGCCCAATTTTGGTGTTTTCATAGCTACTGCATATTTGAATTTTATGCACAATTGTATTAATCTTTAACATTGGTAAAACGAGCAGAAAATAAGATAATTGCACAAATACATATTGTCACTATTTTTTCAAAATGTCAGATTTTGTTGGTTATGTGACATTATTTTAAAATACATATTTCACTATTTGTTAAAATGCCCAATTTTGGTGTTTACATAGCTACTGCATATTTGAATTTTATGCACAATTTTATTAATCTTTAACATTGGTAAAACGAGTAAAAAATAAGATAATTGCACAAATACATGTTGTCACTATTTGTTCAAAATGTCAGATTTTGTTGTTCTTGTGTCATTATTTTAAGATACATATTTACACTATTTGTTAAAATGCCCAATTTTGGTGTTTACATAGCTACTGCATATTTGAATTTTATGCATAATTTCGTTAATCTTTAACATTGGTAAAACGAGCAGAAAATAAGGTAATTGCACAAATACATATTGTCACTATTTTTTCAAAATGTCAGATTTTGTTATTCTTGTGACATTATTTTAAGATACATATTTACACTATTTGTTAAAATGCCCAATTTTTGTGTTGTCATAGCTACTGCATATTTGAATTTTATGCATAATTTCATTAATCTTTAACATTGGTAAAACGAGCAGAAATTAAGATAATTGCACAAATACGTATTGTCACTATTTTTTCAAAATATCAGATTTTGTTCTTCTTGTGTCATTATTTCAAAATACATATTTTCACTATTTGTTATAATGCCAAATTTTGGTGTTTTCATAGCTACTGCATATTTGAATTTTATGCACAATTTTATTAATCTTTAACATTGGTAAAACAAGCAGAAAATAAGATAATTGCACAAATACATATTGTCACTATTTTTTCAAAATGTCAGATTTTGTTGTTCTTGTGACATTATTTTAAGATACATATTTACACTATTTGTTAAAATGCCCAATTTTGGTGTTTTCATAGCTACTGCATATTTGAATTTTATGCACAATTTTATTAACCTTTAACATTGGTAAAACGAGTAGAAAATAAGATAATTGCACAAATACATATTGTCACAATTTTTTCAAAGTGTCAGATTTTGTTGTTCTTGTGTCATTATTTTAAAATACATATTTTCAGTAATTGTTAAAATGCCAAATTTGTCATCATGCCTGATGTCATAATTTTAAAATACATACTGTCACTATGTTTTAAAATTCCAAATTCTGGCTTTTTATGGCTCCTGCGTATTCGAATTTTACGCATAATTGCATTACTCTTTGGCATTGTAAAAATGAGTAGAAAAGAAGAACATTGCACGAATATCTTTCAAAATGTTAAATTTTGGCATTTGCCAGTCTGTTGCAATAACATATCGGGAGGTACTAGAAAAATTTAAAGCGATATTGCTCGTTTTTCAAAATTCAACATTTTTTTGGCATTCTCATTGCAGTCTCATTTCAAAATAATAATTTTTTTCGGGTATAAAATGCCAAATTTTTGTTTTCGTAAATGGAATCTGGGAATTCAAAACTTTCATTGCATTTTTCTCATTTCTATTTTGAAACTTAATACTTGTATTACCTTTTTAAGCCAAATTTTGGCATTCATAATTTTGGTATGTCATAATTATAAATTACATTATTTCACTATTTTCACTATTTAAAAAAACGCCAAATTCTTATGTTGTCATGACAAATAGCTTCTTATATACTTTAAAATACTCTAGTACCTTTTCCTCCTAGGAAAAATCGAAACTAAAGATTGAGTTAGACGAAGTCCAATAATTAATATAGTAAGGGAAATCGACAATAATAATTGTCCTATTTGGACATTTGAAATGGACAATTATTTATTCTATTTGGATCATAATGTCCTATTTGGACCTATTTCAGCTGAAATAGCCGAAATAGGTTCAAAAGTAATTCACTAATGTATTATATTATGCAAATAATAGGGGTTTCGAATTAAAAACATAAAAGTACTTATCAAGTGTTGCGATAAGTACGAACGATGTGATAAAGTTTACAGTCATTAAAATAATTATCAGGCAAAAAGTACGCAGTTTTTAATTAAATTTTTCTATTATTAAAATAGGTTTTGCTGTAATATTTTATTTTATAAAACGTGCAAAACAACACAACAATGACAAGAATAAATTCCCACGTCCGGCTAGTATTGTTTACCCAAAAAGTAATCAGCGCTAATCGAGGTTGAGAAACTATTCAATAACAAGTTACAAACCAAAATTCATTTCCGTTCATGTTATCATCAAGTGGACAAAATTCATTCATGATGTACATACAGACAATTTAATTTTGAAAATAGTTTTCATAAGGAGGCACCATTTCCTTTAAACATTTTCCCCATAAACATTTCCTTTCTTATAAAAATGCTATTATACTTCTATAAATTTAGTGTAACTACAGTTAGCACATTCTAAAAAAAAATTGTTTTTATATATTTTCACGTATATGTATAGCAATTTTTTCGTTTGTATGATTAAGATAAACGACATTTTGTGAAAACTTTTCTCAGCTCATTATTTTGATTCTCTTTTGCTTCTGAAAAAAAAACTAACTGTTGATATAACTTGATAACTTGATAACTTGACAACAGATGTATTGAACTATTGAGCAAAACATGATATCAAAGCTTTCCACGTTCATTTATTCTGTTCTGTCCATCTTTCTTCTGATAATTTCCCTCTTAATATATTGCAAACTGTTACAATTATCTTCTATGTCTAGGTATGTTTTCCTTTGTACAATTATATTTGTATAATTAAGTAGATGGATATTATTATGGACTCCTATTAAATGTAGCAACTCATTTGATACGTAAATGTATAGCTGTAAGAGCCAAATATACTTTATTATTATTATTATTGTTATTATTGTGTGCAAACTCCCTCCAGCTCTTTGATCATTTTGCTTGTCTTTTTAATTCTATATCAAAGCTTTCCACGTTCATTTACTCTATTCTGTTTATCTATCTTCCGATGAATTTTTGGAATATTCTGAAAATTATGCAAATTTATCCGTATAAATTCCAAAATATGTCAAAAAAACTGCAGTATTTTCATAAAAGTTCATAAAATTCAACAAAATTGTGACCACTGTTAGTAAGTAGCCAGAAAATGTAAAGTGGTGAAAAAGCCTAAAAGTATAATGCAAAAGTGTTAAACAAATATTCTGGAATTTTATGAAAATTACATTAATATTAATGCATAATTCGTACAAATTCCAAAATATGTGGAAAATACGTCAGAATTTAAATTAAATTTCTATAAAGTTTAAGATAAAATGAATTACATTGGCAAATACTGTGGCAAATATTTCAGAAAACTTTATGAATATTATTAATATATATATATTATTATGTATTATATTAATATTATTATTATTATATTCCCAACAAATATTTCGAAAATACGTATTTCTTCTTTTTTATATGTACCCGTTCATTTCAACAATAAAAAAATTAAATATATGCCTAATATAAAAAAAATCCAGAAGGACAAACAAGCAGTGAATTTCTATGAATATAAATGGCCAACATATTCAGAATAGTTCTGGAAAATGATGTAGAAACTTCTATAACAAAAATGGTCATGGATGTCCAGAAAATATTCTGAAAATATCGTACATTTCCGAGAATAGTTTGAAAATATTTCAGAAATTCCACTAAATTTCTAGAAAATTAAAACAAGGACAAATTATGTGTAGAGATTTTCATAGTTTTTGAAATTTTCGTGAATATTCGGAAAAGTTACGCAAATAGTATTGACAATTCCATAGATATTACCAATTTTCTGAATTGCGAAGAGATTTTCATAGTTTTTGAAATTTTCGTGAATATTTGGAAAAGTATTCAGAATACTACTGGAAAATTATGTAGAAACTTCTATGTCCTGAAAACATTCTGAAAATGTCGTACGTTTCCGAGAATAGTATAGCAATGTTTCAGAAATTTCACTAAATTTCTAGAATATTAAAACAAGCACAAATGATGTGTAGAGATTTTCATAGTTTTTGAAATTTTTGTGCATATGCGGAAAAGTTCCGCAAATAGTACTGAAAATTCCACAGATATTACCAATTTTTGCGAATTGTGAAGAGATTTTAATAGTTTTTAAAATTATCGTGAATGTTTTGAAAAGTATTCTGAATACTCCTGGAAAATGATGTAGAAACTTCTGTCCAGAAAATATTCTGATAATGTCGTATGTTTCCGAGAACAGTATAGCAATATTTCAGAAATTCCACTAAATTTCTAGAAAATTAGAAAAAAGCACAAATGATGTATAGGAATTTTCATAGTTTTTGAAATTTTCGTGAATATTCGGAAAAGTTACACAAACATTTCTGAAAATTCCATAGATATTACCAATTTTTGCGAAAGTATGACGATTATTCTAGAAAATACAACAAAATTGTGACCACTATTAGTAACCAGTAATAGCCAGAAAATGAAATGTTTTGAAAAAGCCTATAGGTATAATGCCAAAGTGTTAAACAAATATTCTAGAATTTTATTAAAATTACATAAATATTATCGTATAATCCGTAAAAATTCCAAAATATGTGGAAAATACTATAGAATTTCGATAAAATTTCTATGAAGTTTAAAATAAAATCATTGGCATTGTGTAGATTTTCGACTTTCACAATTTTTAAATTTTCATAGATATTGATAAAACTGTGGCAAATATTTCAGAAAATTTGATAAATATTCCCAAATATTCCGAAAATATGCATGACATTATAGAAACTTTCCAGAAGGATAAAAAGGCAGTCTACAGATATAAATAGCCATCATATTCAGAATACTCATAGAAAATTATGTCGAAACTTTTGTAATAAAAGTAGTCATGGATATCCTGAAAATATTCTGGACATGTTCTAGAAAAATGTCATACGTTTCGGACAATAATTTGAAAATATTTAAGAAATTCCACTAAATTTGTAAAAAAATTAAAACAACCACAAATGAGGTGTAGAGTTTCATAGTTTTTGAAATTTTCGTGAATATTTGGAAAAGTATTCAGAATACTCCTGGAAAATTATGTAGAAACTTCTATATCCAGAAAATATTCCGAAAATGTAGTACGTTTCCGAGAATAGTACAGCAATATTTTAGAAACTCCACTAAAATTCTAGAAAATTAAAATTAGCACAAATGATGTGTAGTGAGTTTCATAGTTTTTGAAATTTTCATGAATATTCGGAAAAGTTACGCAAATAATCCTGAAAATTCCATAGATATTACCAATTTTTGCGAAAGTATGAGGATTATTCTAGAAAATAAAACAAAAATACAACAAAATCATGACCACTGTTAGTAAATAACCGAAAAATAAAATGTGAAAAGTCTATAATTATAATACCATAGTGTTAAACAAATATTCTAGAATTTTATGAAAATTACATGAATATTATTGCATATTCCGTACAAACTCCAAAATATGTGAAAAGTGCTACAAAATTTCTATTAAATCTCTATGAAGTTTAAGACAAAATCAATGGCATTGTGTAGTTTTTCATGATGTTTTAAATTTTCATAGATATTGATGAAACTGTGGCAAATATTTCAGAAAATTTGATGAATATTCCCAAATATTTCGAAAATATGTCTGATATTATAGAACATTTCCAGTAGGATAAAAAGGCAGTCTATAAATATAAATTGCAAACATATTCAGAATACTCATGGAAAATTATGTACATCTGAACTCTAAAATGCAAATATTTCAACAACCACCCACTGGACAATAACTAATTTAAATGGATGATATACTAATACATCACTGAATAGCGGTGCTAAATTTGATTAAAATTGATGCGCCAGTTTTTGAAATATCGCTAAAAAGCTAAAAAGTGTCAGCATTATTTAAGAATATTACCAAAAATCACACTGAAATGCAAATATCTCAACAATCACACATTGGGCATAACTAATTTAAATTAATAATATTTCAATACATCGCTGAATATCAGTGCCAAATTTTAATAAAATTGATGCGCCAGTTTTTGAGATATCGCTAAAAAAATATCAACACTATACTATCACTAATTTGATATAATCGAAAAACACATGATCGAACTAATATGGAAATATCTCAAGAACCAACAATTGGATATTAGGTAAATAAAATTTATAATATACCAATACATCACTGAATATCGGTGCCAAATTTGATAATATTTGATGCGCCAGTTTTTGAGATATCGCTAAAAAGTGTCTAAAACATTATTTGAGAACATCACCCAAAAACACAAGATCGCACTAAAATGGAAATATCTCAGAAACCAACCATTGGATATTAAGTAAAATAAATGAATGATATACTAATATATCAGTGAATATCAGTGCCCAATTTTATTAAAATTGATCTGCCAGTTTTTGAAATATCGCATAAGAAAAATGTCAGCATTAATTAAGAATATCACCACAAATCACAGTAAAATGCAAATATCTCAACAATTACATATTAGAAATAAACTAATTTAAATCAATAATATACCAATTTATCATTGAATAGCATTGCAAAATTTTATTAAAATTTATGCGCCAGTTTTTAAGATATCTCTTAAAAGTGTCCACATTATTTGAGAATATCACCCAAAAACACAGGATCACAGTAAAATGGAAATATCTCAAAAACCAACCATTGGATATTAAGTAAATTAAATGAATGATATACAAATATATCACTGAATATCAGTGCCTAATTTTATTAATATTGATGCGCCAGTTTTTGGAATATCGCAAAAGAAAAATGTCAGCATTATTTAAGAATATCACCGAAAATCACACTAAAATGCAAATATCTCAACAATCGCACATTAGCAATAAACTAATTTAAATCAATAATATACCAATTTATCATTGATGAGCATTGCAAAATGTTATTAAAATTTATGCGCCAGTTTTTGAGATATCGCTAAAAAAGTATCAAGACTGTACTATCAATAATTTGAGAATATCGTCGAAAAATATATAATCCTACTAATATGCAAATATCTGAAGAACCAACCATTGGGCATTAAGTAAATAAAATGTATGATATACCAATAAATCACTGAATATGGATGCCAAATTTGTTTAAATTTCATGTGGCAGATGTTTAATTTTTGTAATTTTCATTGATATTGAAATGATAGATGATGAAACTGTGGCAAATATTTCAGAAAATTTGATGAATATTCCCAAATATTTCGAAAATATGTCTGATATTATAGAAAATTTCCAGCAGGATAAAAATGCAGTCTATAAATATAAATAGCCAACATATTCAGACTACTCCTGGAAAATGATGTAAAAACTTCTCTAACAAAAATGGTCATGGACGTAAAGAAAATATTCTAAAAATGTCATACGTTTCGGACAATAGTTTGAAAATGTTTCGGAAATTGAACTAAATTTCTAGAAAATCAAAATAAGCACAAATGATGTGTAGAGATTTTCATAGTTTTTGAAATTTTCGTGAATATTTGGATAAGTAATCAGAATACTCCTGAAAACTTATGTAGAAACTTCTATGCCCAGAAAATATTAAATATATGTCGTACGTTTCTGAGAATAGTATAGCAATATTTTAGAAATTCCACTAAATTTCTAGAAAATTAAAATAACCACAAATAATGTGTAGGGATTTTCATAGTTTTTGAAATTTTCGTGAATATTGGGAAAAGTTACGCAAATATTCCTGAAAATTCCTGAAAAGATTTTACCAGATATTGACAAGATTATTACTACTTTTTGAGAAAGTATGAGGATTATTCTGGAAAATACAACAAAATCATGACCACTGTTAGTAAATAGCCGGAAAATCACATGTTGTGAAAAAGTTTATAGGTAAATGCCAAAGTGTTAAATAAATAAAAATTACATAAATATTATTGCATAATTCGTGCAAATTCCAAAATATGTGGAAAATACTTCAGAATGACCATTAAATTTCTATGAAGTTTAAGATAAAATGAATTGCATTGTGTAGATTTTGTCGATTTTTAAATTTTCAGAGATATAGATGAAACTCTGGCAAATATTTCAGAAAATTTGATGAATATTCCCAAATATTTCGAAAATATGCCTGATATTATAGAAAATTTCCAGAAGGACAAAAAGACAGTGAATTTCTATAAATATAAATGGTCAATATATTCAGAAGTCTGCTGGAAAATTATGAAGAAACTTCTTTAACAAAAATGGTCATGGATGTCCAGAAAACATTTGAAAAATGTCGTACGTTTCGGAAAATAGTTTGAAAATATTTCAGAAATTCCACTAAATTTCTAGAAAATTAAAATAAGCATATATGATGTATTTGTAAACATTTTCAGGGTTTTTGAAATTTTCGTCAATATTTGGAAAATTTATGCAAATAGTACTGAAAATTCCATAGATATTACCAATTTTTGCGAATTTCGAAGAGATTTTCATAGGTTGTGAAATTTTCATGAATATTTGGAAAAGTATTCAGAATATTCCTGGCAAATTGTGTAGACATTTCTATGTCCAGAAAGTATTCTGAAAATATCGTACGTTTCCTAGATATACTATTCTATCGCAATATTTCAGAAATTCCACTAAATTTCTAGAAAATTAAAACAAGGACAAGGATTATTTTAGAAAATACAACAAAATTATGACCACTGTTAGTAAATAGCCGAAAAATCAACAGTCAAAAAGTCTATAGATATAGTGCCAAAATGATAAACAGATATTCCGGAATTTCATGAAAATTACATAAATATTATTGCATAATCCGTACAAATTCCAAAATATGAGGAAAATACTACAGAATTTCCAATAAATTTCTATGAAGTTAAAGATAAAGTCAATGGCATTGTGTAGATTTTCACAATTTTTAAATTTTCATAGAGAATGTTGAAACTGTGTTAAATATTTCAGAAAATTTGATGCATATTCCTTAATATTTCGAAAATATGCCAGATATTATAGAAAATTTCCAGAAGTGTGGAAAATATGCTAGAAAACCAAATAAAAAAATCCAAGTATTTAAAAAACTATATTCTGTACAAGTTTCAAAATATGTGTAAAATAGTACAAAATGTCGTTTTCAATAATTACAATGTCTCAAAATAATCGATCAGGTTATTCTTAATTACTGAAATAAATATCTAGCTTCAGAACATAGTTAAAACTATTTTTTGGCACTTTTAATTAGAAACCTTTATTGCAAATTGGACAATTTAACGAATTTTATGATTCGTAATGTTTTTTTACGTTCCTGGCTTATGGTACTAAATAATGTATGTATTTTATTTAATACCTAATGTTTTCATTTAATTCCTGTACACACACATTGTGGCCTTCAAGTCTAATTATATACTCGTATAATTATAAATAATTTGATGTGTGTATAGATACAATGTGATACCAAATGTTGTAATAACATCAAAACGTAGACGGCCCAATATTGAAGATTGTTATTCTTTTTTTGCAAAATTGGTGAAGTGAAATTAAACCAAAAGTACATTTATCAACAATTTGTTATCCAATTAGTCTAATTGAAATAATTGATTTCATATCTAGTTGATATTTAATAAAAGCAGTGCAAATGATTAAACATGATAAATCTACGTTTCTCAAACTTAATTGAAACAATTGTTATTATAAAAAAAAGTTAATTAGTCCAATATTTTTCACCTGTTCTTTACCTAACAAACGTTTATTTACAATTTTTTAGTCAATTAACCCTTCCAATTTAGCAATTTGTTATCGAAATATTAAATCTTTATAATTAATAAAAACATTAGCATTTTGTACCTTGTGTCTCAAAAGGTACAAAATCAAATTGATTTTATTAAACATTTATATTTTCATAATTTTAATACTGTATGTAGGTATAATCATCTTTTAACTAATCGAACTAAGAATATTGCATTATTAATATTAGTTGTTTGGATATGTTTTAAGTTTTTCGAAATATTATTTTTTTTGTAAAAACTATTTAGGATCCGACGGTTTCACGGTAGATCCAAAACTGATAATGTCATTAAGTGTCGTGTTCAATTTATTTGCTTTCAACGAGTTGATATTTAATTAGTTATCATAGCACGTGATTACATGCCAAATATTTACCTTCCTATAAACAATTCTGATAACTATAAAAGATAGCATGCGCAAATAGGAGTGGTATGAAGTTCTTACGTAAGAAACACAGAATATCATAAAATTTATTGTATATTATATTTCAATTACTAGCTTTGTTGGCAGTTTCTATATGTAAAAAGTAATTCTACTGAAATTATTAAATTGCAAGAAATATCTCTGAAGAAAACTTGTTGATATATATTGAAATATAAATTCTGATAAATTAATAGATGCTGCTGAAAGATTCTATTTTTAAATTGGTGAAGTTAGATTATTGTCAGCTGCCACAGAAAACAATTGAAAAACAGGAATAATAATAATAATACAACAGGAATAATAAAACAGGTCAAATCAAACAAACGTATATATCTAAATATAAATCATCAAATTTACCAAATAAATGTTGTACAGTAACCAATTTATATGAGTAATATATTGCTGTAATTAAAATATTTTAATTAATATATTATTTATACATTATTAATATGTAATCAGAGACAGACTGCTGATATGATAACTCAAGCATTCGCCTTTTGGCTATCGAACCTGGACAATACTGCATTGTAATTTCATGGCTTTCAAGTCATGAGTCATTTTTGCAAATCGTACACCTGGAATCGATTAACTGGTCATATGACTACAATATTTTATGACCTGTATAAAACTAATTTGTCAATAGCACCAATAAAGATATTATTATTATTATTATTATTAATACCTAAAAGCAGCGGGAGCATTCATTTTACAACAGACAATTTATTTACAAAATTTTGAAAATACAAGTAATACCCGATAATCGACGAATTCTGTTCATTGCGGAATATCGTTGTTACTAAATTATTAAGCAAAACATGTAAATAGCAACCATTTTTTTAAATATCTAATTGTGAGATAAAGTAGCAGTTAGCAAGTCAATTCAGCGTTTTCTTTCCGCGAATAAAAGACAAAATGAATCAGTATACACAACATAAGTGATGCATATACCAAAATCGAAAACGTTATTTACAAAATTTTGAAATTACAACTAATACCCGATAATCGACAAATTGTGTGCTTATGGAAAGTCGTTGTCAAATATACAAAAAATTGAAAGACATCGAATATTTCTAGTAAGCGACAAAAGTTCAGTAGATAAGCTAGGACAGTTCTGGACCAATTTCCCATAAGGGTCTGAATTTACTTTATTCGAGTCGTGCGAAAGGTGTGATACATCTACAGTACTGGTGTGAACCACATGTGAAACATCTGCGATAGAGTCGTAGAATATGTGTGAGACACCTGTGCGACATCTGTGGAACGGGTGTGAGGCACATACATGTAAGACATCTGTGAGACAGTGTTCCTATTTCTATTAAGTGACAAAAGTTTAGTAGATAGGCTAGAACAGTTCTGGACCAATTTCCCATAAGGATTTATATAGGGGTCGGAATTTACTTTATTCGGGTCGTGCAAAAGGTGTGATACATCTACGGTACAGTGTGAAGCATATGTGAGACATGTGTGATACAGTCGTGAGACATGTGTGAGACACCTGTGAGACATGTGTGAGACACCTGTGAGACATCTGTGGAACGGGTGTGAGGCACATGTAAGACATCTATGAGACAGTCTTGAGACAGGTGTGAGACACCTGTTAGACAGTTGGACTGAATGTATACAGGGGTGTGAGATATGTGTGATACACCTGTGAGACACATGTAAAGCACCTGTGAGATACATGAGAGTTATGCACTGAATATATACAGGGGTGTGAGATATGTGTGAGAAATGTGTGAGACATATGTGAGACACATGTAAGGCATCTCTGAGATACATAACAGTTTTTCACTGAATATATACAAGGGTGTGAGACATGTGTGAGATATGTGTGAGACACCTGTGAGACACATGTAAGGCACCTCTGAGATACATGACAGTTGTGCACTGAATATATACCGGGGTGTGAGATATGTATGAAACACCAGTGAGACACATGCGAGGCACCTGTGAGATAGATGCGAGACATATGTGAGACAGTTGTGAGACTGTCCGAAAAAAAGTAAATTTAGACCCCTATGTAAATAGTTATAGGTAATTGGTCCAGAAGTGTCCCAGCTTATCTACTAAGTTCCAATTATACAAAATCATCGCCTCGGGGTCAAAATATTAAAAATTGAAACTTCCGTTAGGTTAGTAAGGTACGAATTTTTCAAAATCATCGAGAATACTCATTCTGGAAACATTACGAAATCGCAAAATTATGCAAAGTTATTGCCACTCCTGTGCCCTATAGATAAATTATAAATAAATGGAAAAATCGTGTTAACAGCTTCAAGTAAGGGTTTAAATTATACTTATGGTGTTACTTGCTTACTAACTTAGTTTGCTAACTAATGCTTAGTTAGTTCTTTATTAGTGTTGTTCATAAAAGTTACACAAGTCAATAGAAAAAACAGAAAAATACACAATTTACACATTTAAAATATAGAGACATATAGATAGAGAAATATAGAAAAAATATATTCCTAAAAAAACATCAAGTCAATTTTGGATTAGTGGACCGTGTAGTTTGCATTTTGATAGCAATCCTGGAAAATTTTGGTTCCTATGGAGAAATAAAATTTATGTAATTTTTGGTGAGTTTTGATGGAGACAGAATAAAAGTTTATCCTCTTCATCAAGTTATTCCCAAATTACAATACTGGTGATCCCGACGTGTGCACATCATACTAAAATCTCAGAAAATTTATTTTTTGGAAATTTATTACCAGATTTGCAGGTACTAGGTACTTGAAAAAAAAAAAGAGTTTCATGTACGTAAGAAAATCGATTCGAATCATATTTCTGCACTTTTGATTTATACTGAAACCTCTCAAAATTTATTTATTGCAAATTTATTAAGTACATTTTCAGGTAGTACGTGAAAACATTTCTTCTGAAAATATACAGACATGATCAAAATTATGGCATATCACCATATTTCCGATTGATGCTCGAACAAAGTCCAGACAAAAATCTGCTTCGCTGGGATTTAAAATATAAATGTAATCATTTTAATCATCATCATCATCATCATCATCATCATAATCATAATTCATTCTCTTATACCCGGCAGGTGTCGAGGGTTTCTTCTGTTCTCTTCATTCCATGGTTATTTCCCCTATCCAATTTCTATTTTCAAAAATATATGTATTTAATACAAATACATTTTGAATTGTGATGGCGTTTACTTCGTGATACATTTTATCAATTACACATAAAAAATGTGATACTCACAAAGTCACTTGTTTTATTTATAATACAAAAACATCTGATAATATATGCACAAAAAGTGTGGATTACTTAAAAGTTTGCTGTTTTTTTTTATTTAATACATTTCGAATAATATAAAAATTACAGTTTTTGAAAATTCTTAAATAATTATTGAAATTTCTTGGAGTTTACTTCGTGATACATTTTATCACTTACACATAAAACAATGTGATACTAACAAAGTAATTTGTTTTATTTATAATACAAAAACATCTGATAATATCTGTACAAGAAATGTGGATTACTAAAAACTTTGCTGTTTCTTTTATTTAATACAATTTCGAATAATACAAAAGTTACACTTTTCGTAAATTCTTAAATTACATTAACGCCATTGCCACTGATATTTGAATCCTGATTTTGAAATATAGCTTTACATTTTTATTTTTACTTGTTCGTTATTTAGAAAACACCGATTCTTTAATATTATTAGACAGTTTTTTAATATTTCTTACATGTGCAAAAAAATATCTGAAACCTATTTGAAACTTACTCATTGTTATACTTTTTATAAAATGATTGCCAAAAGGAAGTTAACTTTTCGTCAGGATTAATACCTTTCCTCAATTGGACACCGATATCTAAATAATTGTACTCTTCTTTGGTTACAGGCTCCCAAGTAATTCCCAAAGTATTATGTTTTGGTGTAGGATTTCCGTATTTGGCGAAATTGGTCCATAATTTTACGGCATTGTTTAATGCCTTGTCTTCAGGTGAGCCTGCATCTATGCAAGGAGTGTACTTCGTTTTGAACAAATATCCCAATTCATCCATATGGCTAGCCCCTAAAACATATCATTGATTCAGTACCTCAATATATATATATATATATATATATATATATATATATATATATATATATAGATATAAATAATATAATAGTATTAATATGTATATAATATATTAATATACATAATATACATAATATAAATAACACTGGTCGACAAATTCTGACGAATATTCCTTGTCCCTTGTCCCTTCGTTTTAAATACATTTTTCGGAAAGTATATACCAGGCATATATAGAAAATGCAAAAAAAAGGTTTGGTCATTTTTTAAAATTTTTAATATATTTTTTCCGCAAAATTTTCTATCAGAAACGGCGATTTACGTCTAAGGGACAACAATTATGTTGACCAGTGTAATTCAGATGAAGGAGCAGTAGGAGTAGATAGGCTATGAGAGTTCTGCGGCAATTTCCAATTAGCATTTACACAGGGGTAAAGACTTACTCTTTTCTGATCGTCACGTTGGGAGAGCGATATTTGTACAAAGGTACCCTTCAAATACCGTCCCAATACCCTCCCATACCCTTCCAATGCATGTGTGAGACGGATGTTAGACAGGTGTAAGACAGCTGTGAGATAGTTTTACAGGAAACATATATAGGAGTGTGAGAAAGGTGTGAAACACTTGTGAGACAGGTGAGAGACAGGCGTGAGACAGTTGACCCTACCACCCTCCTAATACCCTCCCATAACCTTTTAATACAGGTGTGAGACGGATGTTGGACAGGTGTGAGACAGCATAATTGAGATGAAGAAGCAGTAGGAGTAGATGGGCTACGAGGGTTCTGCGGCAATGTCCAATTAGCATTTACATTGGGGTAAAGACTGATGGGGTTAACCTTGGTATTATTATTATTTAATCTTCTATTAGTTTTTATTCTTCTTTAGGTGCCATCTCCATTTCGAACATCAGCAATCATCAGAGCAAACCGTACTCTTAAAACAGCCGCTCTGAATAATTGGTTCGTTGTACAGTTGAACTATATTCAAAGATATCTCATTCAAGAGTGTCTTCTCTCTCCCTCAATTGTTACTTGCAGCAAATGATACTTTTATTCCCTTCTATTATCATTTCCTTATTATTAGTAATAGTTATTAATATAGTAATAGAGATATATCTATCTTTATTAGGCTATTAGCCCTAAGCTGTAGCTGTATTTAGTTGTATTGTTATTACTAAAATAATTACCTATATATTTTGCTGTGATGGGGTGCAGCTTCTTGAAGAAATTCAATTTGGTATCTCCGGAGAACACATACACATAAATAGGTGTGTCAGTAGTTTTAAGCTGCTTATTTAAGGTGCGTTTTATTGAGGCGGTAATCCACGGACCCAAAGCAAGTTTGCAAAACTTGCCTACATCTGAGAAGTCATCGGACTGCCCGTAAAATTCTTCCCTTATGACCTGTTCAATGTGTCTTCTTTCTTCTTCATTTGGAATGTTTATATCGTGAGGTACCACCAGTGATAAATCGGTCACGAAATATGGGGCGGCATTGTATAACCTATAGATGACTTGAAAGATGATGGTATCGTTGCTGTTGTAGCCAATGATGAATGGTAGTTTGGTGTAGTTTCCAGATTCGATAATTCTTACGGGCGAATCTGGTAGAAACGCAGGTTCGTTGGTCTGCTTTTCCACTACTGGGCTGTACTCAAATTTGATGTGAACAGGTACGCTCTAAAATATATTCGTATCAAATAAGAAGATAAGATTAGAAAATAGAAGATATTAAATAAAATATTGAATATGACGAGGTAAAATTACGTGGAGCTTTTTTAATAACCCCCCCCCCCCCCCTACTCTCCGACATCGAGAGCCCGGCCCTTATCATTGCTTCAAAGGGAACCTCCAATTTCTCCGCGGCATAACGCATTGAAAGCCCTCCAGGCACGTCACATATTGAAGAAATTTTTGTTAGATTAGAGTTAGATATTTGTATCAAATTGAAGATATTAAATAAAAAAATTAATATGATATTGAAGAAAGTTTTGTTAGATTAGAGTTAGATATTTGTATCAAATTGAAGATATTAAATAAAATATTGAATAAGATATTGAAGACATTTTTGAAAGGAAGGAAACTATTGCTCAGAAGTTTCTCAGAAAAGAGGTTTCTACTTCAAGCTAAAACAAGATATTGAATCTAATCTAACGCGTTGAAAGCTCTCTAGGCACGTCACATATTAAAGAATTTTTTGTTGGATTAGAGTTAGATATTTGTATCAAATTGAAGATATTAAATTGAATATGATATTGAAGACATTTTTATTAGATTAGAGTTAGATATGTGTATGAAATTGAAGATATTAAATAAAATATTGAATAATATACTGAAGAAATTTTTGTAAGGAGGAAAATTGTTGCTCAGAAGTTTCTCAGAAAAGAGTTTTCTTCTTCAAGCTAAGGGAATATATTGAATCTAATATAATTGTCACATAATAAAATTACCAGCCCTTGAAGATATTAAATAACATATTGAATATGATATTGAAGAAATTTTTGTTAGATTAGACTTAGATATTTGTATCAAATTTAAGATATTAAATAAAATATTGAATAAGATATTGAAGAAATTTTTGTAATTCAAGAAAGCGTTGCTCAGAAGTTTCTTAGTAAAGAGTTTTCTTCTTCAAGCTAAGGAAAAACATCGAATCTAATATAATTGCCACATAATATATTTACCAGCCCATCTTTGGTTTGCGTCTCCATTATTTTTGCTGCTGGTAGCTTTTGCAGTTCTTCGATAATCTCTAAATCGGGCTTCGAACCCAAGCCTAGCTGATCAGCTATGACTCTTCCAGTTCCTAGAGTACCTTGGTTCCAAGCACTTAAAGCATTGCCACTTTGCGATATTCCTCTGTGGAAAAGACCTGTAATATTTCATTCTATATTGTAATATTGTAACTATTGATTGCTAGTTTTTCTAATTTTCGTATACAAATTTTAGTTAAAAGGGCAGAATCAACAATAATGGGATTAAAGGAACTATGTTTATGCACTCTCAGGTGAAGGGTAATAAAACCTTTTTGTTTTAATGAACTAGTTTAAACAACAAAACTAAAACAAAAAGGTAAAAAAGGAAATAAAAGGAATAAAAGGAATAAAACCTTTTTGTTTCAATGAACTAGTTTAAACAACAAAACTAAAACAAAAAGGTAAAAAAGGAAATAAAAAGAATAAAACCTTTTTGTTTCAATGAACTAGTTTAAACAACAAAACTAAAACAAAAAGGTAAAAAAGGAAATAAAAGGAATAAAAGGAAGAAAACCTCTCTGTTTCAATGAACTTGTTTAAACAACAAAACTAAAACAAAAAGGTTCCATTACTCTACATCTGAGAGTTCATAAACATAGTTCCATTACCTTATAACTCAGGATGGATCCACACACATTTCAACAATGGGATTATTTCTGTGGTACTAAGGCAAAACCCCATAAGTCTAAATTAAAAACTCAAAATATTATTGGAGGAATGTATTGGCATCTAGACAGATCAATCCTGTGAAGTAGCCACGGACTTTGAGAATGACAGTCTCCAAAAGATTGAACAGTCTGCTATCCTTGTCTGGTCCTGCACGGTAGGGGCATGGTAGACAAGGAAAGCAGACTGTACCGTTGCCGAACATATCGAAACCTTTAATTTAGTTCTACGTATTCTAAGAGCATGGGAACCATATAGGGTTTTGTCCATTGAAATATTCGCCAAGGTTTCTTAGGCCTATACTTTTAGGTATCTATAGTCTGTACTTGAGCATTTCTGAACCTTTGATACTTTTGATACTTTGATTGAAATTGTGAACTTTTTGAAGTCTTTATGTCGTTTAGTCTTCCACAAATGTTTGCAATTTCTGAACCTTTGATACTTTTGATAGTTGATTGAAATTATGGATTTTATTATATCTTTAGTCTTCTACAAATTTTTGCAATTTCTGAACCTTTGATACTTTTGAAAGTTTGATTGAAATTATGAACTTTTTAAAGTTTTTGAGTCTTTAAGTCTTCCACAAAGTTTTGCAATTTCTGAACCTTCGATAGGTACTTTTGACAGTTTGATTGAAATTGTGTATTTTTGAAGTCTTTATCTCTTCAAGTCTTCCACAAATTTTTGCAGTTTCTGAACCTTTGATACTTTATTCTTTTAGTTTTTAAGCCTTCTACAGTTTTTTGCAATTTCTGAACCTTTGATACTTTTGTTAGTTTGATTGAAATTATGGACTTTTTTTGAGTCTTTAGTCTTCTACAAATATTTGCAATTTTTGAACCTTTGATACTTTGATAGTTTAATTGAAATTATGGTTGTTTTTAAGTCCTTGAGTCTTTGTCTTCCACACATTTTTGCAGTTTCTGTGCCTTTGTGAAATTGTGAACTTTTTGAAGTCTTTATGCCTTCAAGTCTTCCATAAATCTTTGCAGTTTCTGAACCTTTGATACTTTTGATAGTTGATTGAAATTATGGATTTTAATATATCTTAAGTCTTCCACGAATTTTTGCAATTTCTGAACCTTTGATACTTTGGATGGTTTGATTAAAATTATGGACTCTTTTAAGTCTTAGTATTTAAGCCTTCTACATTTTTTTTGCAATTTCTGAACCTTTGATACTTTTGTTAGTTTGATTGAAATTATGAACTTTTTAAAGTTTTTGACTCTTTAAGTCTTCCACAAAGTTTTGCAATTTCTGAACCTTCGATAGGTACTTTTGATAGTTTGATCGAAATTGTGTCTTTTTTGAAGTCTTTATCTCTTCAAGTCTTCCACAAATTTTTGCAGTTTCTGAACCTTTGACACTTTAGTCTTTTAGTTTTTAAGCCTTCTACAGTTTTTTGCAATTTCTGAACCTTTGATACTTTTGTTAGTTTGATTGAAATTATGGACTTTTTTTGAGTCTTTAGTCTTCTGCAAATATTTGCAGTTTCTGAACCTTTGATACTTTTGATAGTTGATTGAAATTATGGATTTTAATATATCTTAAGTCTTCTACGAATTTTTGCAATTTCTGAACCTTTGATACTTTGGATGGTTTGATTAAAATTATGGACTTTTTTAAGTCTTAGTATTTAAGCCTTCTACAATTTTGTTGCAATTTCTGAACCTTTGATACTTTTGTTAGTTTGATTGAAATTATGAACTTTTTAAAGTTTTTGAGTCTTTAAGTCTTCCACAAAGTTTTGCAATTTCTGAACCTTCCATAGGTACTTTTGATAGTTTGATCGAAATTGTGTCTTTTTTGAAGTCTTTATCTCTTCAAGTCTTCCACAAATTTTTGCAGTTTCTGAACCTTTGACACTTTAGTCTTTTAGTTTTTAAGCTTTCTACAGTTTTTTGCAATTTCTGAACCTTTGATACTTTTGTTAGTATGATTGAAATTATGGACTTTTTTTGAGTCTTTAGTCTTCTACAAATATTTGCAATTTCTGAACCTTTGATACTTTGATAGTTTAATTGAAATTATGGTTTTTTTTAAGTCTTTGAGTCTTTGTCTTCCACACATTTTTGCAGTTTCTGTGCGTTTGTGAAATTGTGAACTTTTTGAAGTCTTTATGCCTTCAATTCTACTATAAATTTTTGCAGTTTCAGAACTTTTGATACTTTTGATAGTTTGATTGAAATTATAAATTTTATTATATCTTTAGTCTTCTACGACTTTTTGCAAATTCTGAACCATTGATACTTTGGACAATCAAACTAAACTTTAATTTGAAACACTTTTGTACTGTTGCGTTTTTGAATATTTGCAAGAAATGAAAACATCTTCAATAAACTACCACTTTCAACTCAATCAGATACATTTATACAATTCGTTGGAATAAACATCAAATATACATCAAATTTTCATAATTGTTTAATTTAAATTATGGACTTTTTTAACTCTTTGAGTCTTTAAGTCTTTGATACTTTTGTTAGTTTGATTGAAATTATGAACTTTTTGAAGTCATTATGTCTTTAAGTCTTCCACAATTTTTGGCAGTTTCTGAACCTTTCATACTTTTGATAGTTTGATTGAAATTGTGAACTTTTGAAGTCTTCATGTCGTTTAGTTTTCCACAAATTTTTGGAATTTCTGAACTTACGATACTTTGATAGTTTAATTGAAATTATGGATTTTTTTATGTCTTTGAATCTTTAAGTCTTCCAAAAATTTTCGCAATTTCTGAACCTTAAATACTTTTGATAGTGTGATTGAGAAATTATGGACTTTATTAAATCTTTGGTCTTCTACAAATGTTTGGAATTTCTGAACCTTTGATACTTTGGATAGTTTGATTAAAATTATGGACTTTTAGAAGTCTTTTAGTTTTTAAGCCTTCTGCAGTTTTTTTTGCAATTTCTGAACCTTTGAAACTTTTTATAGTATGAATGAAATTATGAACTTTTTGATGCCTTTAAGTCTTCCACAAATTTCTTAATTTTCTGAACCTTTGATATTTGATAGTTTAATTGAAATTATAGACCTTTTTAAGTACTTGAGTCTTCAAGTCTTCCACAATTTTTTGCAATTTCTGAACCTTTGATACTTTTGATAGTTTGATTGAAATTATGGATTTTATTATAATTTTAGTCTTCTACAAATTTTTGCAATTTCTCAACCTGTGATACTGTGGATAGTTTGATTTAAATTATGGACTTTTTTAAGTGTTTTAGTTTTTAAGCCTTCTACAGTTTATTGCAATTTCTGAACCTTTGATACTTTTAATAGTTTGAATGAAATTATGAACGTTTTGAAGTCTTTAAGTCTTCCACAAATTTTTGCATTTTGTGAACATTTGATACTTTTGAGAGTTTGATTGAAATTGTGAACTTTTTGAAGTCTTTATGTCTTTAAGTCTTCCACAATTTTTTGCAGTTTCTGAACCTCTGATACTTTTGATAGTGTGAATAAAATTATGGACTTATTTAAATCTTTAGTCTTCTACGGATTTTTGCAATTTCTGAACCTTTGATACTTTGGATAATCAAACTAAACTTTAATTTATAACACTTTTGTACTCTTGCGTTTTTGAATATTTGCAAGAAACGAAAACCTCTTCAGTAAACTACAACTTTCAACTCAATCAGATACATTTATACAATTTGTTGGAATAAACATCAAATATACATCAAATTTTCATAATTGTTTGGTTGAAATTATGTACTTTTTTAAGTCTATAAGTCTTAAAGTCTTCTACTTCTACGATTTTTTGCAATTTCTGAACCTTTAAGTCTTCCACAAATTTTTGGATTTTCCGAATCTCTGATACTTTGATATTTTAGTTGAAATTAAGGACTTTTTTAAGAAGTTTTTGAACCCAAGTTTTTGAAATTTCTGAACTTTTGATACTTTTGATAGTTTGATTGAAATTATGAACTTTTTTAAATCTTTGGTCTTCTACAAATTTTAGCAATTTCTGAACATTTTATACTTTTGATAGTTTGATAGAAATTATGTACTTTTTTAAGTCTTCGAGTCTTAGCCATATAATCCATTTTGTTAGTTATCTGGTTTTGCCTTGGTGTCATAGATTAGTTATAAGTTGGAATTAGAATAGAAGTAGAATAAAGGTAATGTAAACTTCGAGTTGCAAACCTTTGGACATGGGGGATAGCATGTGCATGTGAACACTGGAAGCTCCAACGCTGGAGCCGAAAATCGTAACGGAATTTTTGTCTCCCCCGAAGATTGCTATGTTCTTCTGCACCCATTTAAGTGCTAGCACTTGGTCCTTCAGATGTGCGTTTCCTGGAACACCAGTGGTCTGATCTTCAAAGCTTAGAGATCCTTAAATTACCAAAAGTTAATTGTATTATTGCTGAAAATGTTTTGGTAAAAATACCGAAACGTCCCAAACGATAATTGATGGTCACCAACACAACTTTCTCGGGCATTAGAAATTGGGGTCCATATATATCAGAATTTCCGGATCCTTCGAAGTAAGCACCTCCATGTATATACACCATTACTGGCATTTTGTGCTCTAAGTCATCAATCTAAAGAAGTAAGTATGTAAGAGAAGCAATTATGTAAAAAAAAACAAGGATGTAAAAAAAATAGCAATAACGTATAAAAAGTAATGCTAATGTTCTCAAGAAGGAAAGGAAGACAGAAGGGAAATGGTTTCTCAAAAATTTCCAAAAAAAATGATATGAGTTTAATATGAATGTGAATTGAATAAGAGTTTTCTTCTTTGAGCGTAGGATATATTTCTAACAGTCTTAGGCCCAATTGTACGATCGAGGATCATCCTTGACAATGGTTCAGTTACCTAGGATACAATTGTTAATTCAATGATATCATTAGAAACTGAACCAAGATCAAAGATAATCCACGTTCGTAGAACTGGGCCAAATTCATCAAAATTTAAACCGCGGCTTAGCGGTGTTTTATCAAAGTGTTACTATGGTTACTAAGGGCTAAACCGGGGTTTTACATTTTATGACTAAGGTCCAATTGTACGATCGTAGATGATACTTGATCGTGATTCAGTTTCTAAGGCCCAGTTGTACGAATGTGGATTATCTTTGATCGTGGTTCAGTTTCTAAGGATACCATTGTATTTACAATTGTATCCTAGGTAACTAAACCATGGTCAAGGATGATCCACGATCGCACAACTGGGCCCAAGGTTCCGTTGTATAACCTCTTATCTTTGATCGTGGTTCAGTTACCTGGGTTACAATTGTTAATACAATGGTATCTATAGAAACTAATCCAGGATCAAAGATGATCCGAGATTGTACAACTGGGCCTAAAACTGTAACAGTGTTATTCATAAAAAATTAAACCGTGGTTTAGCGGTGGTTTATCGGTGTTTTACAAAGGGTTACCAAGGTTACTCAGGTACTCTAAACCACCGTTAAACTACGGATTAAATTTTTATGAATAACACTGTATGAGTTTGGAGCGATTACAGACATTCATTATGCAAACTTTGTTATAGTGAAATATGAGTTTGATAATATATAAATATATGCATACTTTTGGCGTGTACACATTTAGGCGCAGACAATCTTCCTGACCAACTATTCTATCGAACTCGTACTGCATACAAATAGGTGGAGGTTTCGTTGCATCTAATACATCAGTCCATGGATCTGTTGCTACAGGAGCCTGAAAAATGTAACGTTGTAACGTCATGTTTTCTTCGCACGTCACTGGTTAACCCAATTAACCGCGCCGGTCATGTGTTTCGCGACCGCACCGCTCGGCGACTGTCAATTTTTTTTGACACGAAGGTTTATTCACTTTGTGTATAATCGTACATCTACATCGATCTTTAGTTTTATTTTATTCCATTTTGCAATTGAAAAAGCTTTTAAGTTTGATTCAGCTTATTTATCTATTAAGTTTGATTCAGTTTATTTTTCTATCAAGTTTGATTCAGTTTATTTTTCAAATTGTCAAATAACCATAAATGTCAAAATAAAAATGACTAAAGTGATTATAATAATAATAATAATAATAATGGTTTATTGGTGCTTTGAACATGTAGTTTTACACAGGAAATACCATAAATGTCAAAATAAAAATGACTAAAGTAATAATAATAATAATAATAATAATAATGGTTTATTGGTGCTTTGAACATGTAGTTTTACACAGGAAATACATATTAAGTTTGATTCAGTTTATTTATCTAATTGTCAAATACGTAGGTAATCATTTTATGTTCGAGTTATGACGAAAAATGACAAAAAATTGAACTCCTCTAATAACCATAAATTTCAAAATAAAAATGACTTAAGTAATAATAATAATAATAATAATGGTTTATTGGTGCGTTGAACGTATAGTATTACACAGGAAATACATATCAATGATATTACAATGAAATACTTAAAATTATTCAGTACATTGTAAAATAGTAGTGGAACTATTTTCGGAAACTATTTTAAGTAAACTATGCTTTGATAAATTTTGTTTCATTTTCTACAATAGATAAGTTTTTATATATTTCTGAAAGAATATATGAAGAGGAGAGCAACCGGTTATTTGTAACTACATATATTTTAGACCACTTCACTGATATCGCTGATCAATTCGAATAAAACTACAAAAATCGTCAATTTTGCAAATTTTTGAGTTACAGCTAGAAAAATCTCAGGTATTTTTCTTCACTAATTGGACCATTCTGATTCCAAAAAGCTTACTTTCAAGTCCGTAGCATTAGTGTTTCCAGAGATATTCGTTTTAAAAGTTTGAATTAAAAAAATATATATTATAGTACTAATATTCCGTTTTGAATACAGTGAAATTCTTATGTCAAACATTGTCAGTGACTATATATCAATTATATAGGTGTTATTGCTATTCAAATCGTATTATTCCTCAATTATTGGTGTCAAAATTTAAATATACTTGTCAATATTTTAATGATTACAGATGTAGAAATGTAGAAATGTAGTGTACTAATGTACTAATGTACTAATGTACTAATGTACTAATGTAAATGTACTACATCTAGTGACTAAGATTAATATTTCATTTATTAAGCAAGTAAATATCAAAATTTTTGAACTTTCATTTTATTATTGGTATGGATTGCTTGTTACAACTTAAATTATTTTGGTCAAAATTTGAAGAATTTATGTCAAATTTTCGGTTAGTTTTATCAACAAAGTTTCCGTCTTATTTATAATTATTTTGTAAAACATTCCAAGATCATTATCAAGTAGTATTATAGTAAATGATCACTATTTTATTATTTCTATTCAATTCGTATTGTGCCTCAAGTATTTGTATACAATATTTAAATATACTGTCAAAATTTCAATGATTTAATTTGTGTATACAAAACAAAATCAATTTCTGTCGAAATTTTATAATTTAGCTGGTAACTATCAAAATTTTTGCTTTAATTTCATTACTGATACCAATTGCTTGTTAAATCTTCAATTATCTTTTCAGCTTTAGCTCAGTTTTAGCAAAAATCAAATTAAATTTTATGATTGCTAGTAATTTTCTATATTTTCTAGAATTCATAGTTATAAATCTCTGCACTAGTGACTAAAGAGTCAATTTACTATTTCTCTTTCATTCCATCTGGAATTATCTACAATTCATAGTGATAAATCTCTGCACTTGTCACTAAACAGTCAATTGATTATTACTCTTTCATTCCATCTGGAATTTGCTACAATTCATAGTGATGAATCTCTGCACTGGTGACTAAGGAGCCTATTTATTATTACTTTTCCATTCCATCCAGACTTTTCAACAATTCATAGTGATAAATCTCACCACTGGTCACTAAGGAGTCAATTGATTATTACTCTTTCATTCCATCTGGAATTTTCTACAATTCAAAGAAATGAATCTCTACACTGGTGACTAAGTAGTCAATTTACTATTACTCTTTCATTACATCTAGAGTTTTCTACAATTAATAGTGACGAATCTCTGCACTGATGACTATGGAGTTAATTTAATATTACTTTTTCATTCCATCTAGAATTTTCTATAATTCATAGTGATGAATCTCTACACTGGTCACTAAGAAGTCAATTTACTATTACTCTTTTATTCCATCTGTAATTTTCTACAATTCATAGTGATGAGTCTCTGCAGTGGTGACTAAGAAGTTAATTTATTATTACGCTTTTAGTCCATCTGGAAAAATCTACAATTATTAGTGATTAATCTCTGCACTGGTCACTTAAGAGTTAACTCTGCACTGGTCACTTAAGAGTTAATTTACTACTACTCTTTCATTCCATCTGGAATTTTATACAATTCATAGTGATGAATCTCTGCACTGGTGACTAAGGAGTCAATTTACTATTACTCTTTCATTCCATCTGGAATTTTATACAATTGATAGGGATACATCTCTGCACTGGTCACTAAAGAGTCAATTTACTATTACTCTTTCATTCCATCTAGAATTTTCTAGAATCCATAGTGATGAATCTCTGCACTGGTCACTAAGGAGTCAATTTGCGAATACTCTTTCATTACATCTAGAATTTTCTACAATTAATAGTGATGAATCTCTGCACTGGCAACCATAAAGCTAATTTAATATTACTCTTTCATTCTATCTGGAATTTTCTACAATTCATAGTGATGCATCTCTGCACTGGTGACTAACGAGTCAATTTACTATTACTCTTTCATTTCATCTGGAATTTTCTACAATTTATAGTGATGAATCTCTACACTGGTCACTAAGTAGTCAATTTACTATTACTCTTTTATTCCATCTGGAATTTTCTACAATTCATAGTGACGAGTCTTTGCAGTAGTGACTAAGAAGTCAATTTACTATTACGCTATTAGTCCATCCGGTAAAATCTACAAATATAAGTGATGAATCTCTGCACTGGTCACTAAAGAGTCAAATTACTACTACTCTTTCATTCCATCTGGAATTTTCTACAATATATAGTGATGAATCTCTGCACTAGTGACTATGGAGTCAATTTACTATTACTCTTTCATTCCATCTGGAATTTGCTACAATATATAGTGATGAATCCCTGCAATGGTGACTAAGGAGTCAACTTAATATTACTCGTTCATTCTATCTGGAATTTTTTACAATTCATAGCGATGAAATTTTACACTGGTTACCAAGTAGTCAATTTACTATTACTCTTTCATTTCATCTGGAATATTCTACAATTCATAGTGATGAATCTCTGCACTAGTGACTAAGGAGTCAATTAACTGTTACTCTTTAATTCCATCTGGAATTTTCTACAATTCATAGTGATGAATCTCTGCACTGGTGACTAAGGGGTCAATTTACTATTACTCTTTCGTTCCATCTGGAATTTTCTACAATTCATAGCGATGCATTTCTGCAGTAGTGACTAAGAAGTTAATTTATTATTACTCTTCTAGTCCATCTGAAAAATTCTACAATTAATAGTGATGAATCTCTGCACTTATGACTATGGAGTCAAATTACTACTACTCTTTTATTCCATCTGGAATTTTATAGAATTCATAGAGATAAATCTCTGCACTGGTGACTATGGGGTCAATTTAAAATTAATCTTTCATTCCATCCAGAATTTTCAACAATTCATAGTGATAAATCTCTGCACTGGTCACTAAGGTGTCAATTGACTATTACTCTTTCATTCCATCTGGAATATACTACAATTCATAGTGATGAATCTCTGCACTGGTCACTAAAGAGTCAATTTACTATTATTCTTTCATTCCATCTGTAATTTTTTACAATTCAGAGTGATGAATCTCTGCACTGGTGACTATGGAGTCAAATTAATGTTACTCTTTTAGTCCATCAGGAATTTTCTACTATTCATAGTGATGAATCTCTACACTGGGAACTAAGTAGTCAATTTACTATTACTCTTTCATTACATCTAGAGTTTTCTACAATTAATAGTGATGGATCTCTGCATTGGTGACTATGGAGTCAATTTAATATTACTCTTTCATTCCATCTGGAATTTTTAACAATTCATAGAAATAAATCTCTGCACTGGTGACTATGGATTCAATTTAATATTACTCTTTCATTCCATCTGGAATTTTCTAAAATTCATAGTGATGAATCTCTACACTGGTGACTATGGGGTCAATTTAATATTACTCTTTCATTCCATCCAGAATTTTCAACAATTCATAGTGATAAATCTCTGCACTGGTCACTAAGGTGTCAATTGACTATTACTCTTTCATTCCATCTGGAATATACTACAATTCATAGTGATGAATCTCTGCACTGGTCACTAAGAAGTTAATTTACTATTACTCTTCTAGTCCATCTGGAAAATTCTACAATTAATAGTAATGAATCTCTGCATTTGACTATTGAGTCAATTTACTACTACTCTTGCATTCCATCTGGAATTTTATAGAATTCATAGAAATAAATCTCTGAACTGGTGACTTAGGAGTCAATTTACTATTATTCTTTCATTCAGTCTGGAATTTTCTACAATATATAGTGATGAATCTGTGCACTTGTTAATAAGGAGTCAATTTACTATTACTCTTTCATCCATCTGGAATTTTCTACAATTCATAGTGATGAATCTCTGCACTGATGACTAAGGAGTCAATTTACTATTACTCTTTCATTCCATCTGGAATTTGCTACAATATATAGTGATGAATATCTGCACTAGTGACTAAGAAGTCAATTTACTATTACTCTTCCATTCCATCCAGACTTTTCAACAATTAATAGTGATAAATCTCACCACTGGTCACTAAGGAGTCAATTGATTATTACTCTTTCATTCCATCTGGAATATACTACAATTCATAGTAATGAATCTCTACACTGGTGACTAAGGAGTCAATTTACTATTACTCTTTCATTCCATCTGGAATTTTCTACAATTCACAGTGATGAATCTCTGCACAGGTCACTAAGGAGTCAATTTACTATTACTCTTTCATTCCATCTGGATTTTGCTACAATATATAGTGATGAATCTCTGCACTAGTGACTAAGAAATCAATTTACTATTACTCTTCCATTCCATCCAGACTTTTCAACAATTCATAGTGATAAATCTCACCTCTGGTCACTAAGGAGTCAATTGATTATTACTCTTTCATTCCATCTGGAATATACTACAATTCATAGTGATGAATCTCTGCACTGGTGAGTAAGGAGTCAATTTGCTATTACTCTTTCATTCCATCAGGATTTTCTACAATTCATAGTTATTAATCTCTGCACTAGTGACTAAAAAGCCAATTTACTATTTCTCTTTTATTCCATCTAGAATTATCTACAATTCATAGTGATGGATCTCTGCACAGGTGACTAAGGAGCCAATTTACTATTACTCTCTCATTCCATCTCGAATTTTCTACAATTCATAGTGATGAATCTCTGCACTGGTCACTAAGGGGTTAATTTACTATTACTCTTTCATTCCATCTGGAATTTGCTACAATATATAGTGATGAATCTCTGCACTGGTGAGTAAGGAGTCAATTTGCTATTACTCTTTCATTCCATCTGGAATTTTCTACAATTCATAGTTATGAATCTCTGCACTAGTGACTAAAAGTCAATTTACGATTTCTCTTTCATTCCATCTGGAATTATCTACAATTCATAGTGATGGATCTCTGCACTGGTGACTAAGGAGCCAATTTACTATTACTCTTTCATTCCATCTCGAATTTTCTACAATTCATAGTGATGAATCACTGCACTGGTCACTAAGGGGTCAATTTACGATTACTCTTTTATTTCATCTGGAATTTTCTACAATTCATAGTGATGAATCTCTGAACTATTGACTAAGAAGTCAATTTACTGTTACTCTTTAATTCCATCTGGAATTTTCTACAATTCATAGTCATGAATCTCTGCACTGGTAACTAAGGAGTCAATTTGCTAATATTCTTTCATTACATCTAGAATTTTCTACAATTAATAGTGATAAATCTCTGCACTGGCAACCATGAAGTGAATTTAATATTACTCTTTCATTCCATCTGGAATTTTCTACAATTCATAGTGATGAATCTCTGCACTGGTGACTAAGAAGTCAATTTACTATTACTCTTTTAGTCCATCTGGAAAATTCTACAATTAATAGTAATGAATCTCTGCACTGGTCACTAAAGAGTCAATTTACTACTACTCTTTCATTCTATCTGAAATTTTATACAATTCATAGGGATAAATCTCTGCGCAAGTGACCAAGGCGTCAATTTACTATTACTCTTTCATTCCATCAGGAATTTGCTACAATATATAGTGATGAATGTCTGCACTGGTGACTAAGGGGTCAATTTACTATTACTCTTTCATTCCATCTGGAATTTTCTACAATTCATAGTGATGAATCTCTGCACTGGTAACCATTAAGTGAATTTAATATTACTCTTTCATTCCATCTGAAATTTTCTACAATTCATAGTGAGGAATTTCTAAACTGGTGACTAAGGACTCAATCTACTATTACTCTTTCCTTTTATCTGGAATTTTCTGCAATATATAGTGATGAATCCCTGCACTGATGACTAATGAGTCAATTTACTATTACTCTTTCATTCTATCTGAAATATTCTACAATTCATTGCGTTGCATATCTGCAGTGGTGACCAAGGAGTCAATTTACTATTACTCTTTCATTCCATCTGGAATTTTCTACAATTCATAGTAATGCATATCTGCACTGGTGACTAACGAGTCAATTTACTATTACTCTTTCATTCCATCAGGAATTTTCTACAATTTATAGTGATAAATCGCTGCACTGGTCACTAAAAAGTCAATTTACTATTACTCTTTCACAGTTGATAGGGATAAATCTCTGCACTGGTCACTAAAGAGTCAAATTACTATTACTCTTTCGTTCCATCTAGTATTTTCTACAATTCATAGTGAAGAATCTCTACACGGGTGAATAAGTAGTCAATTTACTATTACTCTTTCATTCCATCTAGAATTTTCTACAATTCAGAGTGATGAATTTCTACACTGGTGACTATGGAGTCAATTTAATATTACTCTTTCATTCCATCTGAAATTTTCTACAATTCATAGTGAGGAATTTCTACACTGGTGACTAAGTAGTCAATTTACTATAACTCTTTTATTCCATCTAGAAAATTCTACAATTAATAGTGATGAATCTCTGCACTGGTGACTATTGAGTCAATTTACTACTACTCTTGCATTCCATCTGGAATTTTATAGAATTCATAGAAATAAATCTCTGCACTGGTCACTAAAGAGTCAATTTAATATTACTCTTTCATTCCATCTGGAATTTTCTACAATTAATAGTGATGAATCTCTGCACTGGTGACTAAGGAGTCAATTTATTATTACTCTTTCATTCCATTTGGAATTTGCTACAATATATAGTGATGAATCTCTGCACTGGTGACTAAGGAGTTAATTTACTATTACTCTTCTAGTCCATCTGGAAAATTCTACAATTAATAGTGATGAATCTCTGCACTGGTGACTAAGGAGTCAAATTACTATTACTCTTTTATTCCATCTGGAATTTGCTTCAATATATAGTGATGAATCTCTGCACTGGACTATTACTCTTTCATTCAATCAGGAATTTTCTACAATATATAGTGATGAATCCCTACACTGGTGACTAAATAGTCAATTTACTATTACTCTTTCATTCCATCTGAAATATTCTACAATTCATAGCAATGCATCTCTGCACTGGTGACTAAGGAGTCAATTTAATATTACTCTTTCATTCCATCTAGAATTTTTTACAATTCATTATGATGAATCTCTGCACTGGTGACTAAGGAGTCAATTTACTATTACTCTTTCATTTAATCTGGAATATGCTTCAATATATAGTGATGAATCTCTGCACTGGTCACAAAGGGGTCAATTGACTATTACTCTTTCATTCCATCTGGAATATACTACAATTCATAGAGATGAATTTCTACATTGGTGACTAAGGAGTCAATTTATTATTACTCTTTCATTCCATCTGAAATTTTCTACAATAGTGATGAATCTCTGCACTGGTGACTAAGGGGTCAATTATTAAGGGAAAATAATTCTTTAATTCTATCTGGAATTTTTTACAATTCATAGTGATGAACCCTGCACTGGTGACTGAAGAGTCAATTTACTGTTACTCTTTAATTCCATCTGGAATTATCTACAATTCATAGTGATGAATCTCTGCACTGGTGACTAAGGGGTCAATTGACTATTACTCTTTAATTCCATCTGGAATTTTCTACACTTCATAGTGATGAATCTGTGCACTGGTGACTAAGGAGTCAACTTACTATTATTCTATCATTCCATCCGGAATGAAAGAGTAATAGTAAGTTAAAGTTAGTTTCCATTATAAGTAGTTAAAATTAGTTTCATTTTACCTTAAATCTGAGAGGTCCAATGGGTGGTTTACCATAAGGTATACCTTGAAAACTGAAGCACTCTGCGCCATCCTTGTCCTTGAAGGTTGCTCCTTTTATTTTGCCATTACTGGTCGATACTATCACACCAGCGCACAAATAGCACGGCAAAATACTTAGGTATATCAAGAATTCTGGTAAATGCATTGCAACAGACGATTTACAATGCTACAAACTGGGCATTCGCAGCGTGTTCATTATAAATGCAAGACCCAAACTTGAAACGTTCTTTATCACCATTGACCTCTGGAGTTACAGACTTTTCTAGGCTTAGATAATTGAAATGCTTTAAGGTCATTGATAGCCACTGAACTTGAGCGGAACTTTACAATATGTGTAAATAAATGTACAATGAGGTTGATAGGAATATTTTCCAAACCTTTTTTTATTGTTGGTGCACATTTTTTTTATTAAAATTTTTCCCGGATAATATAAAGTTCTAAAGGCTACTTATGCAGCTCCTGAAATATGTCCACTTTAGCGTTTACAACAGATAGGTCGACTATTTTAAATTATTTCAATTCACTCTCGGAATTATATCGGCAATTTTATATTCTGATTATATTCCGAGAATTTCCGAGAATCAGAATAAATTATTCTGTTCTTCTGTTCTTAGAAACAAACATTGCATTTTATATTAATCTTTACGATTATCTCTGTAGAAACATTTTAACAATGGCTTCATATAATTTTCTGAGAATTCTGAAAATTTAATCAGAATATAATATCTATTCTTGGGTTCTTAGAGTACTGTTTTTAGAAACATAAATCGCTTTTCAAAATTAATCATTACGACTATCTTTGTACAAACATTTTAACTATTGCCTCATATAATTTTCTGTGAATTCTGAAAATTTAATCAGAATATAATTTTCTGTTCTTCTCTGAGAATTCTGTTCTTCAAAGACATCGTTTATAAATTTTCAGTAAAAGTTTTCGTTTCGAAGAAATCATCATCAAGTTTATATTTATTTATAATGATGATAATGATGTTGATCCTTATCTTGGACACCCTGTATATTCTATATTTATTAATATTATTACGATATTAATATTTTTATAGTTCCTGTTAGACGTCGTTATGCATTAATTATCTTATCTTTCATTCAAAAACTTTATTTATATGTAATACGAATTCCACAATAATTTATAAACTTAATCATCTGGTTTCTTGTTATTCGCTGATTATATTATCAGCTGTAAGAATGCCAACTTTAAGTGAAATAACACGATTATCGCTGTGTATTGGTTACGCCATTAGATATAACATTGTTATGTCATAGGTCATACTAGGTCAATACCTATCACTGGATCAAATAGTTTTTCAAACATATCACTTCACAATTTGTTTAAATCAAAACTTCTTTTAGACATCTACCTTGAAATTCAAAAACACATAGAATATTCTGCTTTAAAAACTTTATACTGCTCATAAAAAAAAAACAGTAGCTCCAGGCATAACAGATAGATGATGAAAGGTAGAATTATACTGTTCTTCTGTTCATAGAATTCTGTTCTTTTATTCTTCCAAAAAAAAAACACAGCGTTCAACATTAATCTTACTCTACAATTATCTCTGTAGAAAAAAATAACTATGGTCTAATATGATTTTCTGAGAATTCTGACAATTTAATCAGGATATAATATTCTGTTCTTGGGTTCTTAAAATTCTATTTTTAGAAACAGAAATGGTTTTGTAAAATTAATCTTTACGATTATCTTTGTAGAAACATTTTAACTATTGAATCATATAGTTTTCTGTGAATTCTGAAAATTTAATCAAAATGTAATATTCTGTTCATCTCTTAGAATCCTGTTCTTTGAAACATAGCACCAGGCATAAAAGATATATGATGAAAGGTAGTTACAAAAGATATAATACAATGATGGAGGCAATACTTTGATCAGCTAACAGAAGCCAGAAAGCAGAAGAGGAAGATGAAGAGCAAGATCAAGATGAAGAGAACTAATGAAGATAAGAAATAATGTATGCAATACTTTGATGAGCTAACAAAAGCCAGGAAGAAGAAGAGGAACATTAAGAGCAAGAGCAAGATGAAGAGAAAGTATGAAGATAAGAACTGAACAAAAGGAGTAGGAACAAATAAAACAAATATGTATAGAAGAGATTGCAGCAGGATTCAAAAAATAAGTATCGTAACTGTACGAGAACAGGACAACACTACAGTAGAATTGATAACATGTATGGACGACAAAGGAAACAAAAATTTTTGAATTCATTAGAGGAAAACAAAACAATAATAGAAGTACCGAAATAATGTAATATGGGGACAATACCATCAATGTACAAAAAGGGAGTCAAAAATGAATGCTTGACCTACAAAGATATAACACATGTAAGCATGACGGAAAACGTACAAAGAAGAATGGTAGATACAAATAGATTAAGAGAAAAAATGACCCGACGTTAGAATAGGTGAAACATGGATTTAGGAAAAGCAGAAGCACTTAAGGCAAAAGAGCACAAATAAGGAGATTTGGTATATAAGAGTTATTATTTGCAGACTATATAATACTAAGTCGAAAATTAACGGACATTATTCATCATTATTCATTTATATTCATATTCATATCTATATTAATATTCATATGTATATTAATATTCATATCTATATTCATATTCATATCTATATTCATATTCATATCGATATTCATATTCATATCTATATTCACATTCATATACATATTAATATTCATATTTATTTATTCATGAAGAACTGTGTGAATGTTAGAATAGGTGCCACATGGATTTAGGAAAAGCAGAAGCACTTAAGGCAAAAGAGCACAAATAAGGAGATTTTGTATATAAGAGTTATTATTTGTAGACGATATAATACTAAGTCAAAAATTAAGGGACATTATTCATCATTATTCATTTATATTCAAATTCATATCTATATTCATATTCATATCTATATTGATATTTATATCTATATTAATATTCATATCTATATTCATATTCCTATCCATATTAATATTCATATTGATATTTATATTCATGTTCATATTTATTTATTCATCAATATTCACAGAATATTATGTCAGCATCATACTTATTGGGGCGAGACATTATTCATCATTATTCATTTATATCCATATTCATATCTATATTAATATTCATATGTATATTATTATTCATATCTATATTCATATTCATATTCATATCCATATTAATATTCATATTGATATTTATATTCATATTCATATTTATTTATTCATCATTATTCACAGAATATTATGTTAGCATAATACTTACTGGGGCGAAGATTATTGGGGCAAGACATTATTCATCATTATTCATTTATATTCATATTCATATCTATACTCATATTCATATGAATATTAATATTCATATCTATATTCATATTCATATTCATATCCATATTAATATTCATATTGATATTCATATTCATATTTATTTATTCATTATTATTGAATAACAATACAGAATATTATGTTAGCATAATACTTATTGGGGCGAAGATTTCACAGGACCATATTTATCATAAACTTCCTTCCAAAAATAAAATCGTTCCTTATCTGGATCGACACCTGCAGTTAAGGCTGCATCAATGTTTAGATAATTAAGTTTTTCTTTAGTCACTGGAAGCCATTCAACATTATTCGCCTTGGGAATGCCATGTTTTGCAAAACTGGTGAATAATGCTACGATGTTGTCAATTATAATATCTTCATTACTTCCTGAAGTTATTACAGGGGTTTTGATTGTCTTGAACAAATATCCCAAATCATCAATGTGAGATGCACCTAAAAATTAGTTTCATGAAATTTATAACAACAATTTATAAATGGTGACTTGAATGAAAGCATGGATAAGTGTCAAAAATTTAAAATTAAGTTGTTTCACGTAAAACCGTTCCATCGATAATAGCCTGAAAAGCGAGCTATGTGCTATTATTATTATGCCAATGCATAAGTTTATATTGTAATTTATTGTTTGTTCAACAAAACATACATACATAAAACTAAATTACATCAACTACATTAAATTAATAGTAAACTACATTAAATTTATAAAAAGCAGATAACTCAAAACTATGATTTTGGCATTTATCCCAGTTTTCATTTCAAGTCTTCAAATTATCCAGAGAATTTTCTATGAAAAAGTGAGATTTGAACCAAGTGGTTTTATTTATAGTAATAAATTGCGCCAATAAAGCCTGGAGCACATTCAGAAGCAACTGACGGAGCTGACGCAACTGACGCAGCTCACGCAGCTACCACAGCTAACGCAGTTGGCGCAGCTAACGCAGCTGACGCAGATAACGCAGCTAACGCAGCTATCGCAGCTATCGCAGCTATCGCAGCTAACGCAGCTAACACAGCTGACGCAGTTGACGCAGCTAACGCAGCTGACGCAGATAACGCAGCTAACGCAGCTAACGCACCTAACACAGCTAACGCAGCTAACGCAGCTAACACAGCTAACACAGCTGACGCAGCTGACGCAGCTAACGCAGCTAACGCAGCTAACGCAGCTAACGGAGCTAACGCAGCTAACGCAGATAACGCAGATAACGCAGCTAACGCAGCTGACGCAGCTGACGCAGCTAACGCAGGTGACGCAGCTGGCGCAGCTAACGCAGTTTAAGCAGGTAACGCAGCTGGCGCAGCTAACGCAGCTGAAGCAGCTTACGCAGGCAACGCAGGGCAGCGCAGTGTAACTACATTTACGCAGCCAATAAGAAAAGCGAAATTACTAATATCGCTTATCAATGTGCGACAGGCTCAAATAGTGTTGCATTTACCTTTGACAAGAGCAGTTTCAGCAGTTAACTGTTTAAAATAGTTTAGGCCAGTGTCACCACTGAATCTGTACAGAAACACCGGATTTTCAGGATGATGCATGTGCGCTTTTAACGTGTTTATAATGCCCGATAAAAACCAAACATCAGTTGATAAGTCTGTACAATTATCAAGGTTTTTAACGCTGGGTTCTTCGTTTCCAAAATAGAAGGTTTTTAGTTTTTGTTTGAATTCATCAGCTTCGTTTTGCGTAAAATTTAAATCACTTGGAATGTAAGGCGTGAAGTCGTCTATTATATGCGGTTTATGATTATATAATCGATAAATGATTTCCATGGCGAGTCCGTCCTTATCAGTATAACCCAACATGTAAGGCACTTTATTGTATTTTCCAGATGTTATGGCATCCAAAGATTTCATCGTTATGAATGCTCCAGGGTGATCTTTTTCTACTACAGGACTAGAATCGAATTTCTCGTGAACTGGAATAACCTACAAATAAATTGAGAGGTTTAGGTGACTTAGTAGTTATTTATTTTTCACTTTGCTATAATAGAATGGTAACTCCTAGGGTACGAGATACGTAAACATGTCCATAACAACAGGGGCGTAATAAGAGGGCGTAATGAATTCATTACATCGTAGAGTGTATTTTCATGTAAGCATATCCATAACAACCAAGGCGTAATGAATTCATTACGTCCTCTTATAACGCCCAGGTTGTTATGGATATGTTCTCACGAAAATACACTCCACGATGTAATGAATTCATTACACCCTTTTATTATGCCCTAGTTGTTATGGATATGTTTACACGAAAATGGAGTATATTTTCATGTTAACATATCCATAACAACCAGGGCGTAATAAGAGGGTGTAATGAATTCATTACATCATAGTGTGTATTTTCATATAAGCATATCCATAACCACCAAGGCGCAATAAATTCATTACGCCCTCTTATAACGCCCAGGTTGTTATGGATATGCTTAAATGAAAATATACTCCAGGGCGTAATAAATTCATAAATTCATTACGTCCGCTTATTACGCCTTGGTTGTTATGGATATGTTTACACGAAAATGGAGTGTATTTTCATGTAAACATATCCATAACAACCAGGGCGTAATAAGAGGGTGTAATGAATTCATTACGTCGTGGAGTGTATTTTCACGTAAGTATGTCCATAACAACCAAGTCCTAATAAGAGGGCGTAATGTATGTATTACGCCTTGGTGGTTATGGATATGCTTACATGAAAATACACTCTACGATGTAATGAATTCATTACGCCCTCTTATTACGCCCCTGTTGTAATGGATATGTTTACGTATCTCGTACCCTAGGAGTTACCATACAATTATGAGTGTATGTTCATGTAAACAAATCCATACCAACCAGGGCATAATAAGAGGGTGTAATGAATTCATTACGCCATGGAGTGTATTTTCTAGACTAAGAGAAGAAAAAGTAAAAAATAAAGTCTTGTATGCACTACGGCGTCATCGAACGATTACATCCATCGAACGATATCCATCTCTCGGGCTAAAGCCCTCGAGTTAGATTTCATCGTGGTCCGGGCGTAATCATCGTAGAAACGCCCTTGGTGCATAAATAGCTGTTATGTATTAAGGCCTTAAATATGCGTTTTTGGCCTGCGTCGTGTTTTGGGTCAAAAACTCGTTTATGGCCATAGGAAATACATACAAAATTTTATGCACGACTCAATGTTCTATTGTTTAAACATAATATGATTATAGAAATTAATTGGTGACATCCTGACATTAATAAAATTAAAATTTGAAATTAAAAATAAACTTCATAATATTTTGATTTTTATGCTGAAACATAATATGATTTAGGTGTTATAACATTACTAAATTAAAATTTGAATTTAAAATTCTAATTCAAAATTTAAAAAATTAATTGCTTCATGTACCAAAATCGCCTACGCTCGAGGGATCGAGTACGGCACTCCGAGAAGAAAGAGATGTACCTTGGTTACCCTTGAAGGTTACCAGTTATTACTACAAACAATAAACATATTAATATTAACCATATTATTATTAGTCATCGTATTAGCCATATTAGTGATAGTCATAGTATTAGCCATATTAGTATTGCAAAACTTTTTATTGCCTAAGAGCCATATTGAGTTCTAGGGCCATAAAAGCTCGTTTATGTCCGCTTTGCGCCCCCATAATCAAACATTACAGACAAGTCTTGCGACAAGTCGACAAAAATGTAAATAGTCATATAAATTCGTTTTGGCGCGGAGTTGTTCAGTATATCTTTGATTGTTTGTGAAATTTGTGATTTTAGAAATAAATAGGTGTCATAATGACATTACTAAAATTCAAATTTGAGTTCAAAATTCCAATTCGAAATTCCAATTCTAATGACTAATAATTCTAAATGACTAATTAACTTGCCTAATTATTAATAATTTATTAATAATTATTACTTATTAATAATTAGGCAATTAATAGGTGTTATAGTTACATTACTAAAATTCAAATCATTGCAATTCCACTTTAATAATTGCAAATTTGACAGCAACACGTAACGTTTTCTTACTAAAAACTAAAATTTTTACTTTTTTTTAAATTTTTGCCAAAAAATGCAACTTTTACATTAATCATTGCAATGTTGATAAGTATTAATTGAAATTTAGACACTCAAAACTAAAACTTTGACAGTAGGTACTGTATGAAATTTTAACCGAAAAAACTGAAACTTTACGAAAAATGAAAATTTACGTAGACGTCAAAATTCTTGTAGACTAAACGCTTTCACAGTTTCATCATTGCAATTTTGACATTAATAACTCCAAGTTTGACAGTAATACGTGAAGTTTTGATACCAAAAACTAAAACTTTGGCATTTTTTGGAATTTTTACCCCAAAAAATGCAACTTTGAGAATAATTATTTCAATGTTGGTAAGTAATGATTAAAATTTGGCCACTCATTACTAAAACATTGACAGTGCTGTATGAAATTTTAACTGAAACAACTCATACTTTATGAAAAAACAAAATTTGCCAGTAGTCGTCGAAATTCCAGTAGACTAAACGCTTTCACAGTTTCATCATTGCAATTTTGACATTAATAACTCCAAGTTTGACAGTAATACGTGAAGTTTTAATACTAAAAACTAAAAGTTTAGCATTTTTTTTGGATATTTTTGCCTATAAAATGCAATTTTGATATAAATCATTTCAATGCTGATAAGTATTAATTAAAATTGGGCAACTCAAAACTAAAACTTTTATAGTGCTGTATGAAATTTGTACCGAAACAACTAATACTTTATGAAAAATCAAAATTTAGGAGTAGTCTTTGAAATTCCAGTAGATTAAACGCTTTCACTGTTTCATCATTGCAATTTTGACATTAATAACTCCAAGTTTGACAGTAATATGTGTAGTTTTGATATCAAAAACTAAAACTTTGGCATTTTGTTTTAAATTTTTGCCAATAAAATACAATTTTGACGTCAATCATTTCAATACTGATAAGTATTAATTAAAATTTGGCCACTCAAAACTAAAACTTTGACAGTGCTGCATGAAATTTTTACCGAGGCAACTCATACTTTATGAAAAATCAAAATTTGCCAGTAGTCGTCGAAATTCCAGTAGACTAAACGCTTTCACAGTTTCATCATTGCAATTTTGACATTAATAACTCCAAGTTTGACAGTAATACGTGAAGTTTTGATACTAAAAACTAAAACTTTGGCATTTTTTGGAATTTTTGCCCCAGAAAATGCAACTTTGACATCAATCATTTCAATGCTGATAAGAATTAATTAAAATTTGGCCACTTAAAACTAAAACTTTGATAGTACTGTATGAAATTTTAACTGAAACAACTCATACTTTATGAAAAATCAAAATTTGCCAGTAGTCGTCGAAATTCCAGTAGACTAAATGCTTTCACAGTTTCATCATTGCAATTTTGACACGAATAACTCCAAGTTTGACAGTAATACGTGAAGTTTTGATATTCAAAACTAAAACTTTGACATTTTTTGGATATTTTTGCCAATAAAATGAAATTTTGACATCAATCATTTCAATGATGATAAGTATTAATTAAAATTTGGCCACTCAAAACTAAAACTTTGACAGTGTTAGATAGGTGGATACTGTTAAATGAAATTTTTACCGAAAACTCATACTTTATGAAAATTCAAAGTTTGCCAGTTGTCATCGAAATTCCAGTAGACTAAACGCTTTCACAGTTTCATCATTGCAATTTTGACATTAATAACTCCAAGTTTGACAGTAATACGTGAAATTTTGATACTAAAAACTAAAACTTTGCTATTTTTTGGATATTTTTGCCAATAAAATGCAATTTTGACATCAATCATTTCAATGCTGATAAGTATTAATTAAAATTTGGCCACTTAAAACTAAAAGTTTGACAGTGCTATATGAAAATTTTACCGAAACAAATCATACTTTGAGAAAAATCAAAATTTGCCAGTAGTCATCGAAATTCCAGTAGACTAAATTCTTTCACAGTTTCATAATTGCAATTTTGACATTAATAACTCCAAGTTTGACAGTAATACGTGAAGTTTCGATACCAAAAACTAAAACTTTGGCATTTTTTTTTGAATTTTTGCCCAAAAACGTGCAACTTTGACATTAATCATTCAATGTTGATAAGTATTAGATAAAATTTAGGCACTCAAAACTAAAACTTTGACAGTATGAAACAACAACCATATAAGTATTAGCCATATTTGTATCAGCCATAGAATTAGCCATATTAGTATTGCAAAGCTTTTTATTGACTAAGGACCATAATGAGTTCGAGGGCCATAAAAGCTCGTTAATGGCCGCTTGGCGGGGCAATAATCAAAAATTACAGATAAGTCGTGCAAGAAAATGTAAATAGTTATACAAATACGTTTTGGCCCTAATGGTTCAGTACATACCGTATTAGTATTAGCCATATTTGAATTAGCCACAGTGTTAGCCATATTAGTATTGCAAAACTTTTTATTGCCCAAGGGCCATAATAAGCTCTAGGGCCATAAAACCTCGTTTATGTCCGCTCTGCCGTGCAAGAATCTAACGTTACAGATAAGTCATGCATAAAAATATAAATATTCATACAAATCCGTTTTGGCGCTGATTGTTTAGTATATCTTCGAACGGCAGTTCCCTCAATTTTGCAAGATTTTCATTTTTGTCTGGCCCATTCAAATTCAGCCGCTTTTGAAGTTCCTCCAAGGTACCAGTCTTCCCATGGCTCCACGAGTTACCAGCTGTGCCACTCATGGACACAACCCGGTGAAGAAGGCCCTTATTCAGCGGCGAAAGCATCTGGAAATGGACACTAGCTCCTCCTGCGCTCTCTCCAATTACCGTAACGCTATTTGGATCACCGCCAAACTTTCGAATATTCTTCTGCACCCATCTGAGGGCCATGTTCTGGTCCTTCAGCCCTGCATTTCCGAAAACCTCCAGGCTGTCGTCCTCCGAGTTGAGGAAGCCAAATAAGCCCAAGCGGTAGTTAATGGTTACCAGGAGGACGTCTGCGGGCATTAGAAATTCCGCCCCGTAATATTCTGTCGAGCCACTGCCTTCAATGAAGGCTCCACCGTGGATGAACACAATAACGGATTTTAATTTTTCTTCGGCGGTTTCATGCGGCAACTAAACGAAATGAATCAAGATCAAAATAGATGGTAATAAACTATTATTATCTGTGACTGATAAATAAGTCGTAACCATGGCAACATAACGCCCTCATAATTAAACGGTGTTTTATGGATTATAATACACAGAACTTTCATAACGACAAAGTTTTAGTATTAAATCAAGTTGTCATTTGGTGTGGTTGCTAAGGCCGTTGCTAACGTTTGTTGACTCATAATACACCGGTGTTTTATGAATTATAAAACACGGAACTGTCATCACGACAATGATTTAGTATTAAGTCAAGTTGTCATTTGGTGTGGTTGCTAAGGCCGTTGCTAACGTTTGTTGACTAATAATTCACCGGTGTTTTATGAGTTATAAAACACAGAACTGTCAGCATGGCAATGTTTTACTATTAAATCGAGTTGAATTCAAAATCGAAATCGAATCGAACGCAGAAATATAGTTGCTAGGGTTGTTACTATCATTTGTTGGATGCTTCATTGTGTTAAGACGCCCTTCTTAAAATCAGTAATTTTGAATTTCAGAAGATTAAAAATTGCGAGTTTCATGTTTTCTTTCAAATCGTAGATCAAATGTGGTTTTTGACTCCCATATAATGTCTATAATTCACGAGGATGAAGTTTATACACGAGCCAAAGACGAGTGTATAATTTTCTTTACATTATATGGTAGTTAAATAATATACTGTTATAAGTACTATTTACTAAGTTATCTACTAAGTTAAGTACTAAGTTATCTACTTTTGGTGTATGCACGTTCAGGTATAGACAATCTTCTTGGCCAACAATTTTTGATAGCACCACTTGAGAGCATGGTGGCAAATCGGTTGTTGCTTCCAATGTACCTTCCCATTGTTCAGGTTCTTGAGGAGCCTGTGCAGGTACAAAATAGGTATTATCTAGTAAATAGGTAAAATCAGGTATTAGTTTATCATATCAATCATCAATGGAATTTTAATTAAAATCATAGTAATTAAATTATAACAAAATACATAATATACAGGGTGATTCTTCAATATTAAAAATTCGAATATCTTTCAGCCATCTTCAGATGGCTAAACAGTTTTATTAAGTGATACGTCAAAATTGACGTATGTCAACCTAATTTATATAAAAGACCCCTCTTATTTCTTGACAAGGTATCATTTCTTAGAGTTTTTTGCAATATTAAAGAATCACCCTGTATAAGAACAATAAAAATCATATATTCTATTGTTTTCTTCCTTCTTTATTGGAGTATTTACTAAAAATTGAACACCTCTGAATATGGCTGAAAGATAGACGAAACTAGCTAGTAAGGTGAAGAAGACATAGCTAAAATAACTTAAACAAGAAAACATCTTTATATCTAAACATATAAACTACCAGTAAGTACTACAATAAAGAAGGACGAAAACAATAAAAAATATAATAATAACTGATATCCAAAATGGATGAAACTATCATCTATAACAAAAATATACCAAAAATAACAATAATAATATATAAATAAAGGAAAAAATTGACGCATGCTAAATAACAATAACAATCAAATATTCAATTTCTCTGAGTCTTTGGAAAACTTGTATCCCACAAAAAATGTCAAGTTTCCAAATATCTTGAACATTTCAGTATTGTTATGGCAAAACATGGTGTCTGCATTTTTTTGTTATTTTACAGCAGAAGCAAAAACGATTTTGTATTTATAATGATTAATGTAGATTAGCATGTATCGTTGCAATAGTTATTTATAATTTGTAATTTTCGACAACATTCAACTTTTTGATCAACTGAAAGTATACTTTATTTGGGGCATTTAATGCCAAAAAGTGCATTTTGAAAAAAGAGGCAGATAGCATGTTTTGCCATAACACTACTGATTTATTGAAATATTTTGAACGTATTTATTCTGTTTTAGAAAATATACCTAATAAATAATGATACTTAGTTATTAATAAGGTTGGTTAGGTTAGGTTACCATTTACCATGTACATTTAAATATCTACTTTCAATCAAAATTTGTTTCTTGTTGTTGAGCCATTTTCAAAAAAGCAGTGTTAAGTTGCGTTATGGAACTATTAAATATTTGTTTTCAACCAAAATTCTCTCTCGATTTTGAGCAATTTCCAACCAAAAACAAATCGATGTAAAGTTGCATTAACAAATTGTAAAATATCAACTTAGTAGAGTACCTAGCACAATTCTAGTCCAATTTCCCATAAGGATTTACATAGAATTTACATGTAAAGTTGCATTAAGATATTATAAAATATCAACTTGGTAGAGAACTTAGGACAATTCTGGCCCAATTTCCCATAAGGATTGACATGTAAAGTTATATGAAGAAATTATAACATAACAACTTAGTAGAGTACCTAGGACAATTCTAGCCCAATTTCCCATAAGGATTTACATACGATTTATATGCATTAAGATATTATAAAATATGAACTTAGTAGAGTACCTAGGACAATTCTAGCCCAATTTCCCATTAGGATTTATATAGGATTTACATGTAAAGTTGCATTAAGAAATTATAGAATATTAACTTGGTAGAGTACTTAGGACAATTCTGGCCCAATTTCCCATAAGGATTTACATGTAAAGTTGTATGAAGAAATTATAACATAACAACTTAGTAGAGTACCTAGGACAATTCTAGCCCAATTTCCCATAAGGATTTACATACGATTTATATGCATTAAGATATTATAAAATATGAACCTAGTAGAGTACCTAGGACAATTCTAGCCCAATTTCCCATTAGGATTTATATAGGATTTACATGTAAAGTTGCATTAAGAAATTATAGAATATCAACTTGGTAGAGTACTTAGGACAATTCTGGCCCAATTTCCCATAAGGATTTACATGTAAAGTTGTATGAAGAAATTATAACATAACAACTTAGTAGAGTACCTAGGACAATTCTAGCCCAATTTCCCATAAGGATTTACATACGATTTATATGCATTAAGATATTATAAAATATGAACTTAGTAGAGTACCTAGGACAATTCTAGCCCAATTTCCCATTAGGATTTATATAGGATTTACATGTAAAGTTGCATTAAGAAATTATAGAATATCAACTTGGTAGAGTACTTAGGACAATTCTGGCCCAATTTCCCATAAGGATTTACATGTAAAGTTGTATGAAGAAATTATAACATAACAACTTAGTAGAGTACCTAGGACAATTCTAGCCCAATTTCCCATAAGGATTTACATACGATTTATATGCATTAAGATATTATAAAATATGAACTTAGTAGAGTACCTAGGACAATTCTAGCCCAATTTCCCATTAGGATTTATATGGGATTTACATGTAAAGTTGCATTAAGAAATTATAGAATATTAACTTGGTAGAGTACTTAGGACAATTCTGGCCCAATTTCCCATAAGGATTTACATGTAAAGTTGTATGAAGAAATTATAACATAACAACTTAGTAGAGTACCTAGGACAATTCTAGCCCAATTTCCCATAAGGATTTACATACGATTTATGTGCATTAAGATATTATAAAATATGAACTTAGTAGAGTACCTAGGACAATTCTAGCCCAATTTCCCTTTAGGATTTATATAGGATTTACTGTAAAGTTGCATTAAGAAAATATAGAATATCAACTTGGTAGAGTACTTAGGACAATTCTGGCCCAATTTTCCATAAGGATTTACATGTAAAGTTGTATGAAGAAATTATAACATAACAACTTAGTAGAGTACCTAGGACAATTCTAGCCCAATTTCCCATAAGGATTTACATACGATTTATATGCATTAAGATATTATAACATATGAACTTAGTAGAGTACCTAGGACAATTCTAGCCCAATTTCCCATTAGGATTTATATAGGATTTACATGTAAAGTTGCATTAAGAAATTATAGAATATCAACTTGGTAGAGTACTTAGGACAATTCTGGCCCAATTTCCCATAAGGATTTACATGTAAAGTTGTATGAAGAAATTATAACATAACAACTTAGTAGAGTACCTAGGACAATTCTAGCCCAATTTCCCATAAGGATTTACATACGATTTATATGCATTAAGATATTATAACATATGAACTTAGTGGAGTACCTAGGACAATTCTAGCCCAATTTCCCATTAGGATTTATATAGGATTTACATGTAAAGTTGCATTAAGAAATTATAGAATATCAACTTAGTAGAGTAACTAGGCCAATTCTAGTCCAATTTCTTGTAAGGATTTACATAGGGGTTTAAATGTATATTTTTGCCATTTTGTTTCTATTGACGGGTGAAATTCCCTTCCGATACCCTCTCAATGGAAGGTATTGTATACGCTTAGATACCCTCCCGATACCCTCAGGTACCCTCCCGATACCATCCAATACCATTCCCGGAGAATATTTGGAGGGCATCGGGATGATATGGGATGATATTGCGAGGGTATCGGAGGGTATCGGAGGGTATCGGGAAGGTATATGAAAATATTAGGAGGGTATTGGTATAGGTAGGAGGGTATAGGAAGGATATGGGCGTGTATTTGGAGGGTATCGGATATCGGAGGGTATAGGGTATAGGAGGGTATAGGAGGGTATTGGAAGGATATGGGCGTGTATTGGGAGGGTATCGGATATGGTGAAAATGCACTTTTAGACCTCTATGTGAATTCTTATGGGAAAATGGGCTAGAATTGTCCTAGGTACTCTACTCAACTTTCAACCCAAAATTATTACCTGTTTTTGAGCCATTTTCAACCAAAATCAATAACGAATTAGCGTTAAGAAACAATAGAATATCAATTTTAAACCCAATAGCCTCTCGTATTTTGAATTGTTGTGCTGACAAAATTTATGGCACAACCACATATTTTTATGTAAATAGTCATTAGTCATTAGCTAAAATGTTATTATTAAAAGTGACATCTGAAACGGGATCATAATCTGTTTGTCAAGCACTGTTAGTTTAGCAGACTTATTGTTTCTAAAATGATTTTTTTCTACCACAGTGCGTAAACTAAGTTTTTACGCACTGTTCGTAGTACATAAAGTGACACTATTTAGCACAAGTGCGTAAAAATATCAAATGTGCGTAAAATAAGTTTTACAATATTATTCTGCATCAAATTTTACTTAGTCAACTACAACATTCATTCATTCAACATTCAATTCAACATTAATTTGAAATCAGTTAAAACTCTAAAGATTGAGTTAATAATACCATTGTTGCAATGTGAGATATAATTTTTTTTCATAATAACTGTTGCAGAAAAAACTTTGCATGATACACTTTCGTAAAGTGCATTTTTGCACTCGCGTTATTTGTTGAACTCGGCTGTGCCTCGTTTAACAAAATTCACGCTCGTACAGAAAAGCACTACTTTACGAACTGGTATCATATATAACTAGTATGTCATTAATTACTATTTAATTATATTAATTATTTATATATTATTATTATTATTTAATTAACTTATTATTATTATTATTATTATTATTATTTAAAAACTTCTGAAAGTAAATACTATGATAATAATAATAATATTAATAAAAATAAAATAATAATAATAATAATAGTTGGGACACCCGATATAATATATTAATACGAGTAAAAGTCAGATAAAAATGGTGAACCATATAATGATAAATTTGAAATATTTTGACCATGCTGTACTTTGTCTGAATGGTAGGTACTTACAGAAAATCTTAAATTTCCGATTGGTGGTTTTGCATACGGTACAGCGAGGAAGCTGTAAAATGCATTTCCTTTTCGGTCAATGCCAGATTTTCCCGATAATTTTCCTTGATCCAATTCAACCAATATCTCATTACCAAAACAATGTACAGAAATGTACAATAACACAGCAATGTAAGAAATCATCGTATTTCATGTAGCGTGCAATCAATACTGTCTCTAAATTTTTTATTACAAAACACTGAAATATAAGCATAAGTAATCTTTGTTATCGCAGGATTGACCTTTATGTATGTCCCAAACGTACTTTAAATGCGACCATTTGATACTTTCTCATTTAATTATCTGGATAGTCCATATTAAAAAACAGAGAAACGACTTGCAATGTTTTTACCACAAAAATGTGGAAACCACAAAAACATTTTGTGGTAAAAACATAACAAGTTGTTTCTATGTTCCTTTCTCATTTATTTCTATCCTAATATCAGTAAAAATTAGTAATGAGAGAAAGACCTCTAGTCGATAGCCCAATAGAGATCGTTACAGTTAATAATGATATAATTGTTGTTTTATTGGAACTAGGCGGAACGTATAATGCCAAAATTCGGAAAATTTATTAAAAATGGCAAATTTTGCGCAATATTTGAAAACATCGTGAATTGGTTTTTATTTTAAGGATTGTGAACGTAACTAAAGGAGTGTGATAAAAAAAAACCCACAAAATCTATGCAATTTGCAGGAATTATCAGAAGTTGAAAGTAAAAAAGAAGAAACTAACAACGAGAAAAAGCAGAAAATTTAATAATAGTATCAAAATATACTACACATTAATATACACGTCTAAGTTACACTATATTTTATCTAATTATTTCAGAAATTGCAAAAAAGTTGACAAATATATATGTGTGCACTGAAATATGTACGTGTTGCATTTGGTTGAATTTTTAAGATTGATATAACATTTTCAAAGATTGGATCGGTAATTATTCAAATTATTTAAAATTAGTAGAAAGTAATTATTATATACACAAATGTTTTCAGCGATAAGATAATTGTCGGAAGGAAACACAGTGAATACACAAACAACGATTGGTATGCAAATATTTTAGAAGTAATTCAACGAGTAATGGTATAAATAACGATTTGTATGCAAAACTGTTATAAGTGACTGGCAGAAAAATACCCATTCATTGAGAAACAGTCAGTTAACAGTCGATGTGTATAGTAAGTTGAAATATTTACAGGAATAATTGAAATGTGAATAAAAGCTATTGAAATTAAGACAGTGAACATTGTGACACAGTGATATTGAAACCTTGGTAAAAATAATTGAGAGTTTGACATATAAGTTAAAAATTTGACAGTAATTATTGAAATACGTGACATGTATAGAATGTTTGAAGAATATTATTGCAAATCTACCAGGAGTTATTTAAATATTAATGAAAGTAATTGAAAATTTAACAGTAATAATACAAACCGTGGTAAAATGCTAAAAATAAATGAGATTTTGACATATAAGTTAAAAATTTGACAGTAATTATAGCAATACGTGACATGTATAGAAAGTTTGAAGAAAATAATTGAAAATTTATCAGGAATTATTTAAATATTAATAAAAGAAATGGAAAATGTGTCAGTAATAATACAAACCCTGCTAAACTGGTAAAAATAATTGAGATTTTTACATAAAAGTTAAAAATTTGAGAGTAATTATTGAAATACATAACAAGTGTAGAAAGTTTTACAAAAATTGTTTAAATTTTAGCAGGAATTAATTAAATATTAATGAAAGTAATTGAAAATTTGACAGTAATTAATAATTATACAAACCGTGGTAAAATTGTATACATAATTGAGATTTTGACATAAAAGTTAAAAAATTGACAGTAATTATCGAAACACGTGACACGTATAGAAAGTTTAAAGAAAATTATTGAAAATTTGTCAGGAAATATTTAAATATTAACGAAAGTTATTGAAGATTTTACAGTAATAATTCAAACCTTGATACACATAATTGAGATTTTGACAAAAAAGTTAAAAACTTGACAGTAATTATAGAAATACGTGACACGTTTAGAAAGTTTGAAGAAAATAAAGAAAATTTATCAGAAGTTATTTAAATATTAACGATAGTAATTCAAAATTTGACAGTAATAATTCAAACCTTGAAAAACATAAAAGTTATAATGAACATTTCTTTAAAAATTCTAAATTCCATAGAGGATCTTTCTTATTTAAATAGTTACTAACTTAAATGAGACCATTAATACATAATTGTGTACCCAAAAAGCTGCTATTGGAGAAAATGAATTGGAAATTTTCGCAATAAAAATGTATGCTTTCTGTATAATTTGCCGGAATGATAATTGCTAATTATGATTACGATTAATGATTAATTGTGATTATGATTAATGAGGTGAAGCTAAATATTGTTTCAAAGAAAATAAAACCGCATTAATATATTATTATGTATTTGGTTCATATCTTGTTTGGTATCTAGTTTGATATCTTTTGTTACATATCTGGTTGATATCTTATTTGATATCTGTTGATATTTTGTTTGATATCTGGTTAACATATTGTTTCATATCTGGTTGATATCTTGTTTGATATGTTTTGTTTGTTATCTGATTGAAATCTTGATTGATATCTGGTTAATATTTTGTTTGATATCTTGTGTTTAATATCTTCAAAATTTTATGCCTTCCGTATAATTTGTCGGATTGATAATTGCTAATTATGATTATGATTAATGATAAATGGTGATTATGATTAATGAGATGAAGCTAAATATTATGTCGAAGAAAATAAACCCGCATTAATATATTATTATGTATCCGGTTGATACCTTGTTTGATATTTAGTCTGATATCTTTAGTTTGATATCTGGTTGATATCTTGTGTGATATCTGGTTGATATCTTGTTTGATTTCTGGTTGATATCTTGCTTCAAATCTGGTTGATATCTTGTTTGATATCTTTTGTTTGTTATCTGGTCAAAATATTGTTTGATATCTTTTGTTTGATATCTGATTAATATCTTGTTTGATATCTTGTGTTTAATATCTTCAAAATTTTATGCCTTCTGTATAATTTGTCAGATTGATAATTGCTAATTACGATTATGATTAATGATTAATTGTGATTATGATTAATGAGGTGAAGCTAAATATTGTGTCAAAGAAAATAAAACCGCATTAATATATTATTATGTTTCTGTTTGATATCTTGTTTGATATTTAGTTTGATTTGATTGAATATTTGGATGTTTCCTATACTTGGTGTCTCAAGGAATAAAGGTATTATTATTATTATTATTATTATTATATATTTTTTGTTTGATATCTGGTTGATATCTTGTTTTATATCTGGTTGATATCTTGTTTGATTTCTGGTTGATATCTTGTTTGATATCTTTTGTTTGTTATCTGGTTAAAATTTGGTTTGATAGCATTTGTTTGATATCTGGTTGATATCCTGTTTGATATCTAGTGTTTAATATCTGGAAGATATATTGTTTGATATCTGGTTGCTATTTTGTTTCAAATCTTATGTTTCATATCTTGTTTGATATATTTTGTTTGATATCTGGTTGATGCTGATACTTTTATTTTTTGTATACCTGATAGTTTTTGAAATATACTTCAGGTCTCTCCTATTTCACATTTTTGGTACTTTACGATACTGTCTTTGGAATCAGTGACAAGCATTGAAACGAGCAATAGAAAAATAGATACCTATTACAAAATTTAAACAAAAAAATCAAAATAAAAAATTGAATATCTCAAAAAAATTGAACTTAAAAAAAAATATAATCTTTATAAATTTTAGACGTAACTTCTGCCACATGAACTTCAATTAGAATAAAACTTAGATTAAAACAAATGAATAAAAAATTTGAAACAAAGCTATAGACCTATCAATTATTTTCATGCAAAAATCACTGAAATCTCCCAAGTGCTCTAAAAAACTTAAATATGGATGTTCAAAACGCTCAGTTAAACCGACAGGGCTATAAAGAGAGTACAATTAAACATACATACAGACAGAAACATAGTCATACAGACATAAAAACATAGCCATACAGACATCGAAACATAGACATAGACCAGATACATAGACATACAGACATAGAAACATAGGTTAGACATACATACATAAAAACATAGATATAGACATACAGGCTAGAAACATAGACATATACCTACATACAGAAATATGAACACAGACATACATATAGAAACATAGACATAGACATACATATCTAGACATACATACATAGAAACACAAACATAGACATACAGACATACTGACATAGACATACAGACTGGAAACACAGGCATATACCTACATACAGACATAGAAACATAGACAAAGATGTAGAAACAAAAACATACAGACATATACATACATACATAGAAACATAGATATAGACATACAGACATAAAAACATAGGCATAGAGATACAGATCAGAAACATAGGCATATACCTACATACAGACATAAAAACATAGACATAGAGATACAGATTAGAAACACAGGCATATACCTACATACAGACATAGAAACATATCACAGATATAGAAACATAGACATACAAACATAGACATACATACATAGAAACAGCCATGCAGACATAAAAACATATACATAGACATACAGACTAGAAACATAAACGTATACCTACATACAGACATAGGCATACATACATTTAACCATATACATAGACATACAGACTAGAAACATAGACGTATACCTACATACAGACATAGGCATACATACATTTAAACATAGACATAGACATACAGACATAGACATACATACATAGAGACATAGACATACATACATAGAGACATAGGCATACATACATATAAAACATAGTCATAGACATACAGATTAGAAACATAGGCATATACCTACATACAGACACAGAAACATAGACATATATATAGAAACATAGACATACATACATAGAAACATGTACATAGACATATACCTACATACAGACATATAAACATAGACATAGATATAGGAACATAGACATACCAAATGAGATGACAAAATTTACTTCACTAATGGATGTACAAAACGCTCAGTTAAAGCGGCTGGGCTACAAAGAGAGTACAATGAAACATACATACAGACAGAAACATAGTTATACAGACAGAAAAACATAGACATAGATATACATACATACATACATACATACATACATACATACATACATACATACATACATACATACATACATATATACATACATACATACATACATACATACATACATACATACATACATACATACATAGAAACATAGACATAGACATACAGACATAGAAACATAGACGTAGACATACAGACTAGAAACATAGACATATACCTACATACAGACATAGAAACAGAGACATAGACATAGAAACATAGACATAGAAACAGAGACATACACCATGAAACAGTGATTAAAAATGAGATGACAAAATTTACTTCAGTAATGGTTGAATGCACGTTTTAATAATTACTGGCAAGAATCTGAAACTACGAGTACCCCTCAAAAATTGTTCATCTTTGCCTTCCAGGCTGTTCATAGTACATGCATACTGCATTTATGAATTTGCAATCACAACAAATTCATTTGTTTTCGGCACGCTCGTGCCTTCTTATCTCATTTACTGCTATTTTTGTATATGTGCACCCAAACAGAGTAAAGGTTAATGTTACGATAATAGGGTAATGTATGGTTGATTTTCTTGCAACAAAACAGTTCTAAAGTTTCAGGAACACAGCCATGACGAAAATGGTTTCTTGCATTGCGGCACTTACGTTTGTTTTAATACAATGTTGCGCCAGCGAATTAATGGTGGAAGTGGATCAGGGAAAATTACTGGGCAAGTCTGGTGTTGATAGAAAAGGAAATACATTTTGTAGCTTCTTAGCAATTCCATACGCAAAGCCTCCAATTGGAGATTTAAGATTTGCTGTAAGTACCTTTACGTTTGTCTAACTTTTGATTATGTTACGCAAATACTTTAATGAAGTGTGAGAGAAGCAATGTGCTCGTTTGGAAATTAACTCCGGAAGAATTGGACTTATGAGAACCATAAGGCCGAAACCGGTCATAATATTCAAATGTACAAATATCTAAATATTATTGATTGAATTAATTTATCATACATATTAATTTAGGAACCTCAAGAACCTGAGAAATGGAAAGGCAATTTAAACGCAACGCAGGATTTGCCATCATGTCCCCAAATTTTTATAACAAAAATAACCGGCCAAGAAGATTGTTTGTTCTTGAACGTACATACTCCGGATGTATGTTTGGAATTGATTATTTATTTTCTGCTGCTTTAATTGTAATTATTTTATCAGTTACCGAGAAAGGGGTTCCGTAGGCTACGAAAACCTGTTATAGTGTATATACACGGTGGATCGTTCGTTGAAGGATCAGGATCAACAGAATACTTGGGTGCGGAGTTTCTGATGCCTGCAGATGTTGTGTTGGTGACAATAAATTATCGCCTGGGGCTTTTTGGTTTCCTGAGCTCAAAAGACGATTCCACCGAAGTTCCGGGAAATGCTGCTCTAAAAGATCAAATCATGGCTCTCAAATGGGTTAAAAAGAATATTAAGAAATTCGGAGGAGATCCCGATAGTGTGACGATAGTTGGGGAGAGTTCCGGTGGAGTTTGCGCACATTTGCATATGATATCACCACTCAGCAAGGGCCTCTTTCACAGAGTCATAGCAATGAGTGGCACAGCCGGTATAAGTGCTGCACATGGCAATCCTGGCACCTTAGAAATTCTTGCCGAGAAATTGAATATCAGAAGCTTAAATAAGACAGAAGTACTAGCAAAATTAAGGGCAGTGCCAAAAGACGACATATTAGAAATCCAGCGACTAAATTTTGTAAATATTTTCTAAAATAACAGTAATTACGTGATGTAACCATTTATTTTAGGATGCTCCCAGTAATGAGCAATTTGATTTGACTCCCGTGGTAGAAAAAGAACGTCATGGGGCCTTCTTAAGTACCAGGCCTATACCATCAGTAGTAGCTGGAGAATACAATAAAGTCCCTTTGATGCTGGGTTATACAAATAAAGAAGGGCTTTTCGTGGAAGTGCTCAACCGATTGTATGCTAATACGACATACGTACCGCAAGATTTCGATTTGTTTGTCCCTCGTGATTTCAACATAACGGCCAACGAGCGAACAGAATTGCAGCAAAAAATAAAAACCTTCTATTTCGGCAATGTAGAGCCTAGTCCTGAAACCCTCGACAAGTCTATAGACATCTCCACAGATGCATGGTTTCTTGCAGGAATAACCAATACAATAAGAGCGCATTTATACCATCCTGAATATCCAGTATACTTTTACAGATTCAGTGGTGATACTGCATTGAATTATTACAAACTTCAAACTCCTGAAACTTCCAGGATAAAAGGTACGTGATAAAATATAATTTGGCGAACCAAAAATTTAATTTCTTAATTTATAGGTGCTTCTCACGTTGACGATTTAGGATATATATTCAAGACAGTTAAGACTCCTGTAATAGTTCCTGGAAGCAGCGAAGATATTGCAATCGATAATATGGTTGAATTGTTTACTACGTTTGCCAAAGAAGGTTGCCCAAAAAGTGGCAGCGTCGAATGGCTTCCTGTGACGACAAATGAGTTGAATTATTTGAACACAGGCACTGTTTTGACTCCAGGTGTGGATCCGGATAGGAACAGGCTTGACTTCTGGAAAGGGATCTACGATAAATACGCCCCATTAAATAACACTGAACAATAAACAATCGCCCAATCATGCATATGTACAATTTACTGGCTTTAATTTAAATAATGAATTTCTTAAAATTAAAATATTAGTAATAGTATTAGCCTAAATGTATTCAAGCTGGAATATGTTTTGGTTTTTCTTCAATACCAATAAAAATTACGATTCTTATATTAACATGACAGAGGATGGAGTTCAAATGGAGGATCCAATTGAGACTTGGAAGTGAAATATGAAAGTGTCAAAATACATGCAATACAGCAAAAATTATCAAGTTTCTGGCACGAATTGAAAAGTTTAATGACAATTGCAAAGGTTTAACTAGAAAAAATGAAATTTTCATTTTAACTGAAAGGATATTGTTTCACAATGATGATATTGTCATTGAAATATATACATTTTTATTGAAACTTGCAAAATTTTGATTGCAAATTAAAAATTACAGTGAAAATTACCAAATTATGATCATACATTTAAAATCTCATTGCCAAATGCAACATATTTAATGAAAATGATTAAACTTACATCACAATGTATATAATATTCATGTAAAATTATTAGAAATTACAAATTTTGATTGGAAAATGCAAAATGTTGAATGCAAATTAAACAATACAATAAAAAAGTATTAAGTTTTTGGCACTAATTGAAAAGTTTAATGACAATTGCAAAGTTTTAACTAAAAAAGATGAAATTTTCGCCTTTACTGATAGAATATGGTTTTACACTGATGATATCGTCATTGAAATATAACATTTTATATTAAAAATTGCATAAGTTTGATTGCAAATTAAGAATTACAGTTACAATTCATTCCAAATTATCATCATACATTTACAATTTCACTGCCAAATGTGAGATATTTAAATGGCAATGATAAATTTTATATTAAAATGTTTAAAATATTCATAGAAAATGATAAGAAGTTACAAATATTGATTAGAAAATGCAAACTTTTGACTGCAAATTAAACAATACTATAAAAATTATTAAGTTGTTGGCACGAATTGAAAAATTTAATTACAAATGCAAAATTTTACCTGTAAAAGATAAAGTTTTCACTTTAACTGATAGAATAATATACTAAAATGATGATAATATCGTTGAAATATATAATTTTTTAATGAAAATTGCAACATTCAGATTGCAAATTAAAAAATACAGCGAAAATTACATAATTATCATCATACATTTAAAATTTCACTGCCAAATACAAGATATTAAATGGCAATGATGAAATTTGTATTAAAATGTATATAATATTCATGGAAAATAATTAGAAATTACAACTTTTAATTGAAAATTGCGAAATTTTGACTGCAAAATAAAAAAAACAGTAAAAATTATCAAGTTTTTGGCACGAATTGATAAGATTAATGACAATTACATTACAAAGTTTTAAAAGAAAAAGTTGAATTTTTCACTTTAACTGATAGAATATTGTTTTACGATGATGATATTGTCATTGAAATATACAAATTTTTATTGAAAGTTGCAAAACTTTGATTGCAAATTAAAAATTACACTTAAAATTATAAAATTATCGGCTTAGATTTAAAATTTCATTGCTAATTGCAAGACACTTAATGGAAACGATGAAATTTATATCGAAACGTCTAAAAAGTCTAAAAGTTTTCGGCACGAATATAAAAGTTTACTGGAATATTTACTGGAAAAGACGAAATTTTCATTGAAATTTTAATAATATCAGTTTAAAATTATGAAATTGTAATCACAAGTATAGAATTTGCAATTTTGACAATATTAATATTTACAATTTTGTTTGAAAATTACGAAATTTTAATTGTAAATTGCAAAATTCTGATTGCAAATAAAAAATTATAGTGAGAATTACATAATTATCGTCATACATTTAAAATTTCACTGCCAAATACAAGATATTAAATGGTAATGATGAAATTTGCATTAAAATGTATAAAATATTCATGGAAAACAGTTATAAATTACTTTTCATTGAAAATTGCAAAATTTGGACTGCAAAATAAACAATACAGTAAAAATTATCAAGTGTTTGGCACGAATTGATAAGTTTAATGGTAATTGCAAAGTATTAACTGGAAAAGGTGAAATTTTCACTTTAACTGAGAGAATATTGTTTTACAATGATGATATTGTCATTGAAATATACATTTTTTTAAAATTGCAAAAGTTTTATTGCAAAATAAAAATTACAGTGAATATTTCAAAATTATCATCATAAATCTCAAATTTCACTGAAAAATACAAGTTATTAAATGGTAATGATGAAAATTTTCATCAAAATGTATAATATTATCATGGAAAATGATTCGAAATTACAAATTTTCATTCAAAAATGCAAAATTTTGACAGTAAATTAAACAATACATTAAAATTTATAAAGTTTTTGGCACGAATTTAAAAGTTTAATGACAATTACAAAGTTATAAATGGAAAAGATGAATTTTTCACTTTAACTGATTGAATATTGTTTTACGATGATTATATTGTCATTGAAATATACAATTTTTTATTGAAAGTTGCAAAATTTTGATTGCAAACTAAAAACTATACTTAACATTATAAAATTATCATCTTACTTTAAAAATTTCCTTGCCAAATGTAAGATATTTAAATGGTAATGATGAATTTTATATTAAAATGTTTAAAATATTCATAGAAAATGATTAGAAATTACAAATTTTTATTGAAAATTGCAAAATTTTTATTTAAAATTGAAAAGGTTGATTGAAAATTGCAACATTCTGATTTCAAATTAAAAATTACAGTGAAAATTACATAATTATCATCATCATTTAAAATTTCATTGCCAAATATAAGATATTAAATAGTAATGATGAAATTTGCATTAAAATATATATAATATTCAAGGAAAATAATTAGATATTACAAATTTTCATTGACAAATGCGAATTTTTGATTGCAAATTGCAAAATTCTGATTGCAAATTAAACAATACTATAAAAATTGTATGTGTTTGGCACGAATTGAAAAATTTACTGGCAATTGCAAAATTTTAACTGGAATGGACGAAATTTTTACTTAAAATGATAGAATACTGTTTTAAAATGATGATATTGTCATTAAAATATATAAATTTTTATTGAAAATTGCAAACTTTTGAGTGCAAATTGCATAGTTCTGATTTCAAATTAAAAATTACAGTGACAAATACATAATTATTATCATACATTTAAAATTTCACTGCCAAATACAATATATTAAATGGTAATAATGAAATTTACCTTAAAAGGTATTAAATATTCATGAAGAATAATTAGAAATTAGAAATTTTGATTATAATTTTAAATTTTGACTGCAAATTAAACAATACTATAAAAATTATCAAATTTCTGGGACGAATTGAAAAGTTTAATGAAAATTGTAAAATTGTAACTGGAATACATGAAATTTTCCCTTTAGCAGATAGAATATTATTTTACAGTGATGATACTGTCATTGAAATATACAAATTTTGATTAAAAATTGCAAAATTCTGATTGCAATTGAAAAGATGAAATTTTCACTTTCATTGATAGAATATTGTTCTAAAATGATTATATTGTCATTGAAATATACAAATTTTTATGGACAATTACAAAACTTTTATAGCAAATTAAAAATTACTTGCAGAATTACATCTAAAATTACCAATTATTATAATCACCTATCACTTCACTTGGTTTTGAAATAAATCTATAAGTGAATAACTGAAGAAAAGTTACTCAGTTTATATTATTTAAATAATCATTAACTCTAGAAATTGTCAACAATTTTATTCTACTGTATAAATCAAACATTCTATTGGGTAATCTAAACCAAAATTAGTTTCTTTCAGAAATTACATTACATCTGACAAAAATTGAATTATTTTTATAAACAAATTATTGTTTTTATTAAAAATAATTTGTTACTGCTACAGTATTACAATTCTACAAAACTTGCACATAATTATTATAATCACTTATCACTTCACTTAGTTTTGAAATAAATCTATAAGTGAATAACTGAAGCAAAGTTACTCAGTTTATATTATTGCAATAACCATTAACTCTACAAATTGACAACAATTTTATTCTATTGTATAAATCAAACATTCTGTTGTGTATTCTAACCCAAAATCAGTTTCTTTCGGAAATGACATTATATCTGTCAAAAATGAATTGTTTTTATAAACAAATTATTGCTTTTATTAAAAATAATTTGTTACTGCTAATTTTTAATTACAATTTTACAAAACTTGCACATAATAATAATAATTTAAAATAAACATAAACATATAACTATTAAAACTCGTTAACAACTGACAACAGGAAAAATAAGAGTGAACATTTTTCCCATTGTCACTTGTTTTGACATTATTGTCAATTTCAATATTTGTCATTTTCCATTTTTTTAGGCCTACTGAATCGGATTTCAAGAACAACTAATTTACACACAAATTCTAAATTAAACTGCTTCTATCAATATTATGTTGAAGCTGATTTGTATTTGTAAATATTTCTACTAAATTTTCAGATAGTCTACAAAATTTATGCAATTTTATTGAAGCGGCACTTAAATTTACTAAATTTTCAACCAATTATAAATAATTTTTCTAATTATACTACTAAATCTGCAAACTATTCTACTATTTTTCACAGAATTTCCCCATTGCTGACTAACTCTTCTTCACGTATTTTTAAATAAATCTAGAAGTGAATAATTGGAGATTTTTTTTTTAAATAATCAGTAGCTCTACTAATCATTTAGTTTTGAAATAAATCTATAAGTGAATAACTGAAGAAAAGTTACTCAGTTTTTATTATTTAAATAATCATTAACTCTACAAATTGGCAACAATTTTATTCTATTGTATAAATCAAACATTCAAATGTGTTTTCTAAACCAAAACCAGTTTCTTTCGGAAATTGAATTATATCTGTCGAAAATTGACTCATTTTTATGAACATATTATTGTTTTTTTTTAAATAATTTGTTACTGCTGAAGTATTACAATTTTACAAAACTTGCACATAATTATTATAATCATTTATTACTTCACTTAGTTTTGAAATAAATCGATAAGTGAATAACTGAAGAAAAGTTACTCAGTTTTAACCCTACAAATTGTCAACAATTTTATTCTATTGTATAAATCAAACATTCTATTGGCTATTTTAAACCAAAATCAGTTTCTTTCGAAAATTAAATTATATCTGTCGAAAATTGAATTGTATTTATGAACAAATTATAGTTTTTGAAAAAAAAAATTCGTTGCTAAATTTTAATTACAATTTTACAAAACTTGCACATAATTATTGTAATAATTATTATTTATAATGAACAAAAACATATTATAACTCAATTTTTACTTTGTAAGTATCACTGTATGTCACAGTTTATAAACTGTGATACCTACAAAGTAAAAATTGCATTATTTATATATATATATATATATTATATATCATATATATATATATATATATATATATATATATATATATATATATATATATATATAATGTATCACGAAGTAAAAGCCTCCAGTGTTAACAAAAATATTATAACTCGTTAACAAGTGACAATAGGAAAAATGTTCACTTCTAATTTTCGATTTGTTTTGGCGTACTGAATCGGATTTCTAGAACACGGGCATCACTTTTGAGACACCCTGTATATATGAAATTTATCTTGTGATTTATTTTCTTTATGCTATCTATGAAAGTCCACCTCACCTACAAGAGAAAGCTGATATACTTCTGTGCTGAAGTTTCTTCTTCTTCATGTGCCGTCTCCATTCTGGAGGTTGGCTATCATCATTACTATCCTAATTTTGGAAACTGCAGCCCTAAACTACTTTATTTACCAGTATTAGTGTATCGATTTGATTACATTGTTGTATATTTGGGAAGAATACAGTTTCAATATAGTTTTCATGTACATCGCTCTTGTATAATGTGTTGCCGCTGTTAACATCTTGTAAATGTAAAATTTCAGCGATTGGCGGCATATACTGTAAATATGGTTGCCACAAGTTCATATTCTAAAAAGTGATTTTTTAAGTATATATTGCCTTAAATATATTGTCTTCTATATTTGTATCGTCTTAATATATTGTCTATTGTCTTCTATATCTCAATTGTCTTAATATATTGTCATTAACACCAGTGATCAACAAGAGGAACAAAATAACAATAACATTAACAAAACTTTAAACAATGATACGTTTAAGCTTAAGTTAATCAACTTTAAGCTATGATGCACGTTTTCGCCACTAATTTTATTTATTTCTAGATGTACATTTCACTCACTACGAGACAATCTTCAATAGATCATTAGAGATTTAGTTGAGAAAAGGTACCCTAACTACTCTAGGTACTCTAGGTACTCTAGGTACTAAGGTAAAGTTGAGAAAAGGGGAAAAGTGTATTATTGTTTAAATCAATCTTTCACGTGCTCAATAATACAGAGGGCTCAAAAAAGTGATGTCTACTTTTTCGCTGGATGCTAATTGATGGCACTATTCATGATGCAAATCAAACATGTTTTGCAATGTTGCTGAAATGTTGCATAGGATACAAGCAAATAATTTGACTTGAAGATTTTTGCAGATGTCATTATTCGTCATTATCTTTTACAGTTCTTTATTTGTGTTGTTCATAATAGTTACACAAGTCGATAGAAAAATTAAACAAATTTCGTTGGTACGAGTTGGAAAAGTTGACACCACTTTCTTGTGCGCTCAGTATATGCTATACAAAAACTTTGTCTGATATTATTAACGATATTATTAATATAAAAGTAATGCAGAGAATAGTTTATATAAAAATTTCATGCACACTATGCACATGAATTTGCAATCGCAACAAATTCAATTCGTTTCATGCTTTCTTATCACATTTGCTTCTAGTTTTGTATGCACGAGTATAACACAAATGTTATGATAATAGGGCAATATGTGGTTGACTTTCTTGCAACTAAACAGTTGCAAAGTTTCAGGAATACATCTGAAACGAAAATGATTTCCTGCATTGCAGTGTTTACATTTGTTTTAACTCAATGCTACGGCTGTGAAATACTGGTGGAATTGGATCAGGGAAAATTACTGGGCAAGTCTGGTGTTGATAGAAAAGGAAATACGTTTTATAGCTTCTTGGCAATTCCTTACGCAAAGGCTCCAATTGGAGATTTAAGATTTGCTGTAAGTACCTTTACGTTTGTCTAAGTTTTGATTATGTTACGAAAATAGTTTAATGAAGTGTGAGAGAAGCAATGTGCACGTTTGGGAATTAACTCCGGAAGCATTGGACTTATGAGACCCATAAGGCCGAAACCGGTCATAATATGTACAAATGTTTAAAATTATAATTATTAATTAAATTAATTTTTCATACATAATAATTTAGGCACCCCAACCTCCTGAGAAATGGAAAGGCACTTTAAACGCAACCACTGATGTGCCATCATGTTCCCAAATTGTTGTAACAACAATGATCGGCCAAGAAGATTGCTTGTACTTGAACGTACATACTCCGAAAGTATGTTGGGAATTAATTATTTATTTTGTGCTACTTTAATTGTAATTATTTTATCAGTTACCAAGAAAAGGGATCCGCAAATCACTAAAATCAGTTATAGTGTATATACACGGTGGACTTTTCGTTATAGGATCAGGATCAACAAAATATTTGGGTGCAGAGTTTCTGATGCCTGCAGATGTTGTGTTGGTGACAATAAATTATCGCCTAGGAGTTTTTGGATTCCTGAGCTCCAAAGACGATTGCACCGAAGTTCCGGGAAATGCCGCGTTAAAAGATCAACTCATGTCTCTCAAATGGATTAAAAGGAATATTAAGAAATTCGGAGGAGATCCCAATAGTGTGACAATAGTTGGTTATAGTGCCGGTGGAGTTTGTGCACATTTGCATATGATATCACCACTTAGCAGAGGGCTTTTTCACAGAGTCATATCAATGAGTGGCACAGCCGGTACAAGTTTTGCCCTTGGCAATCCTTGCACCTTAGAAATTCTTGCAGAGAAATTCAATTTCAGCCACTTAAATAAGACAGAAGTGCTAGCAAAATTAAGGGCAGTACCCAAAGAAGACATATTAAAAATCCAGCTACTAAATAATTTTGTAAATATTTTGTAAAGAAACTGTACGTACGTGACATAACCACTTATTTTAGTTTACTCCCAGAACTGAGAAATTTGATATAGCTCCAGTAGTGGAAAAAGATCATCCTGGAGCATTCATAACCAGCAAACCTTTACAGTCTGTAGTTGCTGGAGAATACAGTAAGGTCCCTTATATGCTGGGTTACACAAATAAAGAAGGACTTTTAGTGGAAGTTCTTAGCCGATTGTACGGCTATAAGACATATGTAGCGCAAGATTTCGATTGGTTTATCCCAAATGATTTCAACTTAACAGCCAACGAGCGCACAGAATTGAAGCAAAAAATAAAAACGTTCTATTTCGGCAACGAAGAACCAAATCCTGAAACCCTCGACAAGACTATAGACGTATCCACAGATGCATGGTTTCTAGCAGGAATAACCAATACAATAAGAGCGCATTTATACCATCCTCAATATCCGGTATACTTTTACAGATTCAGTGGTGATACTGCATTGAATTATTACAAACGTCAAACTCCTAAAACTTCCCGGATAAAAGGTACGTGATAAAATAAAAGTTGGCGAAACAAAAATTTAATTTCATAATTTGTAGGTGCTTCTCACCTTGACGATTTAGGATATATATTCAAGACAGTTAAGACTCCTGTAATCGTTCCTGGAAGCAGCGAAGATATTGCAATCGATAATATGGTCGGATTGTTTACTACGTTTGCCAAAGAAGGTTGCCCAAAAAGTGGCAGCGTCGAATGGCTTCCTGTGACGACAAATAAGTTGAATTATTTGAACACAGGCACTGTTTTGACTCCAGGTGTGGATCCGGATAGGAAGAGGCTTTACTTCTGGAAAGGGATCTACGATAAATACGCCCCATTACAATAACACTGAACAATAAACAATCACCCAATCGTGCATATGTACAATTTACTGGTTTAAATTTAAATAATGAATTTCTTAAAATTAAAATATCTAACAAATTTGTACGAGGATTAGCCTAAATGTATTCAAGCTGGGATATATTTTGGTTTTTCTTCATTACCAATTCATTGATTACCAATAAAAATTATGATTCTTTTATTAATATGACAGAGGATGGAGTTCAAATGACTTGGAAGTGAATTTTGAAAATATCAAAATACATGCAATACAGCAACAATTATCAAGGTTTTGGCACGAATTGAAAAGTTTAATGACAATTGCAAATTGCAAAATTTTAACTGGAAAAGCTGAAATTTTCATTTTAACTGATAGAATATTGTTCCAAAATGATATTGTCATTGAAATATACAATTTTTTATTGAAAATTGCAAAATTTTGATTGCAAATTATAAATTATAAAATTATCAGCATAGATTTAAAATTTCATTGCTAATTGCAAGATATTTAATGGGAAAGATGAAATTTATATTGAAACGTCTAAAAGCGTCATACATTGAGAAACTGTAATTAAAACTTCCAAATTTTCATTTAAAATCGCGAAATTTTGATCGAAACTTCAACAGTGGAGCAAAAATTATACAGTTTTCGGCACAAATTTCAAAGTTTACCGGCGATTGCATAATGTTTACTGGCAAAGACGAAATTTTCATTGAAACTCAAATAATATTAGTCTAAAATTATGAAATTGTAATTACAAGCATACAATTTACAAGTTTTACAATATAAATAATCATAATTTTGTTTGGAAATTACGCAATTTTGATTGTAAATTAAGAATTAGACTAAAAATCATAAAATTATCAGCATAGATTTAAAATGTCTTAACCAAATGCAAGAAATTTAAAGGTAATGATGAAATTTACATTAAAATGTATAAATATTTATGAAAAAATACTAGAAATTACAATTTTTTATTGAAACATGCAAAATTTTGACTGCAAGTCTAACAACACAGTAAAAATTATCAAGTTGTTGGCACCAATTGAAAGTTACTGGCAATTGCATAATGTTTACTGGAAAAGACAAAATTTTCATTGAAACTTAAATAATATTGGTCTAAAATGATGAACTTGTAATTACAATAAAATTATACAATTTACAATTTTTACAATATAAATATTTACAATTTTGTTTGGAAATTACGAAATTTTGATTGTAAATTAAGAATTAAACCTAAAATCATAAAATTATCAGCATTGATTTAAAATGTCATAACCAAATGCAAGATATTTAATGGTAATGATGAAATTTACATTAAAATGTATAAAATATTTATGGAAAATTACTAGAAATTACAAATTTTCATTGAAAAGTGCAAAATTTTGACTGCAAGTTAAACAACACAGTAAAAATTATCAAGTTGTTGGCACCAATTGAAAGTTACTGGCAATTGCATAATGTTTACTGGAAAAGACGAAACTTTCATTGAAATTTAAATAGTATTGGTCTAAAATGATGAACTTGTGATGAAATGACAAACAATATAGTTGACAAACTTTCAAACAAAGTTGACAAACTTGGACAATAAAATTATACAATTTACAATTTTTACAATATAAATATTTATAATTTTGTTTGGAAGTTACGAAATTTTGATTGTAAAGTAAGAATTAGACTAAAAATCATAAAACTATCAGCATAGATTTCAAATGTCATGACCAAATGCAAGATATTTAATGGTAATGATGAAATTTACATTAAAATGTATAAAACATTTATGGAAAATTACTATAAATTACAAATTTTCATTGAAAAATGCCAAATTTTTACTGCAAGTTAAACAATACAGTAAAAATTATTGAGTTTTTGGCACGAATTGATAGGTTTACTGGCAATTGCATAATGTTTACTGGAAAAGACGACATTTTCGTTGACACTTAAATATTATTGGTCTAAAATGATAAAATTGTAATTACCATTATACAATTTAAAATTTTAATTATTATTGTCAAAGTAGTGACCATTGATGTTAAATTTTTCTTAGAAAATTTCATTTAGTACTCTAAAAATCGCATTTGCTACTGTAAAATCTTCAATGTTTCTATCAAACTTTCAATTATTTTTGCCTAAATTGCAATGCAATATAATATATTAAATTGTCTTTAAATATGAGTTATTCCCTCTAAATATCAGTGATTATTGTCAGGATTATAATTACTCCTATAATTTTTTTCCATAATTCCTTAATAATTTCGAGATGTCCACAGATTTCCTAATAAATATCAATAATTGCAGAGAGTTTTGAATAATTCGCTAGATTTCCCAATAATTTTTAAGATTTTTAGAGATATCTCAATAATTCTTAAGATTTTGACAGACTAGTCAATAATTTCGAGATCATAAAAATCATATATAATTCTAACACTATATATGCACTAAAATTTCTCTCATTGTTAAATATTTTATTATTATAAAAATAGTCACCAATAGTTGAAATATCAATTATTTATATCAAACTTCAAAAAGATCTTAAAAATTATTATTGACATGATTATTACTCACATATTTTCATATTCCCAATTAGTCGATAATTTAAAAATTATCAAGATATTTCTAAATATTGCACCTTTACACCGTAAGTTAGAAGAGGAACGATTATGTTATGTTATGTTCTAAATATTGTCAAATTTCGAAAGATTTTTCAATCATTTGTCCGATTTATCAATTACTTTTTGAGATATCTACAGATGTCGCAATAATCATCAAGCTTTCTGGAGATTTTTCAATAAATCCAAAGATTTCCAAATAAAAAATTGCTACTAAAAAGAAGAGGAACGATTATGTTATGTTATGTTCTAAATATTGTTAAATTTTGAGAGATGTCTCAATCAATTATCCGATTTCCCAATTATTTTTTTAAATATCTACAGATTTTGCAATAATTATCAAAATTTCTGGAGATTTTTCAATAAATCCAAAGATTTCCAAATAAAAAGTTGCTACTAAAAAGAAGATGAACGATTATGTTATTTTATGTTCTAAATATTGCCAAATTTCGATGGATTTTTCAATTAATTGTCCGATTTCTCAATTATTTTTTGAGATATCTACAGATTTTGCAATAATTATCAAGATTTCTGGAAGTTTTTTAGTACATCTAAAGATTTCCCAATAAAAAATTGCTACTAAAAAGTAGAGGAACGATTATGTTATGTTATGTTGCAAATATTGCCAAATTTCGAGAGATTTTTCAGTCAATTATCCGATTGCTCAATTATTTTTTGAGAATCTACAGATTTTGCAAAAATGATTAAGATTTCTAGAGATATTTCAATAAATGCAAAGATTTCGAAATAATAAATTGCTACTAAAAAGAAGAGGAACGATTATGTTATGTTATGTTCTAAATATTGTCAAATTTCGAGAGATTTTTCAATCAATTATCCAATTTCTTATTTATATTTTGAGATATTTACAAATTTCGCAATAATTATCAAGATATCTGGACAATTTTCAATCAATTGTCAGATTTCTCAATTATATTTTGAGATATCTACAAATTTCGCAATAATTATCAAGATTTCTGGAGATTTTTCAATAAATCTAAAGATTTCCCTATAAAAAATTGCTGCTAAAAAGAAGAGGAACGATTCTGTTATGTTCTAAATATTGTCAAATTTCGAGAGATGTCTCAATCAATTGTCCGATTTCTTAATTATTCTTTGAGATATCTACAAATTTCGCAATAATTATCAAAATTTCTGGATATTTTTCAATAAATCCAAAGATTTCCAAATAAAAAATTGCTACTAAAAACGAGAGCAACGATTATATTATGTTATGTTCTAAATATTGCCAAATTTCGAGAGATTTCTCTATAAATTATCCGATTTCTCAATGATTTATTAAGATATCTACAGATTTCGTAATAATTATCCAGATTTCTGGAGATTTTTCAATAAATCTAAAGATTTCCCAATAAAAAAAATGTTATTAAATGGAACAGGAACGATTATTTTATGTTATGTTCTATATATCGGCAAATTTCGAGAGATTTTTCAATTAATTGTCCGATTTCTTAATTATATTTTGAGATATCTACAAATTTTGCTACAATTGTCAAGATATCTGGAGATTTTTCAATCGATTGTCCGATTTCTCAATTATATTTTGAGATATCTACAAATTTTGCAATAATTATCAAGATTTCTGGAGATTTTTCAATAAATCTAAAGATTTCCCAATAAAAAATTGCTACTAAAAAGAAAAGCAACGATTCTGTTATGTTATGTTCTAAATATTGTCAAATTTCGAGAGATGTCTCAATCAATTGTCTGATTTCTCAATTATATTTTGAGATATCTACAGATTTTGCAATAATTATCAAGATTTCTGCAGATTTTTCAATAAATCCATAGATTTCCCAATACAAAGTTGCTACTAAAAAGAAGAGGAGCAATTATGTTATGTTCTAAATATTGTCAAATTTCGAGAGATTTTTGAATCAATTGTCTGATTTCTCAATAATTTTTTTAGATATCTACAGATTTCGCAATAATTATCAAGATTTCTGGAAGTTTTTCAGTATATCTAAAGATTTCCCAATAAAAAAATGCTACTAAAAAGTAAAGAAATGATTATGTTACTAAAACTCCACCTTTTAAAGAAAACGATAAGTATTTTTGCAAAATAAAATTTTGTGACTGTAACGAGGATTAAGAGCTGTACAAAATTTTCTAAATTCTATTTAAAAAAAATGTCAATGACGCCATAGGTCAAAAATTACTGACTTTTTTTTTTCTTTCTCAATTATTCATTAAGATATCTACAGATTTCGTAATAATTATCCAAAGTTCTGGAGATTTTTCAATAAATCCAAAGATTTCCGAATAAAAAAAATTTCTAATAAAAAGAAAAGAAACGATTATTTTATGTTATGTTCCACATATTGACAAATTTCGAGAGATTTTTCAATCAATTGTCCGATTGCTCAATAATTTTTTGAGAATCTTCAGATTTCACAAAATTTAACAAGATTTCTGAAGATTTTTCAATAAATCCAAATATTTCCCAATAAAAAAATGCTCAAGATTTCTGGAAGTTTTTCAGTGCATCTAAAGATTTCCTAAAATTGCTACTAAAAAGTAGAGGAATGATTATGTTACCAAAACTCCACCTATTCAAGAAAACGATAAGTATTTTAGCAAAATAAAATTTTGTGACTGTAACGAGGATTAAGAGCTGTACAAAAGTTTCCAAATTCTATTTTTAAAAAATATCAGTGACGCCATAGGTCAAAAATTACTGACTTATTTTTTTTGCTTTCTCAATTATTCATTAAGATATCTACAGATTTCGTAATAGTTATCCAGATTTCTGGAGATTTTTCAATAAATCCAAAGATTTCCCAATTAAAAAATGCTGATAATACGAAGAGGAAGTATTATTTTATGTTATGTTCTAAATATTGTCAAAATTCGAGAGATTTTTCAATCAATTGTCCGGTTGTTCAATTAATTTTTGAGAATCTACAGATTTCGCAAAAATTATTAAGATTTCTAGAGATTTTTCAATAAATCCAAAGATTTCCCAATAAAAAAATGCAACTAAAAAGAAGAGGAATTATGTTATGTTATGTTCTAAATATTGTCAAATTTCGAGAGATTTTTATATCAATTGCCCGATTTCTCAATAATTTTTTGAGATATCAACAGATATTTCAATAATTATCAAGATTTCTGGAGGTTTTTCAATAATTCCAAAGATTTCCCAATACAAAATTGCTACTAAAAACTCCACCTTTTAATCGAAACGATAAGTATTTTTGCAAAAAAAAAAAATTGTATGACTAACGACAATAAAGTGCGGTACAAAAGTTTCCAAATTCCATTAAAAAAAATGTCAATGTCGCCATAAGTCAAATATTTCTGACTTAATTTTTATTTCTTAAGTGCGTCAGAAAATGCGGAAAAAATGACAAAAATTGACCTGTTCGTGGATTTTTTATTTTTTCGAGCAATCTTGACAGGAGCGCTATGGTTCTATATTTAAAAAAGACCCTGTATATTGAGGGTGTGTTCAAATTTGCGAAGAAACTACGCGTGGCACACTTGTTGATCATTAAAACTCACAGGCCAGGATAAAGGATATCCCAAAATTGCTAAAATCAAAATAAAAAAGAAAAAATCTTTATTAAAATATGTTTGCATGATGTAAATGTGTAATAGATGTAAATTGCAACATATAATTAAAGCATCATATTTACATGAGTGACATGAATATATAAATAATGCGAATTGTAAAATGAACAATATAAAATGGAAAATATAATAATTTAAAGATGTTATTTGCAAATGTTTTGAACAGAAATTATTAGTGACCTATTATATTGTGGAACTTGTGATATAAAATATTCAATTCGGCGAGTGTTTGAATGTGGATATATCTAATCGGCAGCCAGACCTAAGAGGCTCGGCTGCATATATTATTATTCTAAAAGTGTAGTCATAAAAATATTGTATTTTGTTAAAATTCGCAGCTATGTGATATTAGATAATGCAAATGCAGCAGCACTACTGTTACAAAACAATACTATAGTACAGCTACTTTTAGCAAAGTAATGATGGTTCCATGGCAGTATTGATGTCAATTAATTCATTACTATATTTCTACTTTTATTAGTACTGTCAGTATATTACTGAGTTTGTCGGTATATTTCGGCTATTGTCAATGAAATTATCAGATTCCCATGAGAGTACTGATGTTAATAAATGTATCACTGTAGAGCTACTTTTATCAGTACAATACTGATTATATCAGTATATATTACTGAGTTTATAAATATAGTACAGCTGATGTCAGTAATGAATTTTTCATGACAATATTGATGACAATCACTATATTTCTATTTTTATCAGTACTGACAGTATATTATTGAGTGTGTCATTACTGTAACGCTATTGTTAGTAAATTATTGACATTTTTCTGACAGTACTGTTATTAGTAAATTTATCACTGTAGAGTGAGTGTAGTGCTGATTTTGTTGGTACCAACATTGAATATTGGTACCAATACAGATTATATTTGTGGATCACTAAGTTTATCAGTACAGTACCAATTTAAGGGATGGTAATCTTGATTGCATAATAGCATATTAAACAACAAGTGATATAAGTCACAGTTTATAGTTCGAGTCCAAATTCAAAACATGAGCCACGAAGTGGCTTGTGTTTTAAAGGACGAGTGCTACAATTGCTTTATTCAGTAATTTTTTATAGGAGTACTAATATTTATAATTTGCACCAATAAATATGTATTGTCTCTAAATAATTCATTGTTTTATTAGTTCTTTAATTTGAGTTCGTAACATGTATCTGAGATTTGTTTAATATAAAATTAAAATGAATTTATTTATATTTCTACATATAACCGGCCAAGATTACTGGGCTCGCCAGAATTTCGTGTTAAATTCGTGTAAAAGTGTAAGTCTTGTAATTTTACGCAACCATAAACCGCCTTATTTCTTTTATTACTATATCTATTAGGCGACCCGTGTATAGTTATCCATGGAAATTTTGGCAGCCAATAAGAAAGGCGAATTGGTGATCTCGCCTTTGGATTGAATGCGAAAATTTCCAAGGATAAATACAGCTGAAATTTAAATGATCACTCGGTATATTATTCCATATCCTCAGATGTTACTAGACGGTGTCAATATAAATAATGTTAACTTATATATGACGAATATAATTCCAGATTTCTTATCCCTGAGGAATATATATAAAAAAAATTGTTGATACATGGAAACTCTTTTTGCCGACACTGCAAACTCTTTTAATTGCAGCCGCGTTCTAATTCGGACGGATGAAAGGAATTAAAGAATTCTCTAAACAGCGAATACGGAGAACCGGAATAAGACGTCGTGGGCTTCAGACAGCTGAGCGAAATCGGCGAAAATGCGCCCGTCATACGTAAAACACCCGACATAATGCAATTCTGAATATAAAGCAGATAGACGTGGGTGGCGTTGGAGGGAATATGGGGGATGGTCGATAAGCGATTCCGCAGATCGGTGCAACTTCCTGCACTCTGTTTCGCCTCAGCCCAAATGTATGTAAAATAATATGTTCACATTGAGTTTATAAAGCGGATCGATAAAAAATCGTAACACACGTAAACCAATATTCTATAATATTCAATATTTCAGAGTTTATGTACTCTGCATTGCCGTTTCTGATTTCGCGTTCCAAAACTGTAATTCCGGAACAAACTCATTTCCGCCGGAGGCCTTTTAATCCGCCGCACACAAAAAAATCCGCTGCCATTGATAGCCCGGAAAATACAATTTAATTGTTCAGAAAAGTACCAGCTCCACAACATCCATCAGAATATCGTTATCAAAGGCTTCGATATAAAATCACACGAAAGTGTATTTTCGCCCTACGATATTATTTATTTCAAAAATAGTTCCTCTGGCGGTGGCCCAGTCTACGTACAAACGTACACTGGGCACGTACAAGACGCAATCATTTTACTCTACCGAATCCCGGATAGTTTCAGTTGTTGCAGATGGTTGTATCCATACAAAGGAGCTTACATAACTATATTGGAAACGTAACGTTATCCCGGTGTATTGAATTTTCTAAGAGTCGCTGAAATCTTAAATGGAAAGGCGAAAATGTACGTGTATACGAAAATGCAAGAACATGACTAGAAATTCACGTTTTTCTGCCTGACTCTGAAAGTTAAAATATTCAACAAAAAACGAAAAAAAATAATATCAAATTTGCAAATAATAAATTTTCAGAAATTTCAGTAATAGCTAATCCATACTTGTCAATTGAGAAAGTTAAGTAGTTGATTCTCTCCTTTATTTAATACTGAAACTTTGTCAAATTTTTAGGAGTTTTAGTGTTAGGTGTACTGTATACGAATCTAATATCAAATTTGCAAATAATAAATTTTCACAAATTTCAGTAATAGCTAATCCATACTTGTCAATTGAGACAGTTAAGTGTTTGATTTTGTCCCTCATTTAATACTGAAACTTTGTAAAATTTTTAGGAATATTAGTTTCAGGAGTACTCTACACGAATCTAATATCAAATTTGCGTATAATAAATTTTCAGAAATTTCAGTAATAGCTAATCCATTCTTGTCAATTGAGAAAGTTAAGTGGATGATTTTCTCCCTTATTTAAAAGTGAAACTTTCTCAAATTTTCAGGAGAATTAGTTTTAGGTGTACTGTATACAAACCTAATATCAAATTTGCAAATAATAAATTTTCAGAAATTTCAGTAATAGCTAATCCATACTTGTCAATTGAGACAGTTAAGTGTTTGATTTTGTCCCTCATTTAATACTGAAACTTTGTCAAATTTTTAGGAATCTTAGTTTCAGGAGTACTCTACACGAATCTAATATCAAATTTGCGTATAATAAATTTTCAGAAATTTCAGTAATAGCTAATCCATTCTTGTCAATTGAGAAAGTTAAGTGGATGATTTTCTCCCTTATTTAAAAGTGAAACTTTCTCAAATTTTCAGGAGAATTAGTTTTAGGTGTACTGTATACAAACCTAATATCCGCAGAAATTTCAATAATAGCTAATCCATACTTGTCAATTGAGAAAGTTAAGTGGTTGATTTTCTCCCTTATTTAATACTGAAACTTTGTTTAAATTTTCAGGATAATTAGTTTCAGGTGTACTGTATACGAACCTAATATCAAATTTGCAAATAATAAATTTTCAGAACTTTCAGTAATAGCTAGTCCATACTTGTCAATTGAGAAAGTTAAGTGGTTGATTTTCTCCCTTATTTAATACTGAAACTTTCTCAAATTTTCAGGATAATTAGTTTCAGGTGTACTGTATACGAACCTAATATCAAATTTGCAAATAATAAATTTTCAGAACTTTCAGTAATAGCTAGTCCATACTTGTCAATTGAGAAAGTTAAGTGGTTGATTTTCTCCCTTATTTAATACTGAAACTTTCTCAAATTTTCAGGATAATTAGTTTCAGGTGTACTGTATACGAACCTTATATCAAATTTGCAAATAATAAATTTTCAGAACTTTCAGTAATAGCTAGTCCATACTTGTCAATTGAGAAAGTTAAGTGGTTGATTTTCTCCCTTATTTAATACTGAAACTTTCTCAAATTTTCAGGATAATTAGTTTCAGGTGTACTGTATACGAACCTAATATCAAATTTGCAAATAATAAATTTTCAGAACTTTCAGTAATAGCTAGTCCATACTTGTCAATTGAGAAAGTTAAGTGCTTGATTTTCTCCCTTATTTAATACTGAAACTTTCTCAAATTTTCAGGATAATTAGTTTCAGGTGTACTGTATACGAACCTAATATCAAATTTGCAAATAATAAATTTTCAGAACTTTCAGTAATAGCTAATCCATACTTGTCAATTGAGAAAGTTAAGTGCTTGATTTTCTCCCTTATTTAATACTGAAACTTTCTCAAATTTTCAGGAGAATTAGTTTCAGGTGTACTGTATACGAATCTAATATAAAATTTGCAAATAATAAATTTTCAGAAATTTCAGTAATAGCTAATCCATACTTGTTAATTGAGAAAGTTAAGTGTTTGATTTTCTCCCTTATTTAATACTGAAACTTTGTCAAATTTTGAGAAGAATTAGTTTTAAGTGTACTGTACATGAATCTAATATCAAATTAGCAAATAATAAATTTTCAGAAATTTCAGTAATAGCTAATCCACACTTGTTAATTGAGAAAGTTAAGTGTTTGATTTTCTCCCTTACTTAATACTGAAACTTTGTCAAATTTTCAGGAGTATTAGTTCCAGGAGTACTGTACATGAATCTAATATCAAATTTGCAAATAATAAATTTTCCGAAATTTCAGTAATACCTAATCCATACTTGCCAATTGAGAAAGTTAAGTGTTTGATTTTCTCCCTTATTTAATAATGAAACTGTGTCAAATTTTAAGGAGTATTAGTTTTAGGAGTACTGTACACGAACATAATATCAAATTTGCAAATAATATTTTTCAGAAATTTCAGTAATAGCTAATCCATACTTATCAATTGAGAAAGTTAAGTGGTTTATTTTCTACCTTATTTAATACTGAAACTTTGTCAAATTTTCAGGAGAATTAGTTTAAGGTGTACTTTACACGAATCTAATATCAAATTTACAAATAATAATTTTTCAGAAATTTCAGTAATAGCTAATCCATATTTGTCATTTGAGAAAGTTAAGTGCTTGATGTTCTCCCTTATTTAAAACTGAAACTTTGTCAAATTTTCAGGAGTATTAGTTTCAGGAGTACTGTACACGAATCTAATATCAAATTTGCATATAATAAATTTTCAGAAATTTCAGTAATAGCTAATCCATACTTGTCATTTGAGAAAGTTAAGTGTTTGATTTTCTCCCTTATTTAATACTGAAACTTTATCAAATTTGCAGGAGAATTAGTTTCAGGTGTACTTTCAGGTATACGAATCTAATATCAAATTTGCATATAATAAATTTTCAGAAATTTTAGTAATAGCTAATCCATACTTGTCAATTGAGAAAGTTAAGTGCTTGATTTTCTCCCTTATTTAATACTGAAACTTTGCCAAATTTTCAGGAGAATTAGTTTCAGGTGTATTGTATACGAATCTAATATCAAATTTGCAAATAATAATTTTTCAGAAATTTCAGTAATAGCTAATTTATACTTGTCAATTGAGAAAGTTAAGTGTTTGATTTTCTCCCTTATTTAATACTGAAGCTTTGCCAAATTTTCAGGAGCATTAGTTTCAGGAGTACTGTACACGAATCTAATATCAAATTTGTAAATAATAAATTTTCAGAAATTTCAGTAATGGCTAATCCATACTTGTCAATTGAGAAAGTTAAGTGGTTGATTTTCTCCCTTATTTAATATTGAAACTTTGTCAAGTTTTCAGGAGTATTAGTTTCAGGTGTATTGTAGACGAATCTAATATCAAATTTGCATATAATAAATTTTCAGAAATTTCAGTAATGGCTAATCCATACTTGTCAATTGAGAAAGTTAAGTGTTTGATTTTCTTCCTTATTTAATGCTGAACGTTTGTCAAATTTTCAGAAGAATTAGTTTCAGGTGTACTGTATACGAATCTAATATCAAATTTGCAAATAATAAATTTTCAGAAATTTCAGTAATAGCTAATCCATACTTGTCAATTGAGAAAGTTAAGTGGTTGATTTTCTCCCTTATTTAATACTGAAACTTTGTCAAATTTTCAGCAGAATTAGTTTTAAGTGTACTGTATACGAATCTAATTTTAAATTTGCAAGTAATAAATTTTCAGAAATTTCAATAATACCTAATCCATACTTGTCAATTGAGAAAGTTAAATGGCTGATTTTCTCCCTTATTTAATACTAAAACATTGTCAAATTTTCAGGAGAATTAGTTTCAGGTGTACTGTACATGAATCTAATATCAAATTTGCAAATAATAAATTTTCAGAACTTTCAGTAATAGCTAATCCATACTTGTCAATTGAGAAAGTTAAGTGTTTGATTTTCTCCCTTATTTAATACTGAAACTTTGTCAAACTTTCAGGAGAATTAGTTTCAGGTGTACTGTATACGAATCAAACATTATTTCGTCCAGCTGCGATAAGTATGAACGAACGGGTTTGTTTGGCGGCTCGCGTTTGTTCACATCAACATTGTACAAAAAAGAGGAAATGAAGAGTAATTGCTTGTAATATAAAGCCGTGTTTTATTTTATTTTTTTTATTTTCAAAAAGGGCCGACACAGGCCCTGCCTCGGAACAATTCATTATTTAAATTAAATTGGCTTACCTCGAGCGACCCCGGGCGAGATTGATCGGCCAGATTAAGGATGTGCGCTGATGCTCCTTCCCTTGCGTTTGATTTTTTTCTTCGGCATTCGCCCGATAAGGCGCAAGAGATAAGTGCACCGTTAAAACGCCAAGCCAAGGGGGATGCATTAATATTTCAAAGGGGTAGGCGAGAGCCGATTCAGAAACGGCGACGGTTTTAAATTGGCGCCCGTCACGAAGGAGCGACTCCGAAAGGTGCGAACGCAAGGGCTTGACCTGCCCTCACCTTGTCAGCCGCGGCGACGTGCATTGTCCGGGAAAATTTACTTTTTAATAGATTTTTCGCACGCTCCGCAATTACAAAGCGCCACTTTCCTTGCCAGTCCGCAGGGCGCAAAAAAAACGGGGCCCGAGGCACGCTCGATTTTAATTACGTCCCTTCGCCCCTGTCGCCGTCTCTCTCGCGCCCGCCTGCCCACCGGGCCGGAGACAATCGAAATTTTGAAAGGGCGGATTTCAATTTGCCCTTTGTGCGAACGGCCGTTTCTGTTAGCCGAGCAAATGAGCATTACAATGCCGACTTCGCGGGGTTAATCGGGCCCCACCTTCGATTGGCTGGCTTAATGAGCAGGTAGATTGCAGATGGTGTATGCTTACTGTTCCGTGGCACCCCTTCTAATGTATAAATAATTGGGAAGTTTCATTTCGGTGCGAGAGCCGCTCCCACATTACATGTAATATCTGTAATGAAATGCTCCACTTTATTAAGAGATTATGTTACACACTTTCATCTGCAACCGCTCCGTAAAGGCTTTACTACACCACCTTTTTGACACTACTTCAGTTGATTCAGTTCATTACACCATAAGTGGTGTAATGACGGTTATTACACCACTGGTGGCGCAATAGAATAGAAATCACCAAACGTTAATAAAACAAAATTTTATTAAGAACAAGTATAAATAAATCATGTAATATATAAATAAAACGCCATTGGTGTGAGATTCACAAAATATTTAATGTTATGTTAAAAAAGTTTTTCTCTTGTAAACTCAATCCGGGGGCATAGTATATATATATATATATATATATATATATATATATATATATATATATATATATATATATATATATATTGTTATGGTTTTTTTTTGCTTTACTTATTTTATGGGTGTTGAATATTTACGTATTTACTTGTTTTGTAACTCCTTATTATTTCTCTTATCTCAGGGTCAATGGTAGGTTCAATCAGAACTAAATAGAGTCTTGTTCAAATGCTTTAACGAATTAATAATAACCAAAAACCTTAAAAACGTCTAATATAAAGTGTACTAGTCACACAAATCCAAAACAATAGAAAACAAAATTATATTAAAAAAAAACTAATAAACTATGACCAACATTAACAAAATAAATCCTATATACACAAGCTAACTTATGTGTGAATATGATTCTTGTAATTTACGCAAACTCTATACTTGCAGATATCTTCTTGCTTTTGGTCCCTTGATTAAGTCGTCCTCTTATCCCTGCGTTCGTCTTCTGATCCTTTGTTGATTCGCACAAAAGTAAACAGCTACTTTTGTGTGCGAAGTTTAGCGGCTTGAAGTCCTGATTTTCGAATATCTCCGTCACGGCTCCTATCTTGTTGAAGTCCTCTCCTTGTTGACTGCCTTTTTCCAGTACTATGTCCAATCGTTGAACACGCGTTAATTTTATGTAATCTATTAGTATTAGGGCAACAACACGACCCTCGACCCACTACCGTCTCCCCTGCTCGCCGTTCACCCTCTACCCTCGACTCGTCAATCTGTTTCTTGTTGATTATTTCCGATCTTCAATTCTTCAATCTCACATGCGTCTATGCACGAAGTCACCTGTCACCCGAGGTAACCGATCAACAACCTTCATCCGCGGATCCATAAACCTTGCGATTTTCTGTGTCCATAAAATGTCTTACACATTTCTCTGTAGATTTGTGCATACTTGTTCACATTCACATTTACAATATTTACAATAATTTTAGTTAGCTTGTGCCCTTAAGATTATAATTCTATCTAATACCTATCTAATTAAAATAATAAATCTATTCTAATTAATCTACTCTACTGATAATACAAATACCATCATAATATATACAGGGTGTAACAGAAATACGTGTGTTAATTTTAAACATTGGTAGAACTCGTTAAATAAAACATTTTTTCTATGTTTTTTTTTTCAAAAACCAACGTTAAACTGATTTAAAATATGTTCTAGTTTATCTACCAAAACGCGTACCCGCCTATGGTTAAAGGTGTGCAGAGATAAAATCTGTTGTTGTGATGGCAACGGTGTCATAAAGATACATCATTGCCTGTTAGGCAAAACACGTTCAGGATATTCTGCACTATAAAATCTACGGGCTTCTGCGGCATTTCCAAAGGCTCGCCCATATACCAACACAATATCGGTTAATTCTTGATGAAAATGAAAATTTGGCATTTTGAAATAAACTTCACTTGACAATTATAGTGACAGTACCTGAGAACCGCTCGTTCAGTCAAAATTAGGGGGCAAAAAAATGTAAAAAAAACCTGCAAATTTTGAAAAAGAACATATAGAAAAAATGTTTTATATAACGAGTTCTACCAATATTTAAAATTAACACACGTATTTCTGTTACACCCTGTATATCATCAATATTATATTATTTGTAAATATTTGGGGTGTAAAGTTAGTTCGCCTTCTCGTGGTGCACCCTGGATAACGCTAAATGAACTAACACAAACTGGCAGTCAGATAATCTTATTATTATCTTATTATCTTGTATTAGTCAAATCTCCTGACTAATACACATTCCGTAATGCTACAAATGATATACCCAACCATCAAGATGGTGACTGGATATGCATACATGATGCAACACATTGCCACTGGATCATCGATGACTTCATGAAATTCGCCACTGATGCAGTACGAAATTTGAACAGACAGAGCAAAAAATTATAAAATAATAAGCAGTATTGTAGTTTGATGTACTTAAGCCATACGCTAAATAAATAAATTATATTATTATATGTATTAAGTATGCTGTAGATATGTACCTGTATATGGAATAAACGTTCATACTACTATTTTTTTTTAATGCTAACATCCTGCTGAAAACGCTGTTTTTCAGAATATTTCGTTGCATACATATGGATTTTCAAAGATTTGGAAAACCAAAAACGCCTTTAAATTACCAATAGTTTGACAATAATCTTTTCCCATGTTTTACTTTAGAAGCGCCTGAGGTAATATTGAAACGGATAATTGTAGTGTATAGAGGAATAGTAACTGCAACAGAATTGATATTAACCCGAAAATCGATTGATTTTTCTCTAAGATTCATTTTTCCATGGACGGTCATAATTATACAGAGAGCGCATAAAGTATTAAGTCCTGGCTTTATTTTTCCAATGTATAAATTTTTGAAAAATGCTTCAAAGGTCAAAGTCATTTTTTTTCAAACAAATATTTTCAGACCATTTTCATTTTTCCATCTCTCTCCGTTTTGAAGTTATGACGTCATAGCCATTTTTTTTATATGACAACCTATATTTTTTATTATTGATTTTGATAGTACTTTTTATTATGTTTACAACAACATGACATTTTCAATATGTAACATTTGAAAACAAATGAGAAAAAGTGCGTTAAAGCAAAACTCTTAAATTATTATTTCAATGTGCAGAATGCATCTGGTTAGCATTAAAAACAACGTCAGTTAAAACAAAATTAGGAAATAAGGCTTGGATATTAAATATCCTTAAATTTGGAATAAAACAAAATTGATTTACCTTAAAAACAATCTAGTACCTAGTAGTAGGATTCACACTAATATAAAAATATCTCATTAATCACTCATTGAATCTAAATTTTATTACACACAATAAATGCAGGTCCATCACGAAATAGTATCCATAAATTGCATTAATATTAGTGCGGTGAGTTTTGAGATATCGTAAATTCAATATAACAAAACTTTGAAAAACTATTAAAATATTGATTCTAATATCAAATGTTAACACTAAACTAAAAATATCGCATGGACCACTCATTGGATCTAAATTATATTACACGCAATAAAGGCAGGTATATAACGAAACAACAGTAATAAATTGCATTAATATTGGTGCAATGGTTTTTGAGATATCGTAATTTCAATATGACAAAAATTTGAAAAACAGTTAAACAATAGGTTCTAAAAACAAATATTCTCAATAAAATTAAAATATTTCATGAACCACTCATTGGAACTAAATTTAATTACACACAATAAATGCGTGTCTATCATGTATTAGTACCAACAAATTGCATTTATATTGGTGCGATGATTTTTGAGATCCCATAATTTAAATATTAGTCCAATTGGAGAAACCATTAAAATGGCTATAACATCACTGTATCATATAAAAAAATGTGATATCTCACGAACCGTCCATTGGATACAAACCAAATTATACATGTTAAATGTGTGTGCATCAGTTAATATAAAAAATAAATTACATTAATATTTATACGGTAGTTCTTGAGATATCGTTATTTGTACGTGAAAAATTTTGAGAAACAGCTAAAAATAAATTGGTACTAACATACAATATTCACACTAATATCAAAATATCTCATGAATCACTTATTGAATCTAAATTTTATTACACACAATGAATGCAGGTCCATCACGATATAGTATGCATACGTTGCATTCATATTTGTGCCGTGATTTTTGAAATATCGTAATTTCTATATTACAAAAATTTGAGAAATAGTTAAAAAATAGGTTCTTATATCAAATGTTTTCACTAAAATTACTATATCATATAAAAAATGTGATATCTCATGAACCGCCCATTGGATACTAATTAAATTATACTTGTTAAATGTGGGTGCATCACTTGATATCAACAAGAAATTATATTGACATTAATGCGGTAATCCTTGAAATAATGTTATTCAAATGATACAAAGTTTGATAAACAGCTAACAAATAAATGTTCACATTAAAATGTAAATATCTCATGGATCACTCAATAAATCTAAGTTTAATTACACACAATAATTACAGGTTTATTATGAAATGGTATCCATAAATTATTTCTGAAATATCATAATTTAAATATAACAAAAAATTGAGAAACAGATAAAATATAGATTCTTATATCAAATGTTAACACTAAAATAAAAATATTTCATGAAACACTCATTGGAAGTAAATTTAATTACACACAATAAATGCCTGTCTACCATTAAATAACACTAAAAAATTGTATTTATATTGGTCCGATGATTTTTAAGATATCGTAATTTAAATATTAGTCCAATTGGAGAAACGACTAAAATGGCTAAAAGTATCACAGTATCATGTAAGAAATGTGATATCTCACGAACCGCTCATTGGATACATATTAAATTATACCTGCTAGATTTTGGTGCATAACCTAATGTTAGTAATAAATTACATTCATATTGATACGGTAGTTCATGAGATATCGTTATTTAAATATGACAAATTTTGAGAAACAGCTAATACTAATTTGTACTAACATACATAATCACACCAAAATAAAAATATCTCATGAATCATTCATTGAATCTAAATTTAATTACACATGTTAAGTACAGGTCTATCAAGAATTAATATCCATAAAATTGCATTAATATTTGTGCGGTGATTTTAGAAATATCGTAATTTCAGTGTAACAAAAATTTGAGAAACAGTAAAAATATTTCATGCACCACTCATTGGAACTGAATTTAATTATACACAATAAATGCAGGTTTATTACGCAATAGTACCAACAAATTGCATTTAAATTTATGCGGTGATTTTTAAGATATCGGAATTTAAATATTAGGCCAATTGGAGAAACATTTAAAATGGCCTTAAAATTCATAGTCTCAAATAAATATTGTGTTATCTGAGAAACCGCTCATTGGATATAAATTAAATTAGACCTGTTAGATGCGAGAGCATTACTTCATATCACCAATAAATTATACTGATATTGATATGGTAATTCTTGAGACATCGTTATTTAAATGTGACATATTTTTAAACAGCTAAAAATAATTAGTACTAACATAAAATGTTCTCACTAAAATAATGATATCTCATAAATCACTCATTGAATCTAAATGTAATTACATAAAATAAATACTGGTCTATCACGTAATAGTACACTTAAATTGCATTTATATTGGTGAGGTGGTTTTTGAGACATCGTAATTTCAATATGGCAAAAATTTGAGAAACAGTTAACAAAATAGCTTCTAAAATTAGATGTTCTCAGTAAAATAACAATATTTCATGAACCACTCATTGGAACTAATTACAATTACACATAATAAATATATGTCTATCATTCAATAGTACCAGCAAATTCCATTCATATTAGTGCGGTGATTTTTGAGATATCGTAAATTAAATATTAGTCCAATAGGATAAACGACTAAAATAGCTAAAATAATCACAGTATCATATAAAAATTGTAATATCTCAGTAACAGCTCATTAGATACAAATTATATTATACCTGATAGATGTGGGTGCATCACTTAATATTAGTAATATATTACATTGATATTGATACGGTAGTTCTTGCGATATCGTTATTTAAATTGGAAAAATATTTAGAAACGGGTAAAAAAATTGATACTAACATAAAATGTTCACACTAAAATAAAAATATCTCATGAACCACACATTGGATCTAAATTTTATTACACACACTAAATACAGGTATATTATCAAATAACAATAATAAATTGCATTCATATTTATGCGGTGGTTTTTGAGATATCGTAATTTTAATATGAATAAAATTTTAGAAACAGTTAAAAAATAGGTTTTAATTCAAATGTTCTCACTAAAATTAAAATATTTCATGAAACACTCATTGGAAGTAAATTAAATTACATACAATAAATACATGTATATCATGCAATAGTACCGATAAATTGCATATATATTGGTGCGGTGATTTTTGAGATATCGTAATTTAAATATTAGTCTAATTGGATAAACGACTAAAATGGCCCCTAAAATCGTAGTCTCAAATAAATATTGCGATATCTGAGGAACCGCTCATTGCATTTAAAATAAATAATTCCTCTAAGATGTACGTGCATTACTTAATAATTGAAATAAATTACATTAATATTGATACAGTAGTTCTTGAGATATCGTTATTTAAATGTGAGAAATTTGGAGAAACAGCTAAAGAAATTTGTACCAACATAAAATGTTCACACTAAAATAAAAATATCTCCTAAACCACACATTGGATCTAAATTTTATTGCACACTAAATACAGGTATATTACGAAATAACACTAATGAATTGCAATCATATTGATGCGGTGGTTTTTAATATATCGTAATTTTAATATGACTAAAATTTTAGAAACAGTTATATTTTTTTTTCTAAAATCAAATGTTTATACTAAAATATAAATATCTCATGAACCACTCATTGGATCTAAATTTAATTACAACAGACAAATACTCGTCTATCATACCAAAGTACTAATAAATTGCATTGATATTGATGCGGTCGTTCTTGAGATATCGTTATTTCCAACAGATAAAATTTGATAAGCTAAAGAAAACTGTAAAAATTTCCACGATTAATGAATGCCACTTTATAATTATTTTTACCAAAATGTAAATCAAATTTTTAATTATTTTGTTAAATATTCAATATGTACAGTCAAATTTTATACGATTGCTCCCAATTTTACAATTCAGACAAAATTATCAAACATTTTAGTCGATAATACAATTATTTCTATCAAAAATTTACAGCTTGCATCAAATTACATTGGTCAACACAATTTTTGTTCCTTAGTATATAGCTATTTTCGATAGAAAAAGTACGTCAGGATTTTATGATATTTCAATTTTTGCAAAATTTGTAAATTTTTTTGTGATGCAAGAACGATTCCAATGATTTTTTATGACTATACTGGATGCAAATTTTAGTTTACAGTTATCGGTACATCTTTTCTAACCTACCGTCTACTCGTGATGTTAGTGTTAGAACGTGTTTTTGTAAGTAATACTCGTGATGTTAGTGTTAGAACGTGTTTTTGTAAGTAAATGTGCAAAAACTAGACGATAAACGATAAACAGACGATTATTAACACTCGTCTTCGGCTCGTGATGCAAAATTTCATCTTCGTGGGCCGTAATTATGTGCTAGTTAAATAATACACTATTGTGTAATGGTCTCTTTATAAGCAAATTTATAACTTACGTACAAAAGAATCATATTTATTCACTGATCTAGCTCCAGGCATGCAAACCGTCGAATGTGATAAACTCAAACAAATTTTCTAGAAAAGTTACTCTACGGTACGTAAGCGATGAATGCGCTTTAATGGATTAAACAACTGTGGCATTTGTGCAGGTGGATCTTTTCAATCTCAAAAGGTAATAGATACTGCCGGCTCCTGTTATTGATGTACCGTCGGGCAAACAAAGGTTTTATTTGGAAACGATAGAGAGCGAGGCACCTGCCCTTATGAATAACATTAAGCCCCATTTTATATTAATACATCACTATTACGAATCGAGACTCTGAGGCCGCAGCCACAATCTGGGTCCAACATCTCGGGCTAATTATATACGTGGATGGCTTAATTTGACCCGGGCATTATAAATTATCGTTCGCATTTACATTTTAATTCGGGGCCCTTCTCAATGTTGTACGTGTATGCGCCTTGATTATTTCAACACTTCTCCTTAATTTAATGCAGTCCACCCCCCCGTCTCCGCGATACAGATCGGATTAACATAAAACGTCTCCCTAATGTACCCTCGGCGGAGAAAACATTAATTAGGAATTAATTAAGGGAGCGCCGTTCGATTTTTCGTGTTTTCCTCGACCTACACTCGCGTAGGTGCGAATCGTGTGGGCTGAATTAATATGGTGCACTCTACGAAAGTGCATGCATGCATTATGTACTTTACGCCTGGAGACCTCCGATCCTTCGAACTGTAAATCCTCTGGAAGATATCTGTTTTCTGGATGCACTTTTTGATGCACTCTTATCGTCTTAAGTATCACCTGCAGTATAACAGTACCTCTACAGTGATAAATTTATCAACATCAGTACTCTCATGGGAATGTGATTATTTTACTGACAATAACCTAATTATACTGACAAATTCTGTAATTTACTGGCAGCACTGATAAAATCAAAAATATAGTGATGAATTTATTGACATTAATACTATCATGGAAACATAATTACTTTACTGACAGTAGCTGTACTATACTTATAAACTCAATCATCTACTGACATAATTAGTACTGTACTGATAATAGTAGCATTACAGTGATAAATTTATTAACATCAGTTTCATTATGTGGTTATTAAACTGACAATAGCAGTAATATAATGAGTAATGTACTGACACACGTAGTGATAACTGATAATACTGATTATAAGTGATAAATTCATTAACGTAATAATAAATGTATAAATGTCATTGTTTTTCTGACAATAGCAGTAATATACTGATATACTCAGTAATATGCTTACAGCATTGATAAAAGCAGAAATATAGTGACAAATTCGGTAACATCAGTACTGCCATGAACTGACAAACTCAGTAATATACTGACAGTACTGATAAATGTAGAAATATAGTGATGAATTCATTGACATCAATACTGTCATGGAAGCATCATTACTTTACTGACAGAAGCTGTACTATATTTATAAATTCAGAAATATACTCACATAATCAGTATTGTACTGATAATAATACCTCTACAGTGATAAATATGTCAACATCAGTACTCTCATGGGAATGTGATTATTTTACTGACAATAACCTAATAATACTGACAAATTCAGTAATTTACTGGCAGTACTGATAAAATCAAAAATATAGCGATGAATTAATTGACATCAATTCTATCATGGAAACATCATTACTTTACTGACAGTAGCCGTACTATACTTATAAACTCAATCATCTACTGACATAATTAATATTGTAGTGATAATAGTAGCATTACAGTGATAAATTTATTAACATCAGTTTCATAATGTGGTTACTGAACTGACAACAGCAGTAATATACTCAGTAAGGTACTGACATATGTAGTGATGACTGATAATACTAATTATAAGTGATAAATTCATTAACGTAATACTAAATGTATAAATGTCATTGTCTTACTGACAATAGCGGTAATATACTGATATACTCAGTAATATGCTGACAGTACTGATAAAAGCAGAAATATAGTGACGAATTAGTTAACATCAGTACTGCCATGAACTGACAAACTCAGTAATATAATGACAGTACTGATAAAAGTAGAAATATAGTGATGAATTCATTGACATCAATACTGTCATGGAAGCATAATTCCTTTACTGACAGCAGCTGTACTATATTTATAAATGCAGTAACATTCTCACATAATCAGTACTGTACTGATAACAGTACCTCTATAGTGATTTATTTGTTAACATCAGTTCTCTCATGAGAAAGTGATTATTTTACTGACAATAGCCGTATTATACTGACAAATTCAGTAATTTACTGACAGTACTGATAAAATAAAAAAATATAGCGATGAATTAGTTGACATCAATACTGTCATGGAAATATAATTACTTTGCTGACAGTAGCTGTACTATAGTTATAAACTCAGTAATCTGCTGACATAATTAGTAGTGATAGTTTGTACTGATAATAGTAGCGTTACAGTGATAAATTTATTAACATCAGTTTTATAATGTGGTTATTGAACTGACAATAGCAGTAATATATTCAGTAACTTACTGACATGATAAAAACTTAAAAGTTACTAAGCTTTAGTGGCTACTTAGGGTGAACTATGCATATAGACGTAAATAGTTTCATTAAGAGTTAAATTTTGATCAAATCGATAAGAAAGAGGTTTTCTAAAAAAATGTATAGCACACAGAAGAAAATTGAGGAAATTTGGGTATCTAATTAGATATAATATAGTCACAACTGTACAACGTTTGTAACGACTAGATGAAGAGATGAGTCACAAATTGAACAGTTCGAACTTAGATGTCTCTAAGAATAACATCAGCCACTTCCTCTCCATGCAAATGGTTCCCATGGTTATTATAAGATGCTTCTTAATGCTTTATCTCTCATAAATAAAGAAAATTTTAGATTATTTGGAGCGCCAGCGTTAGAAAAATCAATAGTCGAGGAACAAGTCAAAAACACTACAAAAAACATAATTTTCGACAATTTCAAAATATCGACGAAAAATTTACAGTATAAGAAAATTTGATGCAGACAAAAAAATCTAAATAGAAATATAACAGCGACAGAGTAAATTTCGTATATGTTTTCTGTGGCATGAGTGTGGCTCTGTGGCATGATCCTAGAGGTCCTAAGCCCCTAAGCTGTTTAAGAAAATTAAATAACATTAACAAGAAAATATGATACAAATATGAAAATTGGTGTTTAAGTACAATGAAATTAACAGTCGAAACGAAAATTGCATTTTCTTTTCTTCTAAAATTATAACATGACTGCCACGTGGGATTACTTACATATTAAGAATATTGATGTTTAACAAAATTTGAAATTTTAACAACAAGAAGATGTTAATTTGAGAATATATGATAATAATGATAACAAAACTGGTGTTTAATAAGAAAATTTGATAACATGGTCATGAAACAAAAATATATGTTAATTATTCATTTATTATTTCAAAATATCGTTTCTAATAGTCTATCTAAATACTCTGCAGCAAGCAGATTTCTGGCCCGAAGGTACATGTGTAAATCGGTTTTTTCAAAGGCTCATGACAAAACCCAAAGACTTCCAAAATTTCCAAAATACTACTTAGCATAGAACCTTACACCACTGATGAATACATTCAAGGAGTAAACGCAGAATTGATATATGCAAATAATATGTAATATATGTAAATGTAATTTATATTGATCTTTTTGACGTTCTTCTTATTTCCACTGTAAAATGTGCCTTTAAGAAAGAAAGAAATATTATTATTATTATTATTATTATTATTATTATTATAATATCGACCAATTCATATGTAACAAGAATTAAAAACATGTTTGATGAGGCAATTAGACAACATCGACAGGAAATTGGTGTTTAAGAGAATTAATTATTTAAAAACTTGAATAATGACAAGGAAATGAACTGACTATTTCTTAGGAAACTGAAAATACTGAAAAGAAAATTGCAGTTTAGGAAAATTAGATAACTACAATAAGAAAATTGATATTTAAAAATATTTTATAAAAATTATGAGATATTTATTGGGAAACTTTGACCTATAGGAAAGAAAATAGCAGTTTAAAAAAAATTGATAGTATTCACAAGAATATACTCATCTACATTTTTTTATAACCTCGGCAACTTTTACTGTCTGATATGAAAATTTGGTTATATCGATAAGAAAATTGCTGCTCGAAACAGTTGACAAGAAAATTGCTCTTTAAAAAATATGATGTTATCGACAAGAAAATCTTAAATTACTATTGATTATAATGAAATTACCGTTTATTATAAAAAAATTATAAACAAGAAAAGATAGCAAAAAACAATAAAAATATGATAAAGAAAAAATCTGCTTGCTAACAACAATGATAATAATGCTGTTTCTTTGGAAAATTTAAGAAAATTGCGCTTTAAAAATTCTGATAATATCTATCGACTGGAAAATTCATATTTATGAAGAAAATTGATTACAGTAACAAAATCGGCACGTAGTTAGTTACATATTAACTACGAGGTAGGAAAATTGAAGTATAAGAAAATTAGATCGACGTGAACAGTGATATTTAGGAAGATTTTGTAGAAACGATGGAAAATTTATTGGAAAACTTTGGCATTATAGGAAAAAAATGCAGTGTAAGAAAAATTGATTGCATCTACAAGAAAATGCACGTCTACATTTTTTTATAACCTGAGTAGCATTTACTGTGTGATATGAAAATTTCGTTATATCGACAAGAAAATTGCTGCTCGACACCATGATAGTTGATAAGAAAATTGATACATATAAAAAAAATGGGCAATTTGATAACAATGAACATAAAATGACTGTTCTTCTTTTTAAACATTAGCAAGAAATAATGTTAATATAATAATATCGAAAAGACAAATTAAACTTAGTAATAGTGATAAAAAAATGCTGCTTAATTTAAAAATATATCACCGATAAGAAAATAGCTATTTATGGTGTACGTGGATAAAATTGCTTTATATTATTTATATTTGTACAAAAACTAGACACCACAAATTTAATAATAAATACATACTTTATGTCATTATATAGCTCATGTACTTACAAATAAGGTCGTAAGCCATTTAAATGAAATTTTTGAGGAGACCTTTTAGATGTTCATTTACTATTTAAAAAAATAATCGTTTACCTTTGTTTAGATTATTATCTTATATGGTACACAATCATCGATAATTCCATCAGTTAAAAATCGTTCATGTTCCATACTTTTTTTTTGATAGCATATTTTTGACTGAAGCTTCTGAGGAGTGTTTCAACAAAATTTTCTTCGTTTCTGTTTTAATTACTTGGACATTTTTACCGGTGATGACAGTTCACTTTAATCAACAATCAGGCGGAGATCTCATCGCCCCATTCGAAAATAAACTGGCAGCATATCCTGTGCAAGAATACACGTACACACAATGCGGCGATATAATTGGTAGAGATGTTCTTGGCCATGGACACCGGATGTAATTAAATGGTGTGGCCAACAATTCGACCGGAAAGATCCTCCTTCTGCCAGTACTACTTACGTCATTGTCCGTACGTAGTACATCATCGTGCTTCGTTTCATTAAAATGTCGGTGCGCTGTCTAACAAACTTCAAGTTTCCAACATGACCTGAATGAACGCAGACTTTAATTCAAATAATATCTTAAAGATTTTGGCAGTTTTCGAAATTGTGGCAAATTTTTTAAGATATTATTTGAACTAAAGTCTGCGTACAGAACGTTTCTGATCATGTTTTCAATTATGGAAAAATACCCATATCAAAATAATGTAGTTACAGAAAGTAACTACATTATTGGGTGGTGTTATTAGGTTTTTTTATTTTTTGTAATAATATTACCAATACACATTAAATAACTGGATGCAGACATACCAAAAGGCTGATTCCTCTACTTCGGATGCTTGAACTGATACAATCTATACAGGCAGTAACATTGTATAATTTATTGCCATTCCAACGCTTGATCCGGACTCTTGCTACCAAAAAATGTCCGCCGAGATGATTCAATTGATCACAGGCGGCAACTAATTCGATATCTCGTGACTGCGTGTTCGTCTGCATGTTCCTAAATTTGTATTAAACGTTCCATTAATTGGGAGGGATTATAAATTCCACTGCCATAACGAGAGACTCGAATACTTTCGAAACGTACGAATACCGATCTTGTCGCTCCTCTGCCTCTAATTAATTAGCGCCTCTAAAGCGTCAGTTTGATGCTTTTTACATTTACATCTTGATATTAATATTGGATACTGGAATAGATATTTTCAAATAGAATTGTATATTTGTTCTTAAACAGTACTTCACTTACCCAAACCATGGCACTCACTTAAGGAATTATTTAAATTACCCACATTTTCGTCCGTTATTTCCGTTTGCGTAGATGTTTCTGTTGTACTTTCAGCCATCTCTTTTTGCTCTTCTTCTCTATCAATTTCTTCTTCTTCTTCACGTGCATATCGGATTTCGAATGTTAGCGATGAGCATGACTATCTTCACTTTATTGGTTGATATTCTGAAGAGCTAGTTCGACGTCTTCCCGTACCACGCCTTAGATTCTGCAAACCATGAAATTCTATATATCTATTTCTTCTATATACTGTTTCTTCTATATCGTCTATATTCTTCTATCTAGATCTGTATTCTTCTATATCCATTTCTCCTATATACCATTTCTTTTATATCGTCTATATTCTTCTATCTAGATCTGCATTCTTCTATATCTATTTCTTCCTCTAACAAGTCTTAGAAATGTTCTTTCCATCTTTGAATAATTTCCAGAACTATACATATTATACCTCCTTTTTTATTTCTTACTGTCTGGGAAGATAAGCAGTACTGTATCTTGTCAGAAGTACATTGCTATTCTGCTAGCAGTACTGATGTGATGTCATCCATCACTATTCTTCTACATCTATTACTTCCTCTAACAAGCCTTAGAAATGTTCTTTCCATCTTAGAATAATATCCAGAACTATAAATATTATACCTCCTTTTTTATTTCTTACTGTCTGAGAAGATAAGCAGTACTGGATATTGTCAGTAGTACATTGCTAATTTCCTAGGAGTACTGATGTGATGTCATCCATCACTATTCTTCTACATCTATTTCTTCCTCTAAAAGTCTTAGAAATGTTCTCTCCATCTTTGAATAATTTCCAGAACTATACATATTATACCTCCGTTTTTATTTCTTACTGTCTGAGAAGATAAGCAGTACTGTATTTTGTCAGTAGTACATTGCTAATTTCCTAGCAGTACTGATGTGATGTCATCCATCACTATTCTTCTACATCTATTTTTTCCTCTAAAAGTCTTAGAAATGTTCTTTCCATCTTTGAATAATTTCCAGAACTATACATATTATACCTCCTTTTTTATATCTTACTGTCTGGGAAGATAAGCAGTACTGTATCTTGTCAGTAGTACATTGCTATTCTCCTAGCAGTACTGATGTGATGTCATCCATCACTATAAGTCTACATCAATTACTTCCTCTAACAAGCCTTAGAAATGTTCTTTCCATCTTTGAATAATTTCCAGAACTATACATATTATACCTCCTTTTTTATTTCTTACTCTCTGGGAAGATAAGCAGTACTGTATCTTGTCAGTAGTACATTGCTATTCTCCTAGCAGTACTGATGTGATGTCATCCATCACTATTCTTCAACATCTATTTCTTCCTCTAAAAGTCTTAGAAATGTTCTTTCCATCTTTGAATAATTTCCAGAACTATACATATTATACCTCCTTATTTATTTCTTACTGTCTTGGACGATAAGCAGTACTGTATCTTATCATTAGTACATTGCTATTTTCCTAGCAGTACTGATGTGATGTCATCCATCACTATTAGTATACATCTATTACTTCCTCTAACAAGCCTTAGAAATGTTCTTTCCATCTTTGAATAATTTCCAGAACTATACATATTATACCTCCTTATTTATTTCTTACTGTCTTGGACGATAAGCAGTACTGTATCTTATCAGTAGTACATTGCTATTTTCCTAGCAGTACTGATGTGATGTCATCCATCACTATTAATCTACATCTATTACTACCTCTAACAAGCCTTAGAAATGTTCTTTCCATCTTTGAATAATTTCCAGAACTATACATATTATACCTCCTTTTTTATTTCTTACTGTCTGGGAAGATAAGAAGTACTGTATCTTGTCAGTAGTACATTGCTAATTTCCTAGCAGTACTGATGCGATGTCATCCATCACTATTCTTCAACATCTATTTCTTCCTTTAAAAGTCTTAGAAATGTTCTTTCCATCTTTGAATAATTTCCAGAACTATACATATTATACCTCCTTATTTATTTCTTACTGTCTTGGACGATAAGCAGTACTGTATCTTATCATTAGTACATTGCTATTTTCCTAGCAGTACAGATGTGATGTCATCCATCACTATTAGTATACATCTATTACTTCCTCTAACAAGCCTTAGAAATGTTCTTTCCATCTTTGAATAATTTCCAGAACTATACATATTATACCTCCTTATTTATTTCTTACTGTCTTGGACGATAAGCAGTACTGTATCTTATCAGTAGTACATTGCTATTTTCCTAGCAGTACTGATGTGATGTCATCCATCACTATTAATCTACATCTATTACTACCTCTAACAAGCCTTAGAAATGTTCTTTCCATCTTTGAATAATTTCCAGAACTATACATATTATACCTCCTTTTTTATTTCTTACTGTCTAGGAAGATAAGCAGTACTGTATCTTGTCAGTAGTACTTTGCTAATTTCCTAGCAGTACTGATGTGATGTCATCCATCACTATTCTTCTACATCTATTTCTTTCTCTAACAAGTGTTAGAAATGCTCTTTCCATCTTTGAATAATTTCCAGAACTATACATATTATACCTCCTTATTTATTTCTTACTGCCTTGGAAGATATGCAGTACTGTATCTTGTCAGTAGTACATTGCTATTTTCCTAACAGTACTGATGTGATGTCATCCATCATTATTCTTTTATATCTATTTCTTTCTCTAACAAGTCTTAGAAATGCTCTTTCCATCTTTGAATAATTACCAGAACTATACATATTATACCTCCTTATTTATTTCTTAGTGTCTTGGACGATAAGCAGTACTGTATCTTATCAGTAGTACATTGCTATTTTCCTAGCAGTACTGATGTGATGTCATCCATCACTATTAGTCTACATCTATTACTTCCTATAACAAGCCTTAGAAATGTTCTTTCTATCTTAGAATAATATCCAGAACTATACATATTATACCTCCTTTTTTATTTATTACTGTCTGAGAAGATAAGCAGTACTGGATATTGTCAGTAGTACATTGCTAATTTCCTAGCAGTACTGATGTGATGTCATCCATCACTATTCTTCAACATCCATTTCTTCCTCTAAAAGTCTTCGCAATGTTCTTTCCATCTTTAGATAATTTCCAGAACTATACATATTATACCTCCTTATTTATTTCTTACTGTCTTGGACGATAAGTAGTACTGTATCTTATCAGTAGTACATTGCTATTTTCCTAGCAGTACTGATGTGATGTGATCCATCACTATTAGTCTACATCTATTACTTCCTCTAACAAGCCTTAGAAATGTTCTTTTCATCTTTGAATAATTTCCAGAACTATACACATTATACCTCCTTTTTTATTTCTTACTCTCTGGGAAGATAAGCAGTACTGTATCTTGTCAGTAGTACATTGCTATTCTCCTAGCAGTACTGATGTGATGTCATCCATCACTATTAGTCTACATCTATTACTCCCTCTAACAAGCTTTAGAAATGTTCTTTCCATCTTTGAATAATTTCCAGAACTATACATATTATACCTCCTTTTTTATTTCTTACTGTCTGAGAAGATAAGCAGTACTGGATATTGTCAGTAGTACATTGCTAATTTCCTAGCAGTACTGATGTGATGTCATCCATCACTATTCTTCTACATCTATTTCTTCCTCTAAAAGTCTTAGAAATGTTCTTTCCATCGTTGAATAATTTCCAGAACTATATATATTATACCTCCTTTTTATTTCTTACTGTCTGGGAAGATAAGCAGTACTGTATCTTGTCAGTAGTACATTGCTATTCTCCTAGCAGTACTGATGTGATGTCATCCATCACTATTCTTCTACATCTATTTCTTTCTCTAACAAGTCTTAGAAATGCTCTTTCCATCTTTGAATAATTTCCAGAACTATACATATTATACCTCCTTTTTTATTTCTTACTGTCTGGGAAGATAAGCAGTACTGTATCTTGTCAGTAGTACATTGCTATTCTCCTAGCAGTACTGATGTGATGTCATCCATCACTATTCTTCTACATCTATTTCTTTCTCTAACAAGTCTTAGAAATGCTCTTTCCATCTTTGAATAATTTCCAGAACTATACATATTATACCTCCTTTTTTATTTCTTACTGTCTGAGAAGATAAGCAGTACTGGAAATTGTCAGTAGTACATTGCTAATTTCCTAGCAGTACTGATGTGATGTCATCCATCACTATTCTTCTACACCTATTTCTTCCTCTAAAAGTCTTAGAAATGGTCTTTCAATCTTTGAATAATTTCCAGAACTATGCATATTATATCTCTGTATTTATTTATTTCTGTCTTGGAAGATATGCAGTAGTGTATCTTGTCAGTAGTACATTGCTATTCTCCTAGCAGTACTGATGTGATGTCATCCATCACTATTCTTCTAGATCTATTTCTTCCTCTAAAAGTCTTAGAAATGTTCTTTCCATCTTTGAATAATTTCCAAAACTATACATATTATACCTCCTTATTTATTTCTTACTGTCTTGGAAGATAAGCAGTACTGTATATTGTCAGTAGTACATTGCTATTCTGTTAGCAGTACTGATGTGGTGTTATCCAGATTCTATTTTTAATTGTTTTATCGTGATTATATCATAGTTTTACTATCATTTACTGGTTCAGTTCACAGCCAATTTCTGTACTTTTGTTACTACAGTTCTAATATTATTAGTTGATTACTGAATTTCTCAGTAACTTGCCGAATTTGCTAGTACAATTCTGATTCCAATAGGATATTACCGAGTTAATCAGCACAATGCTGTTTTTGTCAATAGAACATTTTACATGTCAGTGGAACAATGATATTATCATAACAATACTAATGTCTGTTACACATTTACCAATATACGAAGTTCTCGTATCAGTACTGATGTGTTGTCTTCGATATTTTATATTTAACTTTTTTATTATGACTATCTGATAGTTTTACTGTTGCTTCAATTCACCGCCAATATTCATAATGTTAGCAAATCAGTGCTGATATTATTAGTTAATTAGTTAAGTAGTTTATTACTGAATTTGTCAGTGAAGTGCCAAATGTTCTGGTACAATACTAATTGCAATAGTATACTACCGAGTTCATAAGCATAATTCCGTTTTTGTAGGTAGAACATTGATATGCTTGTAGAACATTGATATTACCATAACAATCTAACATATGTTACAAATTTACCAACATACAGAATATACCAAATTCTACATTAAAATTCTTAGGAATAAGAAATTCCTTCAATATACAGAGCGTCTTTTTTAAATGCAACATACAAGTAATTCTTTATTGACAGTGAAATATTGAAATTTATGAGGCAGTACTAATGTTAATAAATTTATCACTATATTTCTTCTTTTATCAGAAGTGTCAGCATATTACTGAGTTTATCAGTACAGTAGTGCTACTGTGTGAGTAAAATAATGACATTTATGTTTTTATAATTACGTTTTTTTTGTTTTCTAATATGGTGATAAATTTATTGACAATGAATTTATCATTATATTTGAAAGCATGAAAAATATGAAATATGCAAAAATATGAAAACATATAGAAGTAGAAAATATATTACAAGAAAAATATACTATTCTTTTATAAGTAGTGTCAGTACATTACTAAGTTTATCAGTACAGTACTGCGATTATTAGTAAAATAATGACATTTATGTTTTTATAATTAGTTTTTTTTGTTTTCTAATATGGTGATAAATTAATTGACAATGAAATCATTACTATATTTGAAAGCATGAAAAATTAGAAATATGAAAAAATATGAAAACATATAGAAGTAGAAAACATATTACTAGAAAAATATACTATTCTTTTATAAGTAGTGTCAGTATATTATTAAGTTTGTCAGTACTGTACTGTTATTGTCGGTAAAATAATGACATTTCTGCGTTTATTATTACGTTTATGAATTTATCAGCAAATATCAGTACAATGGTACGTATGTCAGTACGTTACTGAGTATAGTACTGACATTGTCAGTAAAATAATGACATGTATGCTTTTATTATTACGTTAATGTATTTATCACTTATTATCAGTACAATACTACTTATTGTAATATGTCTATCTAAAGATATACACTGAGATGCAAAAAAAACGGGTCATTGGGTCATTGTTTGCAAAAGAACCATTTAAAAAAAAAATGATGTTGGCATAGTCTTTAGATTAATTTTTTTAGTGTTTTACAATCAAAGAGACCTCCAGGATGTAGATAGAAGCAACATATGGTACTTATTATTTATTTAATGAACATTAATAAGCGAAAACGATAATGTACGAATACACGAAAGAAAATGCATTTCTGCAAAATAAACTTAACAGTGAATAATAAATGAAAATGACTGTTAATCGAAAACAGACAAATTAAAACCCAGTAGCCACCTTGATCCTCTATGCATAATTCTGAATGACCAATAGCTAGTGAAGAACGCATACCTTTATATGTTATTTTCGCTGATTAAATAAACTGATAAGTATCATATGATCATATGTTGTTTTTTTATACATCCTGATGGTCTCTTTGATTGTAAAACACTAAAACTTTCATTCTAAGGACTATACCAACATAATTTAACAAAAAATGGGTTTTTTGCAAACAACGACACAATGACCCGGTTTTTTTGCATCTGAGTATAGAATATAGAGATAATCTAGAATAATATAGAATATAGAGAAAATATAGAATAATATAAAATATAGAGACAATATAGAATATAGAGATAATATAGAATAATATGGAATATAAATAGAATGTAGAATAATATAGAATATAGAGAGAATATAGGGTACTTAAAAAAATGGGACAAATCTACAAAATTGTATACAGTTATAGAATACCATCATCTTCACTCGTATTCTATAACTGCCATCTGCTCAAATAATAATAATTTTGGAAGATATAAATCTATTGTAGATTCTGAGATATTGCACAAGATTTTGTAACTTTTTAAACAAATGATCCGTCTTGCACATATTGTGTGGTATGTCACCATTCCTCTATCCCATATTTTCCAAAACGTCATGCACACGTGTCACTCTTTCATTGCCTTTCGAAATCTCACTCGCACTCACTACCGCTTACGGAGGAAAATCCCTTTCCCCCCAACACGAATCCGAGCTGACCGAAAATCAATGTTAAATCTTATGGGGACCAACCTCTCAAGATCCCCTCTATTTTCCTACTTGAGTAGTTGCTAACTTATGATAACCTTTGCTATCTTGAAACTGCAATTTTCAACCCTACAAAATTGTGTTGAAGCTGCAGACTAGAAATTTTATTTTAAAAGAACGTTTTTACTGCCAGTGAATTTCTATATCAGTCTATTTTAATGCATAGTCGTTTAATATTTTGATGTCTTCATTCCACCTCCATGCCTCTTCCTTCGACTCTGTATTTTTTGGGGTGTCACATACGTCCTTGGTAGTTCTTCGACGTCCTTCCATATGTGTCCATATGAAGTATACTTGACCCAAAGATCTAAGAATATTATGACTTTGACTTCTTAATAGTTATATTCGGGGTTTAATTTAGGGTCACCATAAAGCAAACGGATGGTCAAGACGGAAGAATCGCACGCCGTCGTCAATACCAGAAAGACAGCCGGGCAACCGCAGATAACTGAATAATATTAGCAGGACTTTTATGATTTTATGGCAACACCAAATAAAACCCCCATAAAATACTTAAAAAGTCAAAGTCGTAATATTCTTAGATTTTTGGGTCGATTATACCATTTTAATTTTATCACTTATGTTTAGGTTTTGGTTCTGTTGTTTTCTTTTAGTTTTACGGTTAATATCCTTGGTGATATTGCTTGCCATGATTCTATTTGATGTTCTATGGCTTGGTGCATTATGCATCCTACTCCTGCGGACGCCCTTTTATCCTTGTCTAGCCCGCTATATATTGTTTTGTGCTTGTTGTGTACATCCCATTCCCTTTTCTTTTCATCTCAGTTATTGCTAATATCTCTACTTCCATTCTTTCAAACTCTTTTTCCAACTCTTCTTCTTTTCCGAATATACTGCTTATATTCCATGCTGCTATTCTCCATATTCGGCCTTTATCTTTTTTGATATTTTTCCTGTTTATTGTGTCCCCTTCCTTTATTTCTATTTCTATCTGTGCCCTTCCTTATATTCCTTCTCGTGCCCTATTTTACTTTTGCGCTGTCGCTCCTATTTCTTCTAATTTGATCATTCGTCGTGTCGATCTGCTTTTTCATTACCATTTTTCCTTGCTTTTCCGCCCTTGTTTGTATGCCACCTCTGCTTCTTTTGCTTAGCAGTTTTTTGACTCCATTGTTTGCATTTCCTCCCATTCCCAAGGTAAAGGGCCTATTGATAATTTATGTTTAGGTTTTATTTAAATAATTATGGGTTTAGAAAATTCTACTTCCTTAATTCTTCATTAGGTCTTTATTTTTTATTTATTTATATTTGCGACCGATAAATAAAAAAATAAAGACCCAAAGAAGAATTAAGAAAGTACAGTTTTCTAAACCTACAACTGCATTTTCATTGTGTTGAAGTTTGTCCTCTCTGCCTCCAAACTCGTGTTGTATTCTACTGCCTTTACTTCTGTCGAATTTCAACACAAACATATGTGTTTTTTACAAAAGTTTATCAATTGTTTAATTTCTGTAAAAAATCGATCAAATTGTGATACTTATCATCAATTAATGTTACGATATAATGTTTATATCGACTGTCTCGTTTTGGGGTCTGCACGTCGTAAAATAATTCATATATTTCACCCACTTTGGCAATAAAGCTGGACTTTGTAGTGAATCATGTCGGCTACAAACACTTGTCCGTGTGTACTGCAGGCCGCTGAACAAACCACTTGTTCCTAAGGCCCGGTCCTCTTGAGTCTTGACCACCGCAGCTGCTTCTGATTTATAGTCTTTGCTTTTCATACGTCTGGCCGAGCTTTATCGTTCCCCGTGCATCGGACAAATTGATTCCGGGACGAACTCGGCGAACATTTATTTATGAGGCCAGGTAGACTACCGAATTTCCATTCCATTCAATTCCCTCGCGTTTTAATTAAAAAGTGCAATATTTAAGAACGCCGGCGGAAACCGAATTTATTCCGTTTCAATGGGCGAGAACTTTCCGGCCTTAATTAATTTTTCACAGTTTTCTCTAATTAAATCTCGTGGAAATTAAAAACGTAAAAACGAAACTTCATCGCATAATCAATCTTTGCCCGGCGCGTTCAGGTAAAGCAGGGCAGTTGCGAAAATAGCCTTTGTGCGGCACGATATACCTTCGGGTACACACCTAAAAAGTTAAGCCCTTAAGTAAATAGCGAATTATATTTCGCTGTTTGAGTTTCAGCCACTCAAGGTGTATGCATGTTGACTTTCTGATCGTTATTTTCGCAGCCGTTAAGCCTGGGATTGACTTCCGATGGTAACTGGCAATCGGTTTTGTATATTCCAGATAATAGCCCAGGATGAATTGGCACGTCACGCACACGTAATCAAGATGTTTGGCAGTTTCTGGGCGCAGCCATTTCCCGGACGCTCCCTGCCGTCCATTCCCCTTGATTTTTATGGAAATTGCAGTTCCCAGCCGCAATTAATTCTGCGGTATTAAGAAAGGGCGGCGGACCATTTTTAATGTGAATTATAAATGGATCGATTTATCCGCGCCTCTTCCTCAATTCCCATGCAAATCTTGTGATGCATCGCTGCTTTGGCGGTTCAGATTTTTCACGAACTCGTTTTATTTCCAGGTTTAAAGGTGGAATACTTTGCGTCTGCATTATTTATAGTTGTGGGAACGGGGGGCAAAATAATTGAAATAAAATACCTACAAAATATATTCTGCTAATATTGTAACACAATACTTATTATATTATGTCTCTCTTTTCGTACTTCCCGGTAAAGTAATAAGTTCTTATAGTTTTTTAAATGTTTATTTATTTACCTGACTACTTTCGGCCGATTATGACCATCTTCAAAAGCTAATTTCTACAATAAATTAATATTATTTATCAAGGAACATATAAGAGAAGAGAATATATCAAACTTTGGAAGACACGTAGTCACTTCGGGCTCAGCGGCATGCTAGCAAACATATTTTTAGACCAAATGGAAAGTAACATCATCAATAACAACAAAACCCACACAACAAACAAATAATAATGTGGAACAGATATGTAGATGACATTTCCATCATTAGGGCAGATGACAACGCACACAAAATCACGGATTTACAACAATACATAAACAGTCTTCACAATTCCATCAAATTCATACTCGAAACAGAACAGAACGGTAGTATCAACTTTTTGAATCTCACTACATATAAAATAGAAAACAAACTAAATTTCAAAATTTACAGGAAACCCACACCAACTGATACCTTAATTCCAGCAGACTCATTTCATCACTGACTACACAAATACGCAGCCATACACTCACTAATCAATAGAATGCTTTCAACACCACTAAACCACCATAATAAAGAAATAGAAATAGAAATTATCAAGCAAACGGTTTCAAAATTAACACAATTAACAAAATGATCAGAAAAGCACCCTACAAACATTTCAAGCTCCAATATAACATACAAAACAGCCCAACAAACACAAACACACCAACACAACAACACACACATTGCAGATTTTTTTAAATGTTTAATTTATGAATATTACATACGAATTAGGCATCGTTGTTAAAAATCTGATATATAATAATATTTTTACTGTCAGATAATTTTTGTTGATGTTCATGTGTAAAACATTATAAAATGAAACCACAGCCTTCTTAGTTAAAAATAAAAATTAAACATGGTATACGAATGTCAAAACATTTGTGATTCAAATTAAAAAAATCCAAAATTTTAACTATGACTACCAGATATTTACTTATTTATGTTAAAACTTCAATAATTATGCCGAAATAGTTACAATTTCAGCAAATTTTTCAACCATTTATGCGAAAATTTTAGTTATTTGAGATTATTATTTCTGTATTCTGAATCAAAATATTTCTATAAAAACTGAACTAGAAAGATTGTTGCAATATTTATCATTTTTAGCAACATTTCAGATCAAAAGTTCAAATGTTGCACTATTTCTGTAAATTGCTAATATCTCTGTGAAAGTTTTAATTTCTCAATTCTTAATTTTTATGATATTACTATCATAGTGTCAATTTAACTAAACTTTTATAGACTAATGCCAAATTTGAAATTTACAGTGTCAAGATTTTAATTTTTATCCTAAAGTTTTCCTTAACTCGTCAAAATTTTAATAGTTATTTAAATTAAGTATATCGAAATTGCTATTACATGATATATTTTCACTTTTACTGAAATTTAGTGTCAATTTAACTCAACTTTTAAAGACTAATGCCAAATTTGAAATTTACAGTGTCAAGATTTTAATTTTTATCCTAAAATTTTACTTAACATGTCAAAATTTTAGTAGTTATTTAAATTAAGTATGTCAAAATTGCTATTACATGATATATTTTCACTTTTACTGAAATTTAGTATCAATTTAACTCAACTTTTAAAGACTAATGCCAAATTTGAAATTTACAGTGTCAAGATTTTAATTTTTATCCTAAAATTTTCCTTAACTCGTCAAAATTTTAGTAGTTATTTAAATTAAGTATGTCAAAATTGCTATTACATGATATATTTTCACTTTTACTGAAATTTAGTGTCAATTTAACTCAAATTTTAAAGACTAATGCCAAATTTGAAATTTACAGTGTCAAGATTTTAATTTTTATCCTAAAATTTTCCTTAACTCGTCAAAATTTTAGTAGTTATTTAAATTAAGTATGTCAAAATTGCTATTACATGATATATTATCACTTATACTGAAATTTTAACTAACGATATTTAAGAGTAACAGGGTTATTCATAAATATTTAAACCGCGGTTTAACGGTAGTTTAGTCTTAGTAACTTTGGTAACCCTTTGTAAAACACTGCAAAACCAACGCTAAACTACGGTTTAAATTTTTATGAATAACACTGCAAGATTACATTTCTGCATTTCTGTGAAAATTTGAATTTCATTAACTTTCTGTCGATACTGTCTGTTATTACTGTCAAATGTCAAAATCCGCCTGAAAAAATTTCAGAAATTACTATCGAAATATCAATTATTTGCTTCAAAATTACTTATTACTGCCCTGCTTACTACTTATATACTTACTTGCTTATTACAACTTACTTACTTAGTAGTATTTTGAAAATTTGAAAGTGATATTTGAAATTTAGGTAGAATTAAAACTTTGACAGTAATTAGCAAGTAAGTAGTACTAGTAGCAAGTAGTAATAGTGTACTATACTATATATTTGATATTTGAAATTTAGGTAGAATTAAAATTTTACAGTAATTAGCAAGTAAATAGTACTAGTAGCAAGTAGTAGAAGTAGTGTACTACTACTTGCTACTAGTACTACTTACTTACTAATTACTGCCAAAGTTTTAATTCTACCTAAATTTCAAATATCACTATCAAATTTTCAAAATCATTTCTGAACAGTTTCTAATTACTATTTTTACAATTAATGCTATCAGATTTTAATTCTACAAACATTTTAAGATTTTTAATATTCCTACTAAATTTTTATTTTAGCTCCGTAGGTAACTTTTATTTTTCAGTGGATTTAAAAAATCTTTTTTGTAGACTACCAGTGATTTATTAAGAGAATAAAAATATAAGCTAATATATGTTTTGTCTATGGAAATTTTCAAAAATGCAATTCTTTTGAGTTGATTTGAGAAATTCAAATTCAACATTTTAAGTTTGTTAAATTTTAAAGTGCAATTGCCCAAGTCTGTCATTACTCAATTATATAAATCTGTAGAATTTACAACTCCATCTGTCGGAATCTACCAATTAAACTCGTAAAATCTTTTAAATTTTCAAATTTGACTGTCCAAGTTTGTTAAATTTTCAGATGCAATTGCCCGATTCTGTTATTACTCAACTATTTTAATAAAAAATCTGCAGAAGTTAATCTGTCAAACTTGTATTTACTGCTGTCAAACTTTTTGACTGCCGTAAATTCGTGATATCTTTAAAAATTTTAAATTCAAGTATCTCAGTTTGTTAAATTTTCAAGTGCAATTGCCCAAGTCTGTCATTACTCAATTATATAAATCTGTACAATTTACAACTCCATTTGTTAGAATCTACCAATTAAACTCGTAAAATCTTTTTAATTTTCAAATTTGACTGTCCAAGTTTGTTAAATTTTCAGGTACAATTGTCCAATTCTGTTATTACCCAACTATTTAAATATAAAAGCTGCAGAAGTGAAGCTGTCGAACTTGTATTTACTGCTATAAAAACATTTGACTGCAGTAAATTCGTGAAATCTTTTAAATTTTCTAACTCGACTGTCTTAGTTTGTAAAATTTGTAGGTGTTATTGCACAAATCTGTCATTACTCAACCATGTGAATAAAAAAGCTGGAGAACTGAAAATCTGTCAAATTTTCAATTGTTGTTGTCAAAAATTACGACTGCAGTAGTCCAAAACTGCCTAAATTTTGCCGAAACTGTCATAATATATCAAATTTTTAATGGCAAGTGGTAAAATTTGTCGAATACTGGATTCCAGCAGTGGAAAAAGGTTTAATTGTCGACATGAAGTCCCAAAATTTGTCATATTTTGAACTGCAACCATCAGAATCTGTATAATTACCAGGCCTAGCTGTAAGAATCAATACAATTTACAACTGCAACTGTCAAATCAGCTCAAATCAGTCAAAAAGTTTGACAGCAGTAAATACAAGTTTGACAGATTCACTTGTGCAGCTTTTATATTTAAATATTCGAGTAATAACAGAATTGGGCAATTGCATCTGAAAATTTAACAAATTTGGACATTCAATTTTGAAAAATTAAAAGATTTTACTAGTTTAATTGATAGATTCCGACAGATGGAGTTGTAAAATTTACAGATTTATATAATTGAGCAATGAGAAACTGGTCAATTGCACTTGAAAATTTAACCAACTTAGACTTTGCAGTCAAACAGTTTGACAGCAGTAAATATTTATTTTTATTTTTAAATAGTCGAGTAATAACAGAATTGGGCAATTGCATCTGAAAATCTAACAAATTTTCACAGTCAATTTTGAACATGTAAAATATTTGACGAGTTTAATTGAGTAATTTGGTAGATTTCGACAGATGCAGTTGTAAATTTTACAGATTTTCGCAGATCAAGATAAAATCTTAACATATGTTCACAGTTGCATTTGCAAATTGCATATGTGAAGAGTTCTCCTTTAAAGATATAGCAAGTTTTGGTGGTCACCACAGTTAAATATTTTTAAAATTGCAACTTTTAACAGATAGCGACAGTTGCAGTTGACATTTTACAAATTTTTATAGTTATTTATTAATATTAGATTTGTTTGCAGTATACCTAAAGCTAATTCTCCTGAAAATTTGACAAAGTTTCAGTATTAAATAAGTGAGAAAATCAAAAGTAGGTTAGGTTAGGTTATCTAAATTTTCATAGTTACCGTAGAAAATATCAAAGATTTGATCAATTTCACCAGTTAAATATTTTTTAAAATGCAGACTTTTAACAAATTGCGACAGATGCAGTTGAAATTTTACAAATTTTTATAGTTACTTATTAATATTAGATTTGTTTGCAGAATACCTGAAGCTAATTCTCCTGAATATTTGACAAAGTTTCAGTATTAAATAAGTGAGAAAATCAAAGGTTGGTTATGTTAGGTTAGGTATGGTTATCTCTATTAGTGAAAGTTTTGAAAATTTATTTATTGTATATTTAATATCAGATTTGTTTACAGTATACCTGAAGCTAATTCTTTTGCAAATTTGACAAAGTTTCAGTATTAAATAAGTGAGAAAACCAAAAGTAGGTTAGGTTAGGTTAGGTCATCTAAATTTTTATAGTTACCGTAGAAAATATCAAAGATTTGATCAGTTTCAGTTGTAAATATCAGAAAATGTCACACCTGGAACTAAAAATTTGACAACATTAGAAATGATGTCAAATTCGGTCATTTCTAACTAAATATAAGGCCAATTTGGAGGGGATAACTCAACCCTCCAAATTTCGCAAAATCCAGCAAATTTCGACGTGTAGGGTTTAAAAATAGTACAGATTTGCACTACCAGTATTTTGTTTAAACATAGAAAAATACGAGTTTATATATATTTTTTCTTGAAGGGAATTTTCAAAAATATAAAGCTTTGGAGTTTTGAAGAAATTGCTAATTGCATATTTTAAGAGTTCCACTTTAAAAAATGGCAGTTTTCGGCACAGTTTTTTTTTTTGATAAAGGCAAATGAAAATTTAACAACTGAATTTTTTATAACTGCCTGGTACTAGAGTAGGATATTTCGTGGAAAATTTTGAACAGTATTTGTTAAAGTTTATACAGAATAGTGTATGCAACATTTCGATTATGCTGCTAGACTGTAAGATTTCGAGCCAGATTCTAAGATTGAACTGTGATATTTTGTATTACATTGTGAAATGTTGTATCGGCCAGTTAAATTTTTAGACAAAGGCAAATGAAAATTTAACTACTGACGTATTTATATCTGCTTATACTAGAGTGAGATATTTCGTGGAAAATTTTGAAGAGTATTTGTTAAAGTTTATACAAAATATTGTGTGCAAAATTTCGATTATTGTGTTATAATTTGAGCCATATTCTAAGATTGAACTGTAATATTTTGTTAAATTATTTGACAAAGGCAAATGAAAATTTAACAACTGACTTATTTATAACTGCTTGTATAGCAGAATATTGTGTGAAACATTTCGATTATTCTGCTAGACTGTGAGATTTTAAGCCAGATTAAAAAAACTGTGATATTTTGTATTACATAGTGAAATGTTGTTTTGGCCTAAGAGATTTCTAGGTACGAGATTTCTCGTTAGATTTTGTTATATCGTTGGCTTGGTGTTACAAGGTTGTATGTGCAAATTTAATAAATTTGGGAAAATCGATTCTAAATATTGGCGTGTTACAAAAAGTGGCGTACCATTCCTATTAGTATGATTTATTTTTTGACATTTTCATAAAATTTCAGTAATAATAATCTAGATATTTCAAGCATCCAACATTCCAAATTTTTGAGTTATGAAGGTACAAAAAAAATACATACAACTCTGTTATATCATTTTTGTTTTTTCGTTAGTAACATACAGCTATGCAACTTTGAAAGAAAATACGAGTACGTTATGTTTACAAAATTAGATAATATTTTATTTACTAACATTTAATGGGGTCAATAACTCAATAACTCAATAACAATATTTAAAATTTGTTAAATTTACATAGTTTTTCTTCCTTTCTTCCCTTTTTGGTCACCAGTTTGTGAGCTTTTGTACTGGATTATGAGATATTAAATTCTAAAACTTAATTTGTATGAAATGTTGTATTGTACGTGACAATTTTTTTTTTTAATAATTTGGTGGTATTGAAGATATTTTGACAATTTTTACTTGTTCTATAGATACCTCAAGCTAATATAATATCCAAAAACGTTTATTACGTACTTACTTTTGTTGCATTATAAGTTCATCATGCGAGTTTGGTATAATATAATTAATAATGTGGTAATGTAGGTTGCCAGAAACACGATTTTCGTGGATGGCATTCCAAATAAAAGAGGAGGAAATTAATTTTCGCGAGGAAACTATTTCCCCCCATTTAGAGGCGGATGTGATCTGAAAACATTCCGTGATCCTGGCCCAATGCCCACGCACATTTGCATACAATCGGATTATAGCCGTTCAGCCTTCGAAAGTTTTAAAATCTCATTGTTCGACTGGCCATATAACACAGCACTGCAAGGAGGGAATTAATTCTTTGGCCCCCTTCGGCTCTCACGAAAAAAGTGTGTTATTGAAGCGAGTCCATTGATGAACATCTTATTGTCGTCGGCGTAATTAATGACTTGGGCATGCCATGCATGAAGTTTGTTGCCCGAGTGCACTAATTCATTTAAAATTGGCTCCTGTTGTAGTCTGGTTGGACACTCGGCGAAATAAGACATTAAGAAAATTACATTGCCCGGTGATTCACGGCCGTTGCGTGACCAATAATCGGGCGAGATATTTAAGCAGCACTGCGGCTTCGAGATGCTGGCCTAGCAATCCTCTAATCATTTTTCACGTTCCACCACGAATGAGTATTTAATTATAAAAGCCGCCGTAATGAAGTAATTTCGGTGTCTTCACGAGCAGAGATGGCAGCTGATACGCGTCAGAATTGAGACATCAACTCCACAACTGTCTAGATATAATTATCTTAATAATCTATAATTAAAACTATCTCGTTTCAGAATCAACGGACGCTTAGGTACGTCTCTGTTCCGAGCACGCACGAGTCCTGGCCAAAGAAGGCTGAAGGATTTTCGTGGAATTTTAAACGGCCAAGCCGGAGGAATAATTAAGCAACCGATGCACAATTCGCATCTCCGGAGCTCACACCGAAACTTGAAATAATATTAATGAATAAATTATAATTACACAAGCAGACTTACATATTAACAAAGTTGAGGCCCATCAGTTATCTCACAAATATAACATAAATTGCAAATTTCAAAATTTCATGAATAATTTATAAATTAGATCATTGGTAAAAACAGTTACAATAGTAAGTTGACTGTAGAAATTAATCATTTACAAAGTGGTTGTTTTCCTTTAAGTCAAAAGTTTAGAATACCTACTTAAGTATGTTCAATTTTATAATGCAAAACTGATTTTGTTTATTTATATATTAGGTTAAGTATTACTGAAAGTTTTGAAAATGTATTTATTGTAATATTTAATATCAGATTGATTTACAGAATACCTGAAGCTAATTGTCCTGAAAATTTTACAAAGTTTCAGTGTTAAATAAGTGAGAAAATCAAAGGTAGGTTAGGTTTGATTAGATTAGGTTAGGTTAGGTAGAAGAAACAAAGAAAGGAAGGAAGGAAGGTGGAAGGGACACAGGGGCCGGAAGCAACAAGGGTTACAGGCGGAGAAGAGGACAGGACAGTATGTGGTGAAGAAGCCAGGATTCCCAGAAGGATGGAATGAAGGAAGGAGGGTCAGACAGGACGGAAGTAATTAGGGTTACAGGCGGAGAAGAGGACAGGACAGGTCAAGGGCGAAGTATACCGAAAGGTGATCCGACCCATGACCGGAGATGTGAGAGTAGGTTTAGAGGGTAGGGCCTTTTTGAATAATAGGAGGAGTCCATCACAACCCTGGTTGAAGGGACGGTGCTTTACGCATTCCTACTCTCAAAAAAAGGTTAGGTTAGGTTTCCATTACTGAAAGTTTTGAAAATTTATTTATTGTATATTTAATATTAGATTTGTGTTCAGTATACCTGACGCTATTTGTCCTGAAAATTTGACAAAGTTTCAGTATTAAATAAGTGATAAAATCAAAGGTAGGTTAGGTTAGGTTAGATTAGGTTAGGTCAGGTAGAAGAAAAGAAGAAAGGAAGGAGGAAGGGACACAGAAGCCGGAAGCAACAAGGATTACAGGCGGAGAAGATTACACGACAGTATGTAGTGAAGAGGTCAGGATTCCCAGAAGGAAGGAAGGAAGGAAGGAAGGAGGGTCAGACAGAACGGAAGTAACTAGGGTTACAGGCGGAGAAGAGGATGGGATAGGTCATGAGCGAAGTATACCCAAATGGTCATTCCACCCATGATCGGAGATGTGAGAGTAGGTTTAGAGGGTAAGGAGTATTTTGAATAATGGCAGGAGTCCCTCACACCCCTGTTGAAGGGACGATGCTTTACGCATACCTACTCTCAAAAAAAGGTTAAGTTTCTATGACTGAAAGTTTTGAAAAATTATTTATTGTATATTTAATATTAGAGGGCGGAAAGACCCCTTCTGGGGTCGATAGCCTTAATAAAGATCGTTGTATATATATATAATATTAGATTTGTTTATAGTATACCTGCAGCTAATTGTCCTGAAAATTTGACAAAGTTTCAGTACGACATAAGTGAGAAAATCAAAGTTAGGTTAGGTTAGTTTAGGTTAAGTTATCTCTATTATTGAAATTGTTGAATTTTTTTAAATATTTAATATTAGATTTGTGTTCAGTATACCTAATGTAAATTCTCCTGAAAATTTGACAAAGCTTCAGTATTGAATAAGAGAGAAAATAAAAAATAGGTAAGATTAGGTTAGGTTAGGTTAGGTTTCTGTTACTGAAACTTCTGAAACCTTGTTTATTGAATATTTAATATTAAATAATGAATGATAAAATAAATTCCATAAATTTTCATAAGTTTCAGAATTAAATAAGTGAGAAAATCAAAAGTAGCTTAGGTTAGGTTAGGTTAGGCTAGATTAGGTTACCTCTATTACTAAAATTTTTGAAAATTAATTTATTGTATATGTAATTAGATTTGTGTTCAGTATACCTGAAGTAAATTTTCTTTAAAATTTGACAAAGTTTCAGTATTAAATAAGTGAAAAAGTCAAATGTAGGTCAAGTTAGGTTAGGTTAGGTTAGGTTATCTGTATTACTGAAAGGGTTGAAAATTTATTTATTGTATATTTAATATTAGATTTCTTTATAGGATTCCTGAAGCTAATTGTTCTGAAAATTTGACAAAGTTTTAGTATTAAATAAGCGAAAAAATCAGGTGTTAGGTTTAGCTACGTTATCTTTGTTACTGAAACTGTTAAAAAAATATTTATTACATATTTAATATTAGATTTGTTTATAGTATACCTGAGGCTAATTCTCCCGAAAATTTGACACAGTTTCAGTATTAAATAAGTGAGAAAATCAAAGGTAGGTTAGGTTAGGTTAGGTTGAGTTATCTCTATTACTGAAATTGTTGAAAATAAATTAAATGTATATTTAATATTAGACGTGTGTTCAGTATACCTGAAGGTAATTGTCCTGAAATTTTAACAAAGTTTCAGTATTAAATTAGTGACATAATCAAAGGTAGGTTAGGTTAAGTTATCTCTATTACTGAAATATTTGAATATATCTGAAAATTTATTTATTGTCTATTGAATATTAGATTTGTTCACAGTATACCTGAAGCTCATTGTCCTGAAAATTTGACAAAGTTTCAGTATTAAATAAGTGACAAAATCAAACGTAGGTTAAATTAGGTTAGGTAAGGTCTCTATTTGGTCTCTATTAGTCAAAGTTTTAAAAATGTATTTATTGTTTATTTAATATTAGATTTGTGTTTCGTATACCTGAAGCTAATTCTCCTGAAAATTTGACAAAATTTCATTATTATGTATGTGAGAAAATCAAAAGCAGATAAGGTTAGGCTAGGTTAGATTATCTCTATTACTAAATTGTTGAAAATGTTTTTACTGTATATTTAATATCAGATTTGTTTATACTATACTTGCAGCTAACTGTCATGAAAATTTGACAAAGTTTCAGTACGATATAAGTGAGAAAATTAAAGGAAGGTTAGGTGAGATTAGGTTAAGTTATCTCTATTACTGAAATATTTGAATATTTCAGTATATATGAAAATTTATTTATTGTTTATTGAGTATTAGATTTGTTCACAGTATACCTGAAGCTAATTGTCCTGAAAATTTGACAAAGTTTCAGTATTAAATAAGTGACATAATCAAACGTAGGTTAAATTAGGTTAGGTTAGGTCTCTATTAGGTCTCTATTAGTCAAAGTTTTAAAAATGTATTTATTGTTTATTTAATATTAGATTTGTGTTCCGTATACCTGAAGCTAATTCTCCTGAAAATTTGACAAAATTTCATTATTATATAAGTGAGAAAATCAAAACCAGATAAGGCTAGTCTAGGTTAGATTATCTCTATTACTAAATTGTTGAAAATGTATATACTGTATATTTAATATTAAATTTGTTTATAGTATACCTGCAGCTAATTGTCCTGATAATTTGACAAAGTTTCAGTACGACATAAGTGAGAAAATCAAAGGTAGGTTAGGTTACGTTAGGTTATATCTGTTACTGAAATAGTTGAAAATTTATTTATTGCATATTTAATTAGATTTGTGTTCAGTATACCTGATGTTATTTCTCCTGAAAATTTGACAAAGTTTCAGCATTAAATAAGAGAGCAAATCAAAAGTAGGTAAGATTAGGCTAGATTAGGTTAGGTTTCTATTACTGAAATTACTGAAACCTTGTTAATTGAATATTTAATATTAAATAATTAATTATAATATTTATCATTTAATATTTCGTAAATTTACTTAAGTTTCAGTATTAAATAAGTTAGAAAATCAAAAGTAGCTTAGGTTAGGTTAGATCAGGCTAAGTTAGATTAGGTTATCTCTATTACTAAAATTAAAAAAAATAAAATTATTGTATATTTAATATTAGATTTGTGTTCAGTATACCTGTAGCTAATTCTCTTGAAAATTTGACAAAGTTTCAGTATTAAATATGTGAGAAAATCAAAGATACGTCAAGTTAGGTTAGGTTAGTTTGGGTTAGGTTAGGTTGGGTTAGGTTAGGTTGGGTTGGGTTAGGTTATCTGTATTACTGAAAATGTTGAAAATTTATTTATTTTATTTTTAATATTAAATTTGTTTGCAGTATTCTTGAAGCTAATTGTTCTGAAAATTTGACAAAGTTTCAGTATTAAATAAGTGAAAAAATCAAAAGTAAGAAGGGCTGGGTTAGGTCTCTATTACTGAAAGTTTATGAAAATTTATTTATTGTTTATTTAATATTAGATTTGTGTGCAGTACACATAAAGCTAATTCTCCTGAAAATTTCACAAAGTTTAAGTATTAAATAAGTGACAAAATCAAAGGTAGGTTAGGGTAGGTTAGGTCTTTATTACTGAAAGTTTTGAAAATTTATTTATTGTATATTTAATATTATACATGTGTTCAGTATACCTGAAGCTATTTCTCCTGAAAATTTGACAATGTTACAGTATTAAATAAGTGAGAAAATCATAAGTACTTTAGGTCAGGTTAGATTAAATTAGGTTATCTCTATTATTGACATTTTTGAAAATTTATTTATTGCATATTTATTATTAGATTTGTTTGCAGTATATCTGAAGCTTATAATGCTCAAAATTTGCCAAAGTTTCAGTATTAAATAAGTGAGAAAATCATAAGTAGGTTAGGTTAGGTTAGGTTAGGTTGGGTTGGGTTATCTCTAGTACTGAAAGTTTTGAAAATTTAGTTATTGTATATTTAATATTAGATTTGTGTTTAGTATAACTGAGGCGAATTGTCCTGAAAATCTGACAAAATATACCTGGACCTAATTTTTCTGAAAATTTGACAAAGTTTCAGTATTAAATAAGTGAGAAAAACAAAAGGAGATTAGACTAGGTTAGGTTAGGTTAGGTCTCTATTACTGAAATTTTTGTAATCTTATTTATTGTATATTTAATATTAGACTAGTGTTCAGTATTCTGGAAGTTAATTGTCCTGAAAATTTGACAAAGTTTCAGTATTAAATAAGTGAGAATATAAAAAGGAGGTTAGGTTAGGTTGCGTTAGGTTTCTATTAATTTTTTTTTATTGTATATTTAATATTAAACAATTAATAATTATATAAATTCCATAAATTTCTTTATGGAATACTTAAAATTTTCAGGCATTTCATTTGGAAAATTTGTCCTTTGGGGGTGCAATACGTATATGAAACTGTTAAAAAATGACTACATTGAAAATATTTTTAAGGAATTTTTAGAATATACAGTATGTCCCCGGATTGAGTTTACAAGAGAGATTTTTTTAATTTTTTTATTTTAAATAAAAATAATGTTATAGGAATTAAAATTCCTCCTTGGTCTGAAACTACCATTTCAGTAATTAAAACAATGAATTAATTATACAGGGTGTTGGCTAAATAAAAAAAAATCTTGAATTTTGACACAGAAAAATAGCATAATTTAAACATTCCCCCATCATTTTCTTCATACAGATCAAGGCTGATAGGAACTCAAGAAAACTGTTTTGTATTTCTTCAAAAGTTATCGATGCAAATGCCCCTTGTAGGCGATTTTTTTAAATTTAAGTATTATTTTCTGAACTTAGGGGATTGTTTGAATGATTTCATTTTTTTATAATGTTGTTAAATGTAATTTTAAATTCTTTTTGCAAATAGTAAATAAATAAATGTCAAAATAAGATTTAAAAAAATTGATTTTGCTAACACCCTGTATAAATAAACCAAAGTTTCAATAACTGAATTGGTAGTTTCAGACCAAGCAGGTATTATATGTATTATAGGAATATAATACATATGTATTATAGGAATGTAATTCCTATAACATTTTTATCAATCTGGGGACAATCCGGGGACATACTGTATATGGAACTTTTTAAAAACTACATTCTTTTAGAATTGTTCTATGAGTTCTACAATTACGACGTTAATATTTAAAAATTTTGTTTTAATGAAAGTTATTGAAAGTTTTAATGAAATTCCGGAAATTATCTAGATTTTTTATTTCATTCTATTACAGGAATTTTCTTTAACTATTTTTCTGTATTTAAGTATACATTTTTCTTTAATGCTTAGACTAGATCTGAGCTTTTTCATATACCAGGAAAATAAAATGCGGCAATGTAAAAAAATAACAACTGATATATTAGGGGAAGGTCCGTTGAGTGGTTTTAATGATTGATAGGTGCCTACCATGGCGCTAGGTAGTATGTAAATTACCTTTGTCCGCACCTTCCCACTAATTCCTTTACGACAGTGGTAAATAATGAGTTACGGCGCTCTAACAAAACATTCTTACCATTTTATAATGTCGTTAATGCCTTTATGGACTAGTAGATATTTCATAACACACGCAGGCACACACATGCAGTATATGACGTAATAAAAGTTGAAGATGATTTAAGGCGGATTCGATCTGAGCTTCGGTGGAAATGTTAAAATTCCGCTTTTTATCGCCTCGTTAGGAGTAGAGTTAATAAATTCACCATTAATATTCGTTTCATTATGAACTGGTGGATGTGTATGCACGGAGCAGAAACAACTATTAAAAGCAACATAAGTTCTTTGTCTTATCAGGTTTTTAATATTATACGTGAAATTCTTGGGCACAATATAATACATTTTGACATAAAGTACATACAAGGTGTACATATATACTAATACGTTTCAAGACATTCATGGACGTTAAGTGACTGCCACTCGGAATTTTTCTCTACGATTTCAGAGATTTTGTCCTTGTTTGACTGCCATAAATTCCAGCTTTGTACAAAACTACTGTCAACTGTCAGTTATGTACAAAACTACTCGCAAACTATCAGTTTTATACAAAACTACTGTCAAACTATCAGTTTTGTACAAAACTACTGTCAAACTATCAGTTTTGTACAAAACTACTGTCAAACTATCAGTTTTGTATAAAATTACTGTCAAACTTACAGACTAAATAGACTAAATTACTGTTAAACTTTTAGGTTTGTTTAAAATAACAGCTAAAATGTCGGTCAGTATAGTGCATATCAAATGCCAAATTGTGATATTTCTAGAAAACATTGCCAAACTATCAGTAGTGAATAAAATAACTACAAGTGTGACATTTTTCTACTGAAACAAAAACTGACAAACGGTGAGATTTATACAAAATAACTGTGAAACTATCAGTTTTATGAAAAATGCAAGTTGGCCTTTGAATGGCTTAAAAATGTCTTGTCAGGTTTGTAAATAATAACTGTAAAAAAAATTGTACGAATAACTGTCGAATTGGTATGGTTGATATAAAATGGCTGTCAAACTGTTACTTTCGTATAAAATAACTGCTAAATTACTGTCAAACCTTTTTTGTACAAAACTACTGCCATGCCATTTGTTTTGTACAAAATTACTATGAAATTGCCAGTTTTGTGCAAAACTACTGCCATACTATCAGTTTTCTACAAAGTTACTGTCAGTTTAGTACAAAACTACTGCCACACTATCAGTTTTGAACGTACTTACTGTCAAACTGTCAGTTATGAATAAAATTACTGTCAAGCTCTTAGGTCTGTTTAACATAACAGCCAAAATATCAGTCAGTTTAGTACAAATCAAATGCCAAATTACGAGATTTCTAGAAAATAGGTGCCAAACTCTCAGTTTTTAACAAAATAACTGCAAGTGTGTCAGTTTTCTACTGAAACAACTAACTGTCAATGAAACTGCCAGGTTCATATAAAATAACTGTCAAGCTATCAGTTTTTCTAAAAATGTCATTTGATCCTTCGAAAATAATTGCAAGTGTGAGGGTTTTCTACTGAACTAAATGTCAAACAAACTATTAGGTTCATAAAATTAATTGTCAAACTAGCAGTTTTATGAAAAATGTCATTTGGTCTTTCGAATGGCTAAAAAAAATGTCTCGTCAGTTTTGCAAATAATAACCAAAAATGTTGTTTAATTGTTTGTTTTGTATAAAATAGCTGTAAAACTGTTCCTTTTGTATAAAATAACTGTCAAAATGTCATTCAGTTTTGTATAAACCTTGTCAAAACTTGTTTTCTATCTAGAAATAAATGACAAGCTGTAAGTTTTGTATAATATGACTATCGTATTGTGAAATATAACTGTTAAACTAACAGTTTTGTAAAAAAATACTGTCAGACTGTCAGTTGTGTACTGAACTACAACCATACTAACAGTTTGTACGAAATTACTGTTAAATTGTCATTTTTTTAAATAAAATTATTGTCAAACTTTAAGTTATAGACAAAATTACTCTTGAACTGTTAGATTTTTTTAATAATTAACATTTTGTACGAAATTACTGTCAAATTGTTCGTATTCTATAAAGTGACTGTCAAATTGACATTCATTTTTGTATAATACTTGTTAGACTTCTAAAAATAAGTGTCAAACTGTAAATGTTATAAAATATGACCACCGTATTGTATATCATAACTGGTAAACTATCAGTTTTAAACAAAATTACTGTTAAACTATCAGTTTTGAACAAAATTACTGTTAAACTGTCAATTTTGTACTAAACTACTGCCATACTATCAGTTTCGTACGGAATTACTATCAAATTATTATCATTTTTGCTTGTCAAAATTTAAGTTATAGACAAAATTATTGTGAAGAAAATGTTAGAATACTGATTTTTTTATGAAATTACTATAACAGTCAAAATGTCGTTCAGTTTTGTATAAAACTTGTCAGTCTTCTAAAAATAAATGATAAACTATAAGTTTTGTATAATACGACTATCGTATTGTAAAATATAACTGTTAAAATATCAGTTCTGTACAAAATAAATGTCAAATTGTCAAGTTTTGTACAAAACTGCTGCTATACTATCAGTTTTGTACAAAATTACCATCAAATTGTTAGTTTTTTTTTAAAATTTGCTGTCAAACTTTAAGTTATAGACAAAATTTTTGTTTCACTATTAAGTTTGTTGAATAGTGTCAAATTTCATACGAAATGACTGTCAAATTGTTGGTATTATATAAAGTAACAGCCAAATGTCATTCAGTTTTGTATAAAACTTGTCAGTCTTCTATAAATAAGTATCAAACTGTAACTTTTGTATAATATGAGTATCGTATTGTAAAATATGAGTGTTTAGCTGTCAGTTTTCTACAAAATTACTGTTAAACTGTCAGTGTTGTACTAAACTACTGCCATTCTATCAGTTTTCTACAAAGTTACTGTCAGTTTAGTACAAAAGTACGCCACACTATCAGTTTTGTACGTACTTACTGTCAAACTGTCAGTTTTGAATAAAATTACTGTCAAGCTCTTAGGTCTGTTTAACATAACAGCCAAAATATCAGTCAGTTTAGTACAAATCAAATGCCAAATTATGAGATTTCTAGAAAATAGGTGCCAAACTTTCAGTTCTTAACAAAATAACTGCAAGTGTGTCAGTTTTCTACTGAAACAACTAACTGTCAATCAAACTGCCAGGTTCATATAAAATAACTGTCAAGCTATCAGTTTTTCTAAAAATGTCATTTGATCCTTCGAAAATAATTGCAAGTGTGAGGGTTTTCTACTGAACTAAATGTCAAATAAACTATTAGGTTCATAAAATTAATTGTCAAACGAGCAGTTTTATGAAAAATGTCATTTGGTTCTTCAAATGGCTAAAAAAAAAATGTCCGTCAGTTTTGCAAACAATAACCAAACATGTTGTACGAACTGACCGTCTAATTGTTTGTTTTGTATAAAATAGCTGTAAAACAGTTCCTTTTGTATAATATAACTGTCAAAATGTCATTCAGTTTTATATAAACCTTGTCAAAACTTGTGCTTTATCTAGAAATAAATGACAAGCTGTAAGTTTTGTATAATATGACTATCGAATTGTGAAATATAACTGTTAAACTATCAGTTTTGTAAAAAAATACTGTCAGACTGTCAGTTGTGTACTGAACTACTACCATACTAACAGTATGTACAAAATTACTGTTAAATTGTCATTTTTTTTAATAAAATTATTGTCAAACTTTAAGTTATAGACAAAATTACTATTGAACTGTTAGATTTTTTAATAATTAACATTTTGTACGAAATTACTGTCAAATTGTTCGTATTCTATTAAGTAACTGTCAAATTGTCATTCATTTTTGTATAATACTTGTTAGCCTTATAAAAATAAGTGTCAAACTGTAAATGTTATAAAATATGACTACCGTATTGTATATCATAACTGGTAAACTATCAGTTTTAAACAAAATTACTGTTAAACTAACAGTTTTGAACAAAATTACTGTTAAACTGTCAATTTTGTACTAAACTACTGCCATACTATCAGTTTTGTACGGAATTATTATAAAATTATTATCATTTTTGCTTGTCAAAATTTAAGTTATAGACAAAATTACTGTGAAGAAAATGTTAGAATACTGATTTTTTTACGAAATTACTATAACAGTCAAAATGTCGTTCAGTTTTGTATAAAACTTGTCAGTCTTCTAAAAATAAATGATAAACTATAAGTTTTGTATAATACGACTATCGTATTGTAAAATATAACTGTTAAAATATCAGTTCTGTACAAAATAAATGTCATATTGTCAAGTTTTGTACAAAACTGCTACTATACTATCAGTTTTGTACAAAATTACCATCAAATTGTTAGTTTTTTTTAATAAAATTGCTGTCAAACTTTAAGTTATAGACAAAATTTTGGTTTCACTATTAAGTTTGTTGAATAGTGTCAAATTTCATACGAAATGACTGTCAAATTGTTGGTATTATATAAAATAACAGCCAAATGTTATTCAGTTTTGTATAAAACTTGTCAGTCTTCTATAAATAAGTGTCAAACTGTAACTTTTGTATAATATGAGCATCGTATTGTAAAATATAAGTGTTAAGCTGTCAGTTTTCTACAAAATTACTGTTAAACTGTCAGTTTTGTACTAAACTACTGCCATTCTATCAGTTTTCTACAAAGTTACTGTCAGTTTAGTACAAAACTACTGCCACACTATCAGTTTTGTACGTACTTACTGTCAAACTGTCAGTTTTGAATAAAATTTCTGTCAAGCTCTTAGCTCTGTTTAACATAATAGCCAAAATATCAGTCAGTTTAGTACAAATCAAATGCCAAATTATGAGATTTTTAGAAAATAGGTGCCAAACTCTCAGTTTTTAACAAAATAACTGCAAGTGTGTCAGTTTTCTACTGAAACAACTAACTGTCAATCAAACTGCCAGGTTCATATAAAATAACTGTCAAGCTATCAGTTTTTCTAAAAATGTCATTTGGTCCTTTGAAAATAACTGCAAGTGTGAGGGTTTTCTACTAAACTAATTGTCAAACAAACTATTAGGTTCATAAAATTAATTGTCAAACTACTAGTTTTATGAAAAATGTAATTTGGTCTTTCGAATGGCTAAAAAAAAATGTCTCGTCAGTTTTGCAAATAATAACAAAAAATGTTGTTTAATTGTTTGTTTTGTATAAAATAGCTGTAAAACTGTTCCTTTTGTATAAAATAACTGTCAAAATGTCAGTCAGTTTTATATAAACCTTGTCAAAACTTGTGCTTTATCTGGAAATAAATGACAAGCTGTAAGTTTTGTATAATATGACTATCGTATTGTGAAATATAACTGTTAAACTATCAGTTTTGTAAAAAAATACTGTCAGACTGTCAGTTGTGTACTGAACTACTACCATACTAACAGTTTGTACAAAATTACTGTTAAATTGTCATTTTTTAAATAAAATTATTGTCAAACTTTAAGATATAGACAAAATTACTATTGAACTGTTAGATTTTTTTAATAATTAACATTTTGTACGAAATTACTGTCAAATTGTTCGTATTCTATAAAGTAACTGTCAAATTGTCATTCATTTTTGTATAATACTTGTTAGCCTTATAAAAATAAGTGTCAAACTGTAAATGTTATAAAATATGACTACCGTATTGTATATCATAACTGGTAAACTATCAGTTTTAAACAAAATTACTGTTAAACTATCAGTTTTGAACAAAATTACTGTTAAACAGTCAATTTTGTACTAAACTACTGCCATACTATCAGTTTCGTTCGGAATTATTATCAAATTATTATCATTTTTGCTTGTCAAAATTTAAGTTATAGACAAAATTACTGTGAAGAAAATGTTAGAATACTGATTTTTTTACGAAATTACTATAACAGTCAAAATGTCGTTCAGTTTTGTATAAAACTTGTCAGTCTTCTAAAAATAAATGATAAACTATAAGTTTTGTATAATACGACTATCGTATTGTAAAATATAACTGTTAAAATATCAGTTCTGTACAAAATAAATGTCATATTGTCAAGTTTTGTACAAAACTGCTACTATACTATCAGTTTTGTACAAAATTACCATCAAATTGTTAGTTTTTTTTAATAAAATTGCTGTCAAACTTTAAGTTATAGACAAAATTTTTGTTTCACTATTAAGTTTGTTGAATAGTGTCAAATTTCATACGAAATGACTGTCAAATTGTTGGTATTATATAAAATAACAGCCAAATGTTATTCAGTCTTGTATAAAACTTGTCAGTCTTCTATAAATAAGTGTCAAACTGTAACTTTTGTATAATATGAGTATCGTATTGTAAAATATAAGTGTTAAGCTGTCAGTTTTCTACAAAATTACTGTTAAACTGTCAGTTTTGTACTAAACTACTGCCATTCTATCAGTTTTCTACAAAGTTACTGTCTGTTTAGTACAAAACTACTGCCACACTATCAGTTTTGTACGTACTTACTGTCAAACTGTCAGTTTTGAATAAAATTACTGTGAAGCTCTTAGGTCTGTTTAACATAACAGCCAAAATATCAGTCAGTTTAGTACAAATCACATGCCAAGTTATGAGATTTCTAGAAAATAGGTGCCAAACTCTCAGTTTTTAACAAAATAACTGCAAGTGTGTCAGTTTTCTACTGAAACAACTAACTGTCAATCAAACTGCCAGGTTCATATAAAATAACTGTCAAGCTATCAGTTTTTCTAAAAATGTCATTTGATCCTTCGAAAATAATTGCAAGTGTGAGGGTTTTCTACTGAACTAAATGTCAAACAAACTATTAGGTTCATAAAATTAATTGTCAAACCAGCAGTTTTATGAAAAATGTCATTTGGTCTTTCAAATGGCTAAAAAAATGGCCTACAGTTTTGCAAATAATAACCAAAAATGTTGTACTAACTGACCGTCTAATTGTTTGTTTTGTATAAAATAGCTGTAAAACTGTTCCTTTTGTATAAAATAACTGTCAAAATGTCATTCAGTTTTATATAAACCTTGTCAAAACTTGTACTTTATCTGGAAATAAATGACAAGCTGTAAGTTTTGTATAATATGACTATTGTATTGTGAAATATAACTGTTAAACTATCAGTTTTGTAAAAAAATACTGTCAGACTGTCAGTTGTGTACTGAACTACTACCATACTAACAGTTTGTACAAAATTACTGTTAAATTGTCATTTTTTTAAATAAAATTATTCTCAAACTTTAAGTTATAGACAAAATTACTATTGAACTGTTAGATTTTTTTAATAATTAACAAATGCAAGTTGGCCTTTGAATGGTTTAAAAATGTCTTGTCAGGTTTGTAAATAATAACTGTAAAAAAAAATTGTACGAATAACTGTCGAATTGGTATCATTCGTATAAAATGGCTGTCAAACTCTTACTTTCGTATAAAATAACTGCTAAATTACTGTCAAACTTTTTTTGTACAAAACTACTGCCATGCCATTTGTTTTGTACAAAATTACTATGAAATTGCCAGTTTTGTGCAAAACTACTGCCATACTATCAGTTTTCTACAAAGTTACTGTCAGTTTAGTACAAAACTACTGCCACACTATCAGTTTTGTACGTACTTACTGTCAAACTGTCAGTTATGAATAAAATTACTGTCAAGCTCTTAGGTCTGTTTAACATAACAGCCAAAATATCAGTCAGTTTAGTACAAATCAAATGCCAAATTACGAGATTTCTAGAAAATAGGTGCCAAACTATCAGTTTTTAACAAAATAACTGCAAGTGTGTCAGTTTTCTACTGAAACAACTAACTGTCAAACACACTGCCAGGTTCATATAAAGTAACTGTCAAGCTATCAGTTTTTCTAAAAATGTCATTTGATCCTTCGAAAATAATTGCAAGTGTGAGGGTTTTCTACTAAACTAATTGTCAAACAAACTATTAGGTTCATAAACATTAATTGTCAAACTACCAGTTTTATGAAAAATGTCATTTGGTCTTTCGAACGGCTAAAAAAAAAATGTCTCGTCAGTTTTGTAAATAATAACCAAAAATGTTGTTTAATTGTTTGTTTTGTATAAAATAGCTGTAAAACTGTTCCTTTTGTATAAAATAACTGTCAAAATGTCATTCAGTTTTATATAAACCTTGTCAAAACTTGTACTTTATCTGGAAATAAATGACAAGCTGTAAGTTTTGTATAATATGACTATCGTATTGTGAAATATAACTGTTAAACTATCAGTTTTGTAAAAAAAATACTGTCAGACTGTCAGTTGTGTACTGAACTACTACCATACTAACAGTTTGTACAAAATTACTGTTAAATTGTCATTTTTTTAAATAAAATTATTGTCAAACTTTAAGTTACAGACAAAATTACTATTGAACTGTTAGATTTTTTTAATAATTAACATTTTGTACGAAATTACTGTCAAATTGTTCGTATGCTGTAAAGTAACTGTCAAATTGTCATTCATTTTTGTATAATACTTGTTAGCCTTATAAAAATAAGTGTCAAACTGTAAATGTTATAAAATATGACTACCGTATTGTATATCATAACTAGTAAACTAATCAGTTTTAAACAAAATTACTGTTAAACTAACAGTTTTGAACAAAATTACTGTTAAACTGTCAATTTTGTACTAAACTACTGCCATACTATCAGTTTTGTACGGAATTATTATCAAATTATTATCATTTTTGCTTGTCAAAATATAAGTTATAGACAAAATTACTGTGAAGAAAATGTTAGAATACTGATTTTTTTACGAAATTACTATAACAGTCAAAATGTCGTTCAGTTTTGTATAAAACTTGTCAGTCTTCTAAAAATAAATGATAAACTATAAGTTTTGTATAATACGACTATCGTATTGTAAAATATAACTGTAAAAATATCAGTTCTGTACAAAATAAATGTCAAATTGTCAAGTTTTGTACAAAGCTACTGCTATACTATCAGTTTTGTACAAAATTACTATCAAATTGTTAGTTTTTTTTAATAAAATTACTGTCAAACTTTAAGTTATAGACAAAATTTTTGTTTCACTATTAAGTTTGTTGAATAGTGTCAAATTTCATACGAAATGACTGTCAAATTGTTGGTATTATATAAAATAACAGCCAAATGTCATTCAGTTTTGTATAAAACTTGTCAGTCTTCTATAAAAAGTGTCAAACTGTAACTTTTGTATAATATGAGTATCGTATTGTAAAATATAAGTGTTAAGCTGTCAGTTTTCTACAAAATTACTGTTAAACTGTCAGTTTTGTACTAAACTACTGCCATTCTATCAGTTTTCTACAAAGTTACTGTCAGTTTAGTACAAAACTACTGCCACACTATCAGTTTTGTACGTACTTACTGTCAAACTGTCAGTTTTGACTAAAATTACAGTCAAGCTCTCAGGTCTGTTTAACGTAACAGCCAAAATATCAGTCAGTTTAGTACAAATCAAATGCCAAATTATGTGATTTCTAGAAAATAGGTGCCAAACTCTCAGTTTTTAACAAAATAACTGCAAGTGTGTCAGTTTTCTACTGAAACAACTAACTGTCAATCAAACTGCCAGGTTCATATAAAATAACTGTCAAGCTATCAGTTTTTCTAAAAATGTCAATTGATCCTTCGAAAATAATTGCAAGTGTGAGGGTTTTCTACTGAACTAAATGTCAAACAAACTATTAGGTTCATAAAATTAATTGTCAAACTAGCAGTTTTATGAAAAATGTCATTTGGTCTTTCAAATGGCTAAAAAAATGGCCTACAGTTTTGCAAATAATAACAAAAAATGTTGTACGAACTGACCGTCTAATTGTTTGTTTTGTATAAAATAGCTGTAAAACTGTTCATTTTGTATGAAATAACTGTCTAAATGTCATTCAGTTTTATATAAACCTTGTCAAAACTTGTACTTTATCTGGAAATAAATGACAAGCTGTAAGTTTTGTATAATATGACTATCGTATTGTGAAATATTACTGTTAAACTATCAGTTTTGTAAAAAAATACTGTCAGATTGTTAGTTGTGTACTGAACTACTACCATACTAACAGTTTGTACAAAATTACTGTTAAATTGTCATTTTTTTTAATAAAATTATTGTCAAACTTTAAGTTATAGACAAAATTACTATTGAACTGTTAGATTTTTTTAATAATTAACATTTTGTACGAAATTACTGTCAAATTGTTCGTATTCTATAAAGTAACTGTCAAATTGTCATTCATTTTTGTATAATACTTGTTAGCCTTATAAAAATAAGTGTCAAACGGTAAATGTTATAAAATATGACTACCGTATTGTATATCATAACTGGTAAACTAATCAGTTTTAAACAAAATTACTGTTAAACTAACAGTTTTGAACAAAATTACTGTTAAACTGTCAATTTTGTACTAAACTACTGCCATACTATCAGTTTTGTACGGAATTATTATCAAATTATTATCATTTTTGCTTGTCAAAATTTAAGTTATAGACAAAATTACTGTGAAGAAAATGTTAGAATACTGATTTTTTTACGAAATTACTATAACAGTCAAAATGTCGTTCAGTTTTGTATAAAACTTGTCAGTCTTCTAAAAATAAATGATAAACTATAAGTTTGTATAATACGACTATCGTATTGTAAAATATAACTGTTAAAATATCAGTTCTGTACAAAATAAATGTCAAATTGTCAAGTTTTGTACAAAACTGCTGCTATACTATCAGTTTTGTACAAAATTACTATCAAATTGTTAGTCTTTTTTAATAAAATTACTGTCAAACTTTAAGTTATAGACAAAATTTTTGTTTCACTATTAAGTTTGTTGAATAGTGTCAAATTTCATACGAAATGACTGTCAAATTGTTGGTATTATATAAAATAACAGCCAAATGTCATTCAGTTTTGTATAAAACTTGTCAGTCTCCTATAAATAAGTGTCAAACTGTAACTTTTGTATAATATGAGTATCGTATTGTAAAATATGAGTGTTAAGCTGTCAGTTTTCTACAAAATTACTGTTAAACTGTCAGTTTTGTACTAAACTACTCCCATTCTATCAGTTTTGTACAAAATTACTTATCATTGCTGCAGTAATTCGAGTACAAAGTTAATATTGTTAATTATTTCAATTATTTGTTTCAAAATGATTAGTCTCATTTGTATTTTGAGCATGTGCCAGATACGTGGGGATTTTTGCGAGGGGGCAACGAGAGACCGCGGGCTAGCCATTTAATCCGGGCCCCTAATGGAAGATGACACCGGGAATGATGGATGCTCTGCGGGTGTTCTGGTATACACAATAATCATAGTACAGAGGCCAGACAAGGCGCTGAAATTGTAATTACGTACTGCCCAGAAATGGCGGTGTTCGTTATTACGTTATTACGTTAACGTAAAAATGTGCGCCCCTGTGCATTGTCACGGGCGAGGCGTACCAGTCCAATTATTCCCCCCCACGAAATTAGTTTGCATATTTCATGTGGAACCCCCTGTAATTGGTGCGTTATTTTGTGTGGGAGGGCAGGGGATTATTATTTCAAATTTGTTTTAATTATAGACCGGCGCGTTCTGAATTATTGCGACGTGACTCACTTCATGTCCAGATGTAAACGATTCACGAACCATCAAGCAGACATTGTCTTTATTGGTTTGTGCTTTTTTGGTATGTTTATATTGCAACAAACATCGATCGAAAATGAATGAAGATTCATCGAAAATAAGCGAAACAGGCACAACAAATAAATATTGAGATATAAAATGAAGAAGGAGAACAGTTTAAACCATTTAAGTATTAGGTAACAATTATACCGGGTGTTCCATTTAACCTTACAAATCATATTAACTCGAAAAATACGCATTGTACGAAAAAGTGTTTCAGACAACAAATAAATGTTTCTAAATGGGAAAAAAACAACTTGCGACATTCCCGTAAACATCTCGCAGGAGCATGCCAGTCCACAATTTTTTAAAGATTTTTAAATTATTCAAAATAATACTAATATGGTAAATAATACATATGTAATATGGTTTAAATATCTGTAGAAACATAAATACATTACTTATTTAGCTGGAATACTTAACAAAAATAGTAGTTATTTAAATCTTTAAAAAATATAATGAATTAATTAATAAATATATATAAATAATTTCAAAGTTGTTCCCCCGCCCCTCCCACTGGGTGTAGTGGGGGAGGGCTGATTTTATTCCAGAAAGATGTCCCATATGGAAACATTTATTTGTTATCTGAAACAATTTTACATACGATGTGTATTTTTTTAGTTATTTTGGTTTGTCTGGTTAAATGGGACACCCGGTATATTTGAAAAAAAAATTTAATCCCATTATACATATATTTAATGAAAATTTACAAATGAATAGAAATTATGAAATCGTTAAGATTGCAAAACATGTCAATATATCAGCAATGTTTTATAAAACGTAAATTGCAGCAAATTGTAGAAAATTAAAAAAAATCTCAATAAATTCTATCAAATTCAGAAGCCATGTTCAAAGTTTCTATAAAATTGCAGGACATACTAGAAAATTGGAATAGGATAGGAATATATCTGCAATGTTTAATAAAACGTAAATTGCAGCAAATTGTAGAAAATTCATCAAATTCTCAATAAATTCTATCAAATTCAGAAGCTGTGTTCAAAGTTTCTATAAAATTGCAGGACATACTAGAAAATACTTCGAAATATATTAAAAATTGGAATATATAATATTGTAATAAATTGTAGATAATTCAACAAGTGTCGATAAAACTCGATTAAATTTAGACAATATTTTCAAATTTTCTATAAAATTGTAGGATATACGAGAAGATACTTTAAAAATGATTGAAAACTGGAATACATTTAAACGAAACATGAGAAAATTAGTAACAAATTGTAGAAAATCTAACAAATATTGTTAAAACTCTATAACAATAAAAAAAAAATTCAAAGTTTCTACTATATTTAAGTAATTTTTAAAACTATGAAATACTAGAAGTACTAAACTTAGAAAATAAATGATCAAATTTAAAGAAAACGTGAGAAAATTGTAACAAATTGCAGAAATTCCAACAATGTTTCAAAATGAATATGTTTCAAAGAAATCGAAAAGTCATTGCATTCATTGTTTGGTTGTGGTTTAACCTTATTTTATGTTTTGTTAATTTTCCGTTTTGTAAACAGTTCTTTTTTAAAGTGCAATTTTTTTATTATGTAATGACAATTGTAAGGCTGCAAAGCCAATAACATGAATAAATTAATTGATTGACTGATTGGCTTAAAATTTGATAAATAAGATTCTTATAAAATAATTCAGTAAAAAATATATAAAATTGGTAATTTAAGTTTTTTTCAATTACCCCAAAAATAACTCTTTCTTTATTATATTACATGGGAGCATTAAATACATTTTTTGAAAAATTTCAGTCGATAAACGTTTTATAAAACGTAAATTGCAGCAAATTGTGGAAAATTAATTAAATTCTCAATAAATTCTATCAAATTCAGAAGCTGTGTTCAAATTTTCTATAAAATTGTAGGATATACGAGAAGATACTTTAAAAATGATTGAAAACTGGAATAAATTTAAACGAAACATGAGAAAATTAGTAACAAATTGTAGAAAATCTAACAAATGTTGTTAAAACTCTATAGCATTAAAAAAAACATTCAAAATTTCTACTACATTTAAGTAATTTTTAATTCTATGAAATACTAGAAGTACTAAACTTAGAAAATAAATGATCAAATTTGAAGAAAACGTGAGAAAATTGTAACAAATTGCAGAAAATCCAACAATGTTTCAAAATGAATATGTTTCAAAGAAATCGAAAAGTCATTGCATTCATTGTTTGAATCTAGTGTAATCTTATTTTAAGTTTTGTTAATTTTCCGTTTTGTAAACGGTTCCTTTTTAATGTGTAAATTTTTTATTATGTAATGACAATTGTAAGGCTGCAAAGCCAATAACATGAATAAATTAATTGATTGACTGATTAAAATTTGATAAATAAGATTATTATAAAATAATTCAGTAAAAAAAATATAAATTTGGTAATTTAAGTTTTTTTCAGTTACCCCAAAAATAACTCTTTTTTTATTATATTACTTGGGAGCATTAAATACATTTTTTGAAAAAATTCAGTTGATAAACGTTTTATAAAACGTAAATTGCAGCAAATGGTAGAAAACTAATTAAATTCTCAATAAATTCTATCAAATTCAGAAGCTATGTTCAAAGTTTCTATAAAATTTTAGGACATACTAGAAAATACTTAAAAATATATTGAACATTCGAAAAGTTTGAAGGAAACGTGAGAAAATTGTAACAAATTGTAGATAATTCAACAAACATCGATAATACACGATCAAATTAAGGGTTACTTGTAGATCACTGTTTTCAAATTTTCTATAAAATTGTAGTATATACGAGAAAATACTTTAAAAATGATTGAAAATTGGAATAAACTTAAACGAAATGTGAGAAAATCAGTAACAAATTATAGAAAATTCAAATGTTGATAAAACCCAGATACTATGTTCAAAATTTCCATAAAATTTCAGAATGAGTAATAAGAAAATAGTTCAAAAAAAATTGAAAATTCGGTCAAATTTAAAGGAAACCTGAAAAAAAATGTAACAAATTGTAGAAAATTCAACAATTCGATAAAACCCTATAAAATTTTAAGAAAGCCATTCAAATTTTCTATTGTATGTGAGGATGTACCTGAAATATTTCTGAAAATTCCATAAAATTTGTACAAAATTCAGATAATAAATAATTATTTTTTGAATATTTACAAAATTTGATCAAATTTACAACAAATTGTCGAAGATCCGGCAAATATTGATAAAACCCTATAAAATTTAAAAAAAAGTCATTCAAAGTTTCTATTACATTTGAGGATGTATGTGCAAAATTTCTGAAAATTACATCAAATTTGTACAACATTCAGAAAATAATTGTTTTTTTTTAATATATCAAAGTTCAACGAAATTTGATTGAAACGTAAGAAAGTTGTAACAACTTGTAGAAAATTTATCAAATGTCTATAACACTGACAAATTCAAAAACTATTTCTAAAGTTCCTGTAAAATTTCAGGAAATTTCAGGATATACGAATAGGTACTTAATTACTCAATTAAATTAGAACAATACGTGAGAAAATTAGTAAAAAATTGCAGAAAATTCAAGAAATGTTGATAAAACTGTATATAATTTTAAAAAACGTCATTCAAAGTTTCTATTACATTTCAGGATGTATCTGAAAAATGTCTGCAACTTCCATAAATGTGAACAAAATTTGGAAAATAAATGTTTTTTTTAATATATTGAATATTCGATCAAAATTGAAGAAAACGTGAGATTCTCAATAAATTCTATTAAATTTAGAAGCAGTTTTCAAAGTTTCTATAAAATTTCAGGACATACTAGAAGATACTTCAAAATATATTAAAAATTCGAACAGCTTTGAAGGAAACGTGAGAAAATTGTAATAAATTGTAGATAATTCAACAAACGTCGATAAAACTTGATAAAATTTAGACACTATTTTTAAATTTTCTATACATATAATTTCAGGATATACGAGAAAATACTTACAAAAATACAAAACATGAGAAAATCAGTAACAAATTGTAGAAAAATCAAGAAATGTGGATAAAACTCTATGAAATTAAAAAAAAAAACGTCAATCAAAGTTTCAATTACATTTTAGGATGTACCCGAAAAATGTCTGTAAATTCCATAAAATGTGTACAACATTTAGAAAATAAATGTTTTTTTTTTAATAATAATATTAAAGAATTATCGAAAGATAAGAATGATAAGAATCGAATTGAATTTTCGATCAAATTTGAAGAAAACGTGAGAAAATTGTAACACATTGTAGGAAATGCAACAAATATCGTTAACATTCTACAAAATTAAAAAAAAAACGTCATTCAAAATTTCTATTACATTTTAGGATGTACCTGAAAAATGTCTGCATATTCCATAAAATTTTTACAAAATTTAGAAAATAAATGATTATTTTTGTAATAATAATAGTAAAAATTATCGAATGTTAAGAATTGAATTGAAAATTCGATCAAATTTGAAGAAAACGTGAGAAAATTGTAACAAATTCTAGAAAATACAACCAATATCGATAAAATTCGATCAAATTCAGACACTATTTTCAAAATTTCTATAAAATTTCAGGATATACAAGAAAATACTTAACATACAGGGTGGCCTATAGATCCTTCGGACTATTGCTGCTAGACTAACGAAAATTGAGAAATAAAATCTGTATATAAGTTATTGGACACTTGCTGAGCTATTTAAAAAAAAAAAAATTGTGTGTACAGAGTGTACCATAAATCCAGGATACAAAATGTTGTTCCCTTTTTAAATGGATCACCCTGTATATTCTTTCATTTTTAAAATCTGCTTCATGTGGGCTTTACAAGTCATTTATATTTTCAGGGATAAGATGCAACGTTGCTAAGTTATATTTATAACATATACATATTTATAACATTTATTTTACATTTATATATTACATTTTATTCAAATTTTACGAAAAATTATTGTCGAGGAAAAAACATCAACTGAACCCTATTACAATCAAGATCGATGAAAGAATCTGGATATGGAAGTATGGAAGCAATGTGCAAAAACATACAAATTATTTGGACTCACGTAGAATATACAGGGTATTCTGAAACGACGATCGAATTCTGCTATTTTCGTCAACGAAATATAAAATGGCGGAAAAGAAAATTTAGACCCCCTATATTAATCCTAATGGCAAATTGCGGCAAAACTCTCATAGCCCATCTACTAGTAGTATATGGTAAATAGAAATAGTAAAATATAATAGGAACCAAAAACAAAATAATATGTCTTAATATTGCTTTATAATTTATATGAATACTAACTTTTGAGCAATAGTTTTTGAGATATGATTAATTGAGTGAGGCAACGTCCCCAAAAGGAATACAATGCTATTATCCCTAAAAAGTGATCACACTAAAAATTAAATATTTAATAAACCGCA